>PVJD01001019.1:0-315428 GCA_004026545.1 Mormoops blainvillei
GATCAGCTGCAAACCTGTGAGATGACAAACTTGCTGTTGGTGTCTCCGCACCACTCCAGTTAAGAGCTTTGGATATTTTTATCTCAGCAAATTCCCTTGGAGCGGGCAGACACTAAAACAAATGAACAAGCTACAAGAGATGCGCCTTTATTCATCATAATCACAACCCTGACTCCTTCCCAGTCATGACTCTCCGTGAGATGAGAGATCGCATCACACGTTGTCTTCATCAATAGGTAACTCCCAGTGGCTCAAGAGAAAAATGAAAGCATCCAAGGTGTACACACTGGTATACATAACCATGGTACTTTCCTACCTACTTTGATCAAATGCAGTTTAAGACAGCCCAGTTACACTGCACTGGGGGCCCAGTAAACTGGTCTCAGAGAGTCTATAGAGGGGAAAAAAAGAAGATGAGGAATGAGAGAAAAAATTAATCGATGTTGTGTGCATGCTCAGGACTGTACGAGGTTCATGACAAACTTCTGTTTATTTAATATGCACAACCCTACAGAGGTGGGTAGTAATCCCAGGTGTTGGGTTTTTACATAAAACCCAAACTAAGGATACCAGCCTAGCAGGGGCACAAGCAAAATTTGGGGGGAAATAATTTGGTATTCTAAACAAGTCATTCATGTAGCAGTGATCATGGGAAACAATCAGAAATGTGCTAGCTCTCCTTATACCCACTTTCAGGTTTAACTTTGTTTTTCATAACATGATTGCATTATATATTTAAGATCTTCAAAGCCTCGGTCCAGGCCCAGATCATGCATATAATGATCTGAACACCCAGAGCTCAGACCCACGTCTCTGGGACCCCAAAGTCTCATAATGTATAAAAAGTTATGAGGCCCCGTCTGGTTCAGGATGCTCCAGGATGTTCTAATCATTCCCCCAGCAAAGCCCTACACACTCGGACAAAATTTAACTTCTGCTCAGACTCCTCAATTCATAAGACACATTTCTGTCCACGTGTCACACTGGGTGTCACAGAGCCCTGTGAAAATGTCTCTCCTGAGAGGCCTTGTGGCTCCCAGAGAGCCACTCATCCCCTGGAAGGGCTGCTGGCCAAATTCCCAGGACCCTACTGTCCTTTGATGGCGTGACTCAGGAGCGCGCCCTCTGGGTCAGCAGGAGGGACCCTGTCTCCTTCGGAGAGCTGTGACCCTTGAGTCCTAACCCTTATGATTTTCCCCGTCTTCTGGAGATGGAGATGCAGCTCAGACCATCTTCGTGACCGAGGACTGGAGACAACGTAAGGGAGACCATGCGGCTCCCCGGGGCTAGATGGTAGAAGGCACAAGCTTATAAAAGGTCCCTGGGATGAACACTTTAATTCAAAAGAGCCCCAGAGATGGTCCTGAATTTAACAGCAGAGAAATCTCATTCCATGTAAATGAAGCTTATTAAACGAAAGAATTAGAACAGAAATATTAAATGGCTAGATGTAAAAAAAAAAAAAAATTGGAAAAAATTCTCCCTGCCACCTTTCACTAAGTGTGTGTCAGCAGGCCAGGAGGGGTTGCCTTTTACAAATGAGCATCGGTGACACTGGTCGAGGTTGCCTTTGTGCATGTAATTTGCCATGCCTACATTCTTTCAGGCCCCACAGTAATGTTCCTAGCTGTGTATTTGAATTAACCAGACCCAGAGGATAAAACTTTCAAATTAAACACATTCCTAAAGGATTTCAGGCTCATTGTGTATGCACCAAGGAAACATAACATCCTAAAAATAATACATACACAGAGAGAAGCACATTTTCCACGAACATTAAAGTAGAATATGAATTATGACCCAGCTCATGGGAATAGACATCTGATTACATGCAAAATGGAGCTTTTGTAAATAACATCAGTCTTTGTGAGCTACCACAATTATTATCAACCATTTAATTTTTCTCCCTAGCAATTCATCCATCATTGTTAAAACTGTCCACTTTTGTTTTTTTCTCTTCTGATTCATGAGGCTCTCAATTTTATAAAGTTCACCGTTAAAGCTATATAGATTACTGGCCTAGCATCGAAGGAGTTCATGAGATTATTAGATTCACCAAAGCATAAGATGCTTTGTACACATGCTACTTCGGGATGTATTCTGCTGGTGAATTGCTAGAAGCAGGAGAATTACAATGGTAGCCATTCCATTCACTTTTTATACAAAGGAGTCATAAAAATGTGTTCAATCTTTTAGTATATGCATATTTAAGAGCAAAGTGACTCCCAAGAAAATCAGGAATACTTCGCCTCCTTATCTCCCTTGCCCCCAACATTTGGCACTGTTTCATGAAATATCATCTGCAATTCCAGTTGGTCTATGTCATATTTAATATGCTTGCTTCATACATGGTGAAATAAGCCATTTGGTGGCCTTACAATTTCTATTTTACAACAAAGTAATGAGAAATGTTTATCGATAGAATTTAACTTGTCCAGTTGGCCTCCAAATTTGTCCTTAATCCATTCCTGCTTTAAACTCTTAAAAACCAAACATAGGAAGTACCTGTGGTTGATGACTTTTCGTTCCCACAGGAGCGCTAGGGAGGGAATCCGAACAACGCCTTTGAGTTTTAACTGCATTAGAAGTACGCTCGGAAAGCCTTTGGCCTGCAAAAATGTTGTCAAACTTCCCCTGGCAGCTTCAACAGCATTTGTCACAGTAACTGAGCGGTGCCGTATTTGGTTGAATTAAAAAGTTTTTTTGCTCGTGTCTCTTCTCTTGGAGTACGAGCCCAGTGGGCAAAGGACCATTATTACCACCCCCATTTCTGGGCTTGAGTGGTGCTTACAGTTGAATTCATACTCACTGAAATTAGGAGAAGAATATTTAAGGTAGAAATGCAAGTTACTATTTCTAAAAATCCTTTCAAATGTCTAGTACCTAATTTCTTTCTAGGCATGGCTTGAAATGGTATTAATAGAAATGCTAGATGAAACTTTATTCTGAAGCCATTTACTTGCACATTAACTTAGAAGTAGAAGAAATAAAAGGGGAGGTGGCGCTTTTTTTTCAGCACCTAATTCGTGTCAGGCATTGGCTTGGAGTTTTATTTTAGTTCATTCAATCCCTAACTATTCCACTGAGATTGATACAGTTATTCCCATTTTTAAAATTAGGAACTAGTGTTCAGGGAAGGTAAGTAACATGCTTAACTAAGAAATGATAGAGGTAGGAGTCAAAACCAGGTCCAGCTAGCTCCAGGGCCTAAGCTACTTCTCCTGCTGTTACAGTAAAGATTTTTTTTTATTCAGGCATAATCATTAACAGCTTTTCATTCTCTATTTTAAGTCTTCTAGTTAAAAGGAGAACCCAGAGATCTGAATGGACAGGGGGTATCTAAAATTGTGGTAGTTAACATGAGATTTGGAATTAGAAAAACCATGGGATAAAGGCCAAGTTACTTTTCCTCTCAAAGCCTCAGTTTACTCATCTTAAAATGGTAATAGTAACACTGGGAGAATTAAATAAACCTCCACACCTAAAGCCTTCAGCACAGTGCTTAACCCACAGTAAGCAATTCAGGCAGGGGGGCTACTGTCATTCAAGTTAACCACTTGTTCGAGCAAAAATGTTAACCATAAACTATTTCTCACACTTTAATGACGAAGAAGAAACACATTAGTATAGGAAATTAAGAAGCCAAAGAACTGATATGCACAGCCCATGGACATGAACTAAGAGGTGTGGAGATGATCGAATGGGGTACAGGGTGGAGGGGAAAAATGGGGGGGGGGGGAAATGGGAAAACTGTAATAGCATACTCAATAAAATATACCCAAAAATTATATCTAATAAGTATAAAAGAGCACTTTCAATAATTATTAAAAACTTTTAAGTGATTAAAAAAAAAATCCCTCCGGATATGTCCAGAAGCTTGCCCCAGGAATCCCATTTCTCTTCGAACCCGATAGCAACCCGGGCCTTTCCAGCTCTGCAATAGGCTGGCAACGCATTCATTTCGGCACGCCTCTCTGCTCTTGCCTCTCATAGTTACATCCATATTTTTGCAACTTAATTCAAATAAATATATACAATAAATGCTGAATTCCATTAAGAAATACAATTGGGTAAAGGCATGCTGGAGGCAAGAGGAAGAGCTGAATGGTTTATGGAGGGCCCTCTAATCTAAGGCACAAGAGAGGCCATGCCAAGGAAATTCATACAAATGGTTCAAATATCCAGACTGCCAGAAGCAATCTCGTTTTAATGAATGGAATTAGGATTCATTCATTTAACAAATATCTAGTAATGTGCTCCTGCTGTGGCATGACCCTGTGTTAGGCGATGGGATACCACGGGCAGTCAAAACAGAGATGGTCCTCGCCTCCTCCAGTTTAGTTATGGTGGAAAAGGCCAGCTTTCAATTAGATCAAGAATCATGCAAATGAAAATGAAATTGCAACTAGGAGAAACGGGACTAAGGAGAGAGCGACAGTGCGATGAAACCCCATCTGAGATCTGGCCTAGCTAGGTAGGTCAAGGAAGTTCTCTGAGGAAGGAATGCTTGACTCAAGTTCTGAAGGCTGGCTCAAGTGCCCATCGACGGATGAGTGGGGAAATAAAATATGATGTATCCACACAGTGGAATATCATTTGACCTTAGGAAGGAAGTTCTGATTGAAGCTACAACATGGATGGACTTGGAAAACATTATGCTAATTAAAAGAAGCCAGTCATAAAACAGCACATGCGGTATGATTTCACTTATATAAAATGTCCAGAACAGGAAAAATCTCTAGAGATAGAAAGATTAGTTGGTTGCCTTGGGCTAAACAGGTAAGGGTAGGCTGGGTGAAGAGTATGAATAGGTATGAACGAGGAGTGGCTGCTAATAAATAGGGATTTCTTTTGGGAGTGATGAAAATATTCTAAAATTAGGTATAGTAACTTCATACTACATACTAAGAAACACGGAATTTTATACTTTAAGTGGGTGAATTGTATGGTATGTGAATTAAATCTCGGTCAAGTTATTTAAAAATACTGGAAGGCTGGGGAGAGGATGAGCTAAGGAGCAAGGGAGCTGTGACCAAGAAGCACGGTAAGCGCAAGTGCAAAGACAGGAAGAAGGCTGGTGGGCAGCACAGGGAGGGTCGGGCACGAGATCAGGCGGAGGAAGCAGCGGCCAGTCTGCACAGGGCCCCACAGGCCATGTCCACGTTCATATCCAAAGTACGCATGCGAGGTTTTCACCAGGCAAGGGGAATGAAACAATCAAATTTTCATTTTAAAAAGACCTTTTTGGTTGAAGGAGAATAAACCAGAGAGCATATGTATAGACCACGTAAGAGGCTGAGAGTCCAGGGCAAGGGTGGAGTTGGCACTGACGGACAGATTAGAAAGATGTTTAAGATGCTAAGTCAGCAGGACAAGGTGTTAGACTGGTGCTTAGGATCTCAAGCGGAGACACTAGCAACGACAGTTGGTTCTATAACTCCAGAGCTGTCTGGAGAGGCCCGAGTTTGACATATGAATTTGTGAGGCACCTAAATAGAGAGAAATGGAGCCATGGGTGCGCATAAACTTGTCGCAGTGAGGAGACAAGGAAGCCTGAAACTGAGCTTCGAGGAATTCCGATGCTTAATAACCTGATACCACATAACTAAAATCTAAGCATAAGACAATCCCAAACTGAGGGTCATTCTGAGGAATAATTAGCCTATCATCTTCCACTATGTCAAGGTCCTGTAAATCAAGGAAAGACTGAGAAACTGTTCCACATGGAAGGAAACCAAAGACACCTGACAACTACATGTAATACATGATTCTGAACTGGAACCTTTTGCTGTAAAGGGACGATATGTGTATTATACATCATTTGAAAGTTATAATATCAGAGTTAATTTCTTGATTTAATGGTTAATATCATGGATATGCAGGAGAACGCCCTTGTATACAGGGGTTCTATGCTCAAGCATTCTGGGGTGATAGGGTAAGGGGTTGGCAACTTACTCGCAAAGGATTTAGAGGAAAATAGTTTTTGGTATTAGTCTTGATACTTTTCATAAGCCAGGGAGCATGCCCATTTAAGGAGGAGAGCAGACTGCAGAAGACAAGGAATAATCAATGGTGCACAGGTCCTGAGGAGAAAGTTTCAGAACAGACACGAAATAGTTGTCCTGTTGTGTGGGAGAATGAGTTTATCAGAGAAGCAGAGTAAGGTTGCCAGGCAGGTTTGGGGCTCATATCAAGATGGCAATTATAGAGAAAACAATGATGTGCCTTTGAACCGCATTCAAGGACTTAAAAATGTAGCATTTTAAATGGAATCTTTATGTGATATATATATCTCCAAATTAGTAAATATGTTTCTTTCTAGTAATAGATAAACTATGTTTTAGGTTATCTCTTTCTGTTTTATTTGAGAAAAATTCAAATTACGAATTGTGAAAGATATTTAAACATATAGTTTAAAACTCACAAAACTGTTAAATTCATGAGGTGTGTATTATGTATGTATGACACATGTATACATACATATTTCATTTTAATAAAGTACCACAGGTTGTTTCAAAATATCATCAAAACACTTTAAGACTATCATAATTTGCTTTAGTAACTGTTCAACACATAGTTTCTGAATTAAATCGGATTTCTTTAAAAATTATTAGCCTCTTGACAATATTTTGGCAACGAAAAAGAAAGGTTAAGAGAAACAACTGCATAAAAATATTAAATCCAAAGTTGTTATTGGCCAACTGAAACTCAATTATGATATAAAGAAAAATTCTCTCTAGCTATCCAACTCAGTGAAAAGAGATCTTTACAAAACTCTAATTTATATTCTGTCTTTTCCAGATCTCACTAGTCTCTAGGTGAAGGGTAAGTTTATTTGATCTCTCTTCATCTAGGATCTTATAATAATGCTCATAAGACATAACGCCTCCAGTTTATTCATGTGAATTACTTCTCTTCTGGTTGACACCAAGTGGAAATACTCTTTGATTCGGCTTTAGTGCCAATGCATTTTTGAACTGACACATGGCTTGGTTTAGCAAGTGACTAACTTCCTGGACTCTTGTCAATAAAGATCTGGAACAGAACATGGTTGTGTGTACATACTAAACTTGCATGTGTGAGGCAGTAAAAGATTTCCTTAGAAAATCAGATAAGAAAGGGCAGCACTAGAGCTATCTCCAGTGGGTTTTAGGGGCGTATGTAATTCACTATGAAATGCAAAAAAAGAAAAAGGAAAAGACAGTATGTGTAGTATGATTTTACTTCCATACCAAAATCCCCAGAGAAATCCCCTGCAAATGTGAGTCCACACACGTGCACATCTGAATTAGCAACGCAAAAGATGAAAAAGAGCCCCTTTCCCCAGCTGCCGTGAAGGTGCTCGGTCCCTCCGAGGAAGCTAAGGCCGCGCTGGGGTGAGGCCCTCACTTCATGCGGCAACTAGCACCACTCCCGGTAGCGCTGGCCCGCCATTTGCCCACACCACGGTCACCGTCTCGGAGCTCGCCTGCACCTACTCTGCCTTTATCCTGCAAACGATGAGGTGACGGTGACCTAGGACAAGATCAATGCCCTCATTAAAGCGGCTGGTGTAAATGTGGAACCTTGCTGGCCAGGCTTGTCTGCAGAGGCTCTGGCCAGTGTCAACGTTGGAGCCTCATCTACAAGGTAGGGGCTGGTGGACCTGCCCCAACAGCTAGTGCAGCGCCAGCAGGAGGTCCCGCCCCCTCTACTGCTGCTGCCCCAGCCGAGGAAAAGAAAGTGGAAGCAAAGAAAGAAGAATCTGAGGAGTCTGATGATGACATCGGCTTTGGTCTTTTTGACTGAACCTCTTTTGTAACACATTCAATAAAAAGTTGAACTGTAAAAAAAGAAAAAAAGATGAAAATGAACAACAGTCTGTTCTTATTGCTCCATCACGATGTGGGGGGCGAGGCACAAGGGTGAAAACACAGAAATGGGTAAAAAACCTTCTTATGTAAAATATTATATGCAGATGTTTCCAAGAATTAAAGATGTTCAGAATTTTGTTCTCAAAATCACTGACTCCCCTTCTGAAGAGCTGGAAGATATTTGTGCCCCTCCTCCTTGTCCCGCCAAGAATGGTCGTTAGAGCACTGATTTCCTAAACAGGTTTGTCTTTAAAGCAGTGTCCTTTTATGTCACAAGAAAGGTGTGCCATGAAAGGGATGTGTTTTACCTAAGCTGTGTACGTCAAACGCAACACATGCTGTATCCACAAAGAACACTTGAGTTAATAGACTGGTTAGCAAAATCAGACGCAGAGTACCGTGAAGAAAACTCTTCCAAGTGGCTCACATCACATTTCACCAATTATGGTTACCACTGTCATGGGTCATGAAATAAGCTATAAAATGTGGCCCAAACATAATCTAAAGCAGAGAGTCGCAAATAGAATAACAAAGACCCTCCTCCCCCCGATCCCCCAAATGAAATAGAAGCCTGTGAACAGTGCCTTTCTGGCCATGAAAATGAATCATTGTGAGATTTTTGCTAAGCTTGCAATCTTGAAAGTTAGAGAGAAGAAATAACAAAAGTTGGTTTCCAAGAAAACCACAAGCTCCTAAAAAGTAAAACCCAAAAATTTTATCTGTATTTGGTAAACAGAGTAGACCAAGGCACGTGTGTTCCACCTTTTCAGGTGACAACCACGAAGAGTTGAATCACATAGTAATAAACCCAGGTTGGACCAAGTGTGGATGTTAGAAACATTCTGCATTCATAGTGCGTCATTCTGAAAAAACAAAAAGAGGCGGGAGGCGCTTAGTTTGACAAACACTTAGTTTTCTAACACAGCTTAGATTTTTAACGATTCCCACACCTTAGCATTACCAAAAATTATCTTCATATGGAGCACGGACAGTAGAGCAATACAAT
Organism: Mormoops blainvillei; assembly: GCA_004026545.1. Lineage (NCBI taxonomy): Eukaryota > Metazoa > Chordata > Mammalia > Chiroptera > Mormoopidae > Mormoops > Mormoops blainvillei. Next base: position 8,860 of record PVJD01001019.1, read on the forward strand.
GGATCTGTCAGTGCAGGGCGATGGCAGCAGCTTGGGACAATAATTAAATACGGCGTCATTATATGTGTCTATAAATGTTGCATATTTATATAATATTTATATTATGATGATAGCTATCATTCATGGATTGCCTACTATGTGACAGGCACTCTGCCAATTGCTTTGAACACTTGATGGTATTTACTCCTCGAACAGCTCTGCAAGGTAAGCATTGTCATTCCCATATTACAGAGTTGGAAACAGATTCAGATCTGCAATTTGCTTCAAGTCACCCAGCTGTTCAAACTGAAGGCGAGCAGATTCTAAAAGTCCATGGTCTCTTGGATACATTGCAAGGGGTCTGTACAGATTCATCACTAAGCCTGGAATGGATCTAGGTTCTACTCTATGGGTACAATACAGACAGAAGAGGTAACACAAGTTTTTGACGCAGCAGAAGTTGCCTCAGGCAAGCAGGAGAGAGGAGTGCTGGGCTTTCTTTTAATCCACATGTTCCTTCTGCTTTGAGATTGTTCAGAGAGAACTAATTCTTCCCAATGATCCTGCTAGTTCGGCTCTCCCTGCTCATAGCAAGAATGTGGAGCCCGACAACAGAGTGGGCTCATGCAAGTACAACTTAAGAGCCCCCATACTTGCAGCGTTATGCTCAAAAAGCAAGGCATGCTGTCAGTGGGACCATTCAAATTTGTGAGACCTCCTGCTGTTCCTTCCTCCAAATTCATCACCAACCAAGTGAAGAAATAGGAGGTGGTTCCCCTTTATCTCCAAACTGACCTAGATAAGTATCTTCATATAAACAACATGAAAAAGGAGCTCAAGCCTCCAGATTTTGTTAATTTAAGACTGGGTCCTCTCTGGGTGTTATTTAACAGTCGTGCTGTCCGGTTTCATCACCACCAACCCGCGTGGCTCCTGAGCACATGAAATATAGCTAGTCCAAACTGGGAGGTACTGCAAGTGTGCCATACACACTGGGCTTTACAGGCTTAGTAAAAAAAAAAAAAAAAAAAAAATTAAAATATCTCGTTAACAATTATATTGGTTATAGGGGAAAATTAAAATATTCTGGATATATGAGGTTAAATAACATGTTATCAAAATTAATTTCATCAGTGTCTTTTCACTTTTTTTAACATAGCTACTAGAAAATATAAAAACACATAGGCCGTTTGCATTATAGTTCCCTTGGATAGAGCTGGGCCGGGCGAAGGCCTGCCAGCACTGTTGGGACAGCTACCGTTCTGCATCACATACTGGTTCTTTTTGCTTTAGTTTAATCCTAGAAGAAAGAACTGTATTAAAACTGCGGCTATATTAAATCCTGGGTGAACAGATAGTCGGGGGAGGGGGCGCGAAAGAGAAAGTAGGTGGGTTTGAAAGAAGGAATGAGAGAAAGGGAAGGAAGCCAAAAACAGTATCAAGCATTTTCTATTAACAATGTGATTGTTGATCTGTTTGGTGGCACAAAGTGATTTTCAAAAGAATGTCAACAGCAAGTTAGAACTCAGTTGCTTCCTGACTCACAAGGTTGAATCAAGTACAGTGCCTACAGAGGCTGTTCCTGGGCTGAAGTTGAAAGCTACTGCCTCCCCAATTGTTTAGCTGATCACTTCTGAACGACAATTATAGCTCATTGTTGTTCCCTCTTAAAAACCATTGACATCCATCCAAAAAATCATGGCGTACATTTCAGGGAATATTTATGTGATATTTATAGCCGGTGAAGAAAACCCTGGGGAACTGCCAGTAGGAAGGATTATTTATCAATTTCTCATTCTTCAAGTCTGAACTTTTCTGAGATTCGTATCCAAAGGCCATTTTATAGTCCTACGTAGTGCTAGCATGTGAAATGCGAGCGTGTGAATATAATTTGGTAGATTGGTCAACTTCAAAGAAAAAAAATTTTTTTTTGCAAAATGGAGAGAACAAAACCTAGCTGATCCGCTGAAAACGCAGTAGACCAAAAAAAGCCACTCAAGGAAGTAGTGTTACATATTTGAAAGAATTTTTTGTAGTTAGCCAAGAAAAATAAAGTCAAGAAGGAAAAGCTGGGGTTTCAATTTTGTACTTCCTGGTGATATAAAAACAAAAGTTAAATTCAGAGAGATTCAACTCTGAAGTTAGCATCGCATAAAAAAACAATAGGAAATATTCAACTATGTGCATATGTTTGTACACAAACAGAAATAGATATAAACAGACCTTAATTAGTGGTGTAGACTTTAATTATCTTTGTACAGTAATTGGGAATGGTTTTGTTCTGATTTATTCCATAACGTTTACTGTGTTCTGTTAACAAGTAATTTTTTCCCCTTACAGCCCGTAATAGAAGGCTTTCACTGCACACTTTATTGCATCTGCTTCTCATTTAATGACCATTGTTCTGGTCTGTCAGAGCAAACAGCTATACAACTTCCCAAATCTGCAAGATTAAGCAAATATTTTGACAATGCCTAGATTCTTTTCTTTTTTTAAAACAGAACAAATAAAAATAAAAAGAATTTTTTTACTTACCCACGTAATGTTAGGAGAGTTTTTAATTGAAAGAGTATAAAGAATAGGCAGCAGTTAACGGTACCTCAGGTGGGTAAATACGTCAAGCAATTTTCTGTCCCATTTCATTTAAGAGTCCTAAGAATCCTGTCTGAACCACACAGCTGGGGTCACAAAGCATTCCTGCACTGCAGGAAGGCCGCTGGTCCCCTGGAGCAAACCACCTGGAGGCTTTTCAATTGTGACTAGCTTCCAGAGCCAAGCAGGGGTCTCCAGCTCACCTAGGATGGCCACAGCAAGAAAGATGAATGGTAGGTGTCTGAATCACTAGGATTTTAAAAAATGTTTATGCTACATACAAAACTGCACTCTGATGGCATTAGGGACACAGGATCAGGACTCTTCCCTGACAGTCGCTATACCTACAACAACGGAAGCCTTTATAAGGTTATGGGGGGGGGGGGGGGGGGAGAGAGAGAGAGAGAGAGAGAGAGAGAGAGAGAGAGAGAGGGAACTCATATCCCCTGGGGACAGGGAATGTGGAGAAAATCCATTAACCCACAAGCATCCATTTGTTCTACAAACTTCCTAATGGTGCCAGGTAGTAAATAAGTCAATAAACAAGTCAATAAAAACAAGTCAATAAAACCATAAAATAGAAATAAATACTATAACTATGTGAGTGATAAATGTTAACTACACTTACTGTGATCACTTTGCAATCTATACATCTATTAAGTCATTTTGCTGTACACCTTAAACTTACACAGTGTTCTAAGTCCATTAGGTGTATCTCAATAAAACTGGGGAGAAAAGAAATAAAGGCTAAGAGGTCACAGTGGCCCTGGTTCACAGAGATGCTGTGGTTGTCACCAAAATGAGGGAAACAGGTTAAGAAAAAGAGCTTAAAAAAACAGTCTCTGTTCTTAGAGTAATTTAGGGAACAAGTTAAAGGAAGGTAACTAGGAACAGAAAGTGAGGGTTGAATTAACCCCAGAGGCATAGGCCTCTTAACACTTCCAGGTGAGGAGGCTCTCCTTGGAAGCTGTACCTGGCAGGGAAAATTTCTGCAAGAACACATTGGGAACAGAGCAGGCAAAATTCTGCTAGAAAAACAGGAAAGAAGACATGACATGGGGTGGGGGAGCCATTGGAGAGCATCAGCAAAGATAAAGCAAGATGAAACAACTCTCTTTGGAAGAAGCAGAGGCTTGTTGGGTTGCCACTGGATGGCTTCCGCTCCCCATTGGTTTGCACTTACTATAGGGAGGATGTGTGCTTCGGGAAGTTCAAGTGTAAAAGACATGAAGTTCATTGGCAAGCCACCGGCAAACTGCCTGTGTTTGTGGGAGTCCTGTGAAATATGCCCTTCAAACATTCCCTTTACTGGTAACACTGCTGGCTGGGCCCTTAATTGGAGCAAGTCTGTGCCTTTTAATGAACATCTTTCATGAGGTCTCTGGACCATTCCATTACACACTCATTCTACCAGAAAGGCCTGATCATTGTCTTTAAAAATGTTTTCTTGTTATCACTTCCAGCTATTTCTAAAGTTAGGCAGTAAAAAGAAACAAAAATTCAAAAGCCTTGACTTTAATTTAGAAGCCTTAAGGGGTACCTACCATAGAGCAGAGATTTATACAGTTGTCCCTCCCACTCACAAGACAAGGAAACAAACCAACATCAAAGCTTCTGAAGTACAGGTCAGAATAAAACTTCTCAATGCAGATTCTCCAGTCTCGGCAGAGGGGCTGAATCAGCAGGTCTGGAGGTATTTGCACTTTCGACAAACATTCTAGGTAATTTTGATGCTGGCGGTTCAGGATGTAAACTTTGAAATGCTTCTGCCAAGATGAAATGTGGTAAATGGCTTAAGAGTGGAGTTTGCAGCCAGACGATATAGGCTCCAGTCCCAGCTCTACCACTTCCTAGTGGTGTAACCCTAGGGAAACCACTTAGCCATTCCGTGCTTCAGTTCCCTCACTCTTCAAAGTGGAATAACGGCAGCAAAATAAAATGAAATGAAAGAACTGAAGAACATATGACGGGTTTTACACGGTACCAGGCACAGCACGTGGTAAGTGCTCAAAAAATGTTAACTGCTATAGAAGATTCACCTGAAAATGCTCTCCACCAATGATCCAAATCTCGGGGGGAGAGGGTAAGCTAAAACAGAACCCAATGGAACCAGTGGATGAATGCCGTTAAGCAGCCAAAATAAAAAATAAAAAACAAAAAACCAATGCATATTAGGTATCCTCCCACCATTATCTCAGTGTCGTTCTAGAGCCTGTGCGGACTTCCTGTGCAATATGAATCTTCTATAGCACAAGACTTCCTAACAACCCTCTCGGGCACAGACACAGCTACAGGGCAGAGGATAATTCAACTGAACCGCCAAGCACATGTTCTACTGCCTCTCTTCGTGGGAATCCCATTACAAACCAGTCTCGAAAGAGATGACCTCGCAATGCAAACCCAGTTAATTCAATTCAACAAGCATTTATTGAACTCCTGTGATGTATCAGGAACTCCACTAGATGCTGAGGATTATATAAAGAGAAAAGAAAAAGAAAATGACCCTGTCCTCAAGGAGGTCATAATCTAGAGGGCAAAAGAGATGCAAGTAATTTGACGGCAAGGTCGCCTGAGATGAATGCTCTAATGGAAGATGGAAGAGTGCCATGTGAGCCCAGAGGAAGTCGTAATTAACTCTGACGGGGGGCAGTTTGGAAAGGCTTCCCTGAACAGCAGACATAGCATGCCATTTTAAGAGATCAATAAGGCAAGCCTATGAAATTGTTTAATGACTTTTTCATTCACGGAAACAACGCAGAAAAATCCTGAGGGGCCATCCCTCTCTCTGTATCAACATATGTGTGCTTAAGATGTGATTAAATGTTTGTTACTGTAATATATCACATTTTAAAAAGCACGAACATTTATCTGCGGCTCTGATCTTCTTCAAAGAGAAAAAAAGCCAAGAATACTTTAGTTTTTCAAAAGCAAACCCTCCAGGTGAATGACAAAATGAGAATGGCAAATAACTAAATGTCTCATGGCCCCATCTAGTCACCCCCAAATCTGAGAACACCCACATCTGTTGTATGTAGCAGTAAGACAGAGTGCAAGAGTTTTTTCCTGTGTATGTGGCTGCCTCTTTTTACTACAATCACTAATAATTTTTTCAGACCAGCACAGGAAACAGGTATTGATCACAACAAGCCACAACACCTGCTACAGCAGGTTATGGTCTCCATGGAAACCCTCCAATAGAACCAATCTCAATACAGTTTCGGAAGTAATGAGAGAAGATAATTTTACACTCAATCAATCACTGTCAGCCACCAGTATCAGCCAATCAGTCATTATGTCAGTCAGTCGCACTTTCGACAAACTTCGTCTGTGGCTGGTCAGAGGAGAATGTTTTGACATCCAGAAGCAACACGATCAAATTGGCTCCTCTTTCCTGGCAAGAAGCCACAGACACAGCAATGCACTGTGTTTGCTGAGGCAGTAAAGAGATAGGCTAACCAAAATTCGCTGTGGTCGTGGAAGACTCTAGGCAGCAATTTCAATAATTGTATGACACTTAAGACAGAGAAGTACTTCAGACCCAAAGGTCATATAATTTAATCCTTTCATTTAAACATGAAGGAAGGGAGTCAGAGAGGTTGAAATGTCTGCCCAGAGCTACACAGATAATTGATGATAACCCAAGACTAAAACATGAGTTTTCCCCCCAGCCCGGGGCTGGTCCAGATGTCATGCTGCTGTTATTAAGCATCCTCCTTTTTGGTGTGTGACAAGAGGGTAGGGGTGGTTGAAGGTTGGGTTCCAATACTAAGCAGAGCGCCCAGAATCTGTGGGCGATGCTCAGGATGCCTGCGGTGCTTGGTTTGGAGACATCTCCAGCTCCCTTCTGTCTGGGGTTAGTTTGTCCTTGGGCAGACACAACTTCCTGTTTCTCAGAGAAAACAAAAGACTTTGAGATACTACAGGGCTACCAAATTCTTGTTACAAAAATGACAATTTTGATGAGTTTAGGGTAGGACTATTAAGAACATATGGGTTGAATTTCCCTAAAAATGCCTGGCAGTGGGAGGTAAAACCTGAGGGGGAAAACTGCTGCTGGCAACTACATTTGGGCTCTCATCAACCTCAAACATTCGCAAAGCGCAAAGTCGTTCTGGGGTTCCGAAACACCTGGAAGGTATTTGGTTGGATGATCCTATGTAAACATAGGTGCAGTCCTGGAAATCCCAAATACTCCCAAGCTGCTTCTGTATTTTTTTTCCCAAGAATTGCGTTATTAATTTTCTTGTCTCTTATACTGCATTCTTGCTTTGCCCATTTCTCAGAGACAGTTTTCTACGGTTGAGAGTCACATTCTTTTTGGTGAAGCGGATTAACTTGATGATTCTCAAACTTCAACGCGCCTGAGAGTAACATTGTTCAAGAGGCAGGTTCTCATGCTCCATGTCCCCAAATCCCTACTTAACAGGTGGGGCTGGGCCCAGAAACAGGCCTTTTTAGCAGGGGCCCTGGTCACTCGGACGCACTTTCTCAGTCAACCACCTTGAAAAACATTGGTAATGCTATTTGGTAAAGGATTTGGGTCACGTTTTTTTGATGGTGGTTTTCCAATCACATTTCTTGTCAGCCACCTCCAACTTCGTGAACTGTGTACCTCATCTGTGTCACAGGAATACCATTTTCATGGGTAGGATCACAAGTTTTCATACATAGACAACATTTTCTATTAGTTAGTTGTAAGCAGGCTTCATCTTCAATAGGTAGGTGGGATGTGGAATGTTTATTTATCCCATCAGAGTCTGTCTAAGGCAAACGAGGTAGAGACGCAGCAGAGAAGATAGGGCTTCAGGTGTGAGATGGGACCAGAAACTGCAGCAAGAGCGGGCTGAAGCTTTCATATGGCATGGCCGCTTCACTTCTCCAGTCTGTTGGCAGGACCTCCGCTCGAGCTACTTATTATATCTTCTTACAAAACACCGATAAAAGGCTTTTGTTTGTTCATTTCTAGATCATTAATACTGGGCCTTGCCCTGCATTTCCTTCTTAGCTTAATTTTTGTCTTTTACTTTTACTTCTGTGTTTTGGGACATTTGATGGGCGTTGGAGTGTGTTTAAATGATGACAAGGGTAGCATCTATATACCAGTAGACAGTCCACTTTATAGGGACACCGTTTTTTTTATGATTCTATCCCCTGATCATGGCACATTGTCTGCCATATAGTAAGCACTCAGTAAATATTTACTGAATAAGTAAATAAATAAAAGGATGGATGAATGATTGACAATTAAAAGCTCATGTGTCTGGATACTGTCTGAATGAATAAAGCTAGTTTGAAAGATCCATACTTTATAGTGTTAACCAGTGCCTACTAATTTTTTTCAAAGGTTGTTCTTATCGATAAAAAAAGCTTTTGGTTTGGCGTTGTTTACCCCAGAAACCAAAAGCAAATACAGTATTTTAAACATGCCTTCCTTTGTAATACCAGTTAGCATGCAGGTTTTTCTTTGCAGTCTTCAGCTTATTTCCTTTTTGTTATGATTTAGGCAGAAATGTTATTGGAAGCCAAAATAACTTACAGACATTGGGGGAGTGAAGGGGTTGGGAGATTGGGAAGGGGGACGGGAAGATTAATACAAACCATAAACCTCACCAAGGTATTTAGCAATGGGTGCTTTAGAACCCAGTAAAAATTCAGGCATCTTTAAAAACTCCCTTTGCTTCATAGCTACAGTCATCCCAGGCTCAGAGCCTCCATGCATCACTTGGATGAGAGGCAAGCAACCCTGGGGAAGTTTACGTATCACACTGAGGCACTTCAGAGCCTTAATCCAGTAACATCGCGCACACACAACGTTAAATTCCCTCAAAATAAGCAAACTAGATGAGAGACAAGCTCCTTGAGCTATCAGGAAAAGAGGGAGGGATGAGAAATTACCCTTTGTTGAGAATCCATTGACAAACAGGGGCTGCGCTGAACTCTTCACATATAGGATCCCATTGGATACTGACTACATACCAGGAAGTAGAAAGTAGAATGTTCATTTTCCAGGAACCAGGGCTCAGAGACCTCCATCCCCATAGCCAAACAGCTAAAGAACAGTAAAGCTGGGACTAAAGTAACAGCAAATATTTACTGAGCAATCAATCAGTGTTAGTCATGGTTTCATGCACCTAATCCACATTTCAACCTTACAAGGTGGGTACCTTTATGCCTTTTTTAGAGGTCATAGAACAAACACAGATAGGTTAAGTAGCTTGCCCAAGGAGTCACAGCTGGTAAGTGGCAGGGTTGGGGCTGGAACCCAGCCTGTCAACTTTGGACCCTGGTCTCTTTACTACCCAACCATGCTCTATAATAGAGTCTCGGTTGGCCTTTTTCAAAAGGCTAGGTTCTTTCCAGGATATAACTTTGATTTACATTTCTGGATATTAAAAAAAAAAAGGTCATATCTCAACAACAGCCTATTAGACTCTTCCAGCACTATAAATCACATTTTTTATTATATTTATTGATATGCTATATGTTTATAATTAAAGTAACCATATAATTTATTGCCCAAACCAAGGCTCAGCTGAGAGGGAAAGGGGGTACTATTAATAATTACCCAATGACTACAGTTGTAACATGAACTGTCCCAGGTGAAAAAGGGTGCCTGGTTACACTAGTAATGAATAGGAGTGCAAACACACATGATTAGATATAGTCACTTTCAGATACATTCCGCTAAGATCACTGGACTACAGATGTGAAATTAAATGCCTTTTGACACTGTGCAAGCCCACCACCCGCACCCCCCCCCCAACACACAAGAGCTGCTTGTCCTTTCTTTACCTAATGCATTTCTTTTAATTTGTTTTCTCACAAAGGACTGTGCGTAATTGGTCAGCCACGAGAGATTAATTTGTACTTCGCTGGCTGAGCAGAACTCAATAGCGGATGGCGCCTGGGCATGGACCGCCAGCTTCTCTTGCATAAGCCTTCCTGCCTACGCTCGACACCGTCCCTCCCAGGCCTGCTTCATCGGGAACTGCCACCCAAGCCCTTAAATTACCTCATTTTTTGCTTGCCTGAAGAATTCTAACTTGTAGCTTTTAATTTCCTCCTGGGCCCTTTCTCTTTTGGAAATGGAAATACTAGCAAAGGCCCCAGATTCCCCTTCTAAAACGATGCAGGAAAGAATCAGGGCATTGAAGGGCATGACAGGCAGGGACACAGGACTGAGCCGGAACAAGGTTATCTAGATCCTTCACCTCCTTCGCATTGGTTACAACTACAGTCAGACGTGAGGGAGACCAGGTTGAGGGCAACAGAGATGTTAATGATGACTGAAATGCTTCTAGGAAGTTATAACATGCTTTGCATAGATTATCTCATTTAATGCCCTCTCAATTCTAGGTGGTAGGTACGATTATCGTTTCCATTTTAGAGACGGAGAAACTGAGACTGACAGCAAATACTTTCCCCAAAGTCCAATGTAGGCAGTTTGAGCCAGAGCCAGCACCCTCACCCTCTGGGCCTCGACATTCAAATGCACAGACACCCCAGGTCACAAAGTCAGAGGCAAATGGGACTAGAGAGATGTCACGGAGGAGGACTCCAGCTCAGTCCCTTCTCCTCCTCCAGAAAACAAACACTCAGAACTTTATAAAAATAAAATAAGAGGGTCAAAAAGCTACATCAAGTAAAAAGTGCTACATAAATGTAAACTGTTATCATTACACTAGCCCTTAAACCCTGTTTGAGAAATTACTCTAATAGAGCCATTTAACTTGGACATGAGGCACAGCGCCTGGGCAAATGCCACCTACCATGAAGATGCTTCTTGTCCTGGGTTTACGCCTGTCACACACTGATCTCCCAGGGCGGCCACATTTACCACATCCCAATGTACTGTCAACAAGGATAAAGTACCTTCAAAAGACCATAAAAGCACAGAAGATAGAAGAAGGCAAAGTCAAGGAAGCAAGAGGATTTTATTTTTTACATGTCCCCAGCCCTCAAGCACTGTGCAAACTGCTCTGTTTCACCGAGCAGTTTAGGGTGTCAAGAGAATTTGCTTCCCAGACTAAAGCTGTGTGCTGAAAGGACTTGACGTCAGAAACAAACCTGGAAAGATCACAAGAATGGACCGTAACTTCCCACCCCGTAACTCAGCAGTGGAGTTTAAGGAGACCCCGTTTTAATGACGCAGAATGGACACAGTGTTTTGGATGTAAAGAAAATCTGACCCACCCCAAAGAGGTGACTTTTCTCTGAAAGGAAGAAACTGTGCTTCGGCTCTGAGATTGCTATTTCACACAGAGGTGGGAAGGAAGCCAGTGTTAGATTCATGTCTTGAGGCCACTCCTCAATCAGGAAGACCACGTGGTCCTGTAACTGGAGCCCCAGGCCTTGTGGTGGCACCTTCTGCTGTTCTCAGAGTCACTTTGCTGAGTGATGAGGGCATGACAGACACTAATCTGGTAGCCAGCAGCCTCGTGTGGCCGTGATCGCCAGGAATGTGGCTCATCTAAACTGAAATGTGCTGTAAGTGCAAAAGCCACACCTGACTTTGAAGACTTCATGTGAATACCTCAATAAGGTTTATATGGATTACATGTTGAGATGATAATATTTTGGACATACTAGGTTAAGTAACACATTTCTTCAAAACTAACTTCATCTGTTTCTTTTTACCCTTTTTTTTAGGACGGACATGAAAAGAATTAGAATCACATAGGTGACTATCATTTATGGCTCATGCCCTATTTCCACTGGACAGCACTGGTCTGGAGTCTTGACAGCTGCGATACGCTCCCTCGAGCAGCAGCAGTAGCTCAAGCGGGAGCTTGTTAGAAATGCAGACTCTCAGGTCCCACCCCGACCCACTGTATTGGAGTCTGCATTTTTAACAAGACCCCAAGGCAACTTGTGTGCATGTTCAAGTCTGAGAAACGCTACCTGGCCCTCTACGGGTACTTGAGAAATGTCTGTTGAACGAACAGATGAATTATCTCTGGGAGGGTGCTGCATCCAGAAGACTCAGGAAAAGGGCAAGGCCCTTACTTCCCCAGCTCTCTCCTTACCTCATTAATGCTGATGTACTTATCAGGTTAGTCGTTTTGCATTTTAACAGACCCACAGAATCGGGCCTTGACAAACTGTAGTCCTTGAGAAAGTGTGGTCCACAGATCCCAGGGTCTGACTGAAATTTAGGATCCCAGATCCCTCCTCAGACCTACTAATTTGGAATCTGGATTACAAATAGGCCCCCAGGGGCATTGTAAGCATGTTAATGAGTTAAAACTGGGGTGTAAGGGACAGGGTGTCTTAATCACTCCATGGAAGCAAGAAGGCTGAGACCAATATGTGTGTGTGTGTGTGTGTGCGCGCACGTGCGTGAGTGTTGGGAGGGGGTAATTTGAGGAGCCCAAGCTAGGCAGAACTGCTTCTGCTGGGATCACAAGGTACACAGACCATCCTGTGCCAGGCGCCAGGGAGGAGAGGGCTTGGTCAGGGCAGATGGAACAGAAGGGGCCCCACAGCACACCACGCTGTCCTGCAAATCAAAGACCTGACAAAGAATTGCGCTGCATCCCCACTCTCTATTTCATTCCTTTCTAGACCTAAAATCCTAGACACAAATAGACTGTCTGGTCACGTTAGTTATAAAAACATATACTCATAGAGCTGATTTCTTTTAATCAGAAGCAAATGCTCAGGGAAAAGGATGTTATGGCATGCGGAGAGCAGCAGTCACAACGACTGTCTCTGTCTCCTGGCACTCTCTCCCAGACATCCATAACCCCCCAACCAGCCAGCCTCAGAACAGGAAAACAGAGGGCTGGAGTGTCGGTTGGGGGCATGGGTTGCAGATAGAGAGAAAATATAGCAGAGACTCAGAAACTGGGGAACAAGGAAAGGAGATGAGGAAAAGCGGAGGAGTGGAGAGGAAGGAGTCAGGATATAAAAATTCCAACAGAAGCTGTGTGCCTGGGGATGAGGAGTGGGGAGGGGGAGAGAGGGGTAGGGGAGAGAGAGAGGAGGAGAGGGGAAGGAATAGGAAGGTATGTCTGAAAGTCTTAACTCAATCTCCCTTTTAATTAGCATGACGTGAAGAGGAGTCTATGTATGGCCAGAGGGCATTAAAGAATAGGAATGGTCCTTAAGCCAAGTTCAATGTCCCTATACCCCATTCTCATGAAAACATTATCAGCTTTTTCTTAGCTCTGACAATTGTGCCGGGGGCAGGCAAAGAGAAGTCGCGGGATACACTCAGTAGGTTTCTACTAGCGATGAGCCTCTGTGAAGGAGAAGGCGGACATGGGTACCCAGAGCACATGTTACAGCCATCCCGCCTGCTGACACCTGGAGCAGCCTGGGGCTCCACCTGAGAGACCCAGAGATCACCACAAAGGTCTTCAGGCAGAGGGAGCGCGGGGCGCTCCCCAGGCCCGCATAACGAGCAGCAAGGCTCCTTTCCCAGTTGTCTATCGATGTTTTCCTTTGTTTTTTTTTCTTTGTTTATTTGTTTGTTAAAACCAACGAACTGCAGCTGGACCAGACGGGGTAGCATGCAGCAGGACCCAGTGCTGAGCTGGAGAAATGGAACAAGCGTCACTCCCGGCGCGGGCTCCAAGGGGCCTTTGGCACACAGGGAAGCGCTGCCTCACCCGCGCGAGCTCTTCCAGGTCCCTCTGGTTTCCAGGCTGCTCTGAGGCGGAACTGGGGCCCGCGGAGGCATCCAGAGCCAGCCTCCCACCGGAATGCGTAGCTTGTCGAAGTGGAGTTCACACTATCAAGCTCAAGGCCCTTGTCTGAGAATGCCTTTGCTTAACTGGTTGTCGTGGTTTGACTCAGACTATGGGGCAGCCGGATGCGCTCATTCTCGGCATCCCCACTCAGGACACGTAGTTAATTACCTTAAACGGGGCCGCCCGCCACACTGTAGCCACCGGTACAGCGTGCGCCTGTAAGGTGTGTACACCTGCGAGGACTGTCTCTGTTCATCCTTGAAAGGGTCGGGGTCTGCAGTCTGCTGAGAAGTGACACCGCGTGACCTCATCCTGGCAGCAGACAGGGTCTTCATTGACGCTGTGAGCAAATGGGTTGTCTGTCCTCACACCTAGGGTGTGAGCCACCTCTCTTCCCACCAGCTGGCACATGGCCTGGCCCCCCGACAGAACCCTGCTCTGCACAGGACTAGGAAATCAGGCCGGTTGAGCAGGGTGCTGGCCTATGTCCCCTCACTTTTGAAAGATTTCAAAAGGAAGGCCACTTTTCTCATTCTGTACCCACAATTTTCCTGAAAAGGAAAACAACAGGGCTTGGATTTTTGCAAGTAGGAAGAAAAAAAAATGCATTAAGACCACAGAAGCACCTGTCGAGGGCCTGCCTGGTAAGAGCGGCCTCCAATGTATTCTCCACCTTCTTGAAAGGGCAACTAGAACTTCTCTGAGTGTCTCTTGCCTTGTTCTTGAGAAATAAATTAAAACGAGGGTGTTAGGAGTGGTCAAGAAAAGCTTCAGTGAAAAAATCTAAGGAAGCTCTATTTTCTTGCTGCATTGTTCCATGCCAAATGTGAGTTTTTATAGATTGTTTTGTATGTCTGACAGTACACAAAACATCCTACTCCTTTGTTGCATCATAATTGTTCGTATCTTGAACAGACTCAGAAAAAAAGCAGAGGAAGTGTGGTCCTCTGGTCACAACTTTTCTTCTTGGTTTCCCCAGCCACAAAAAGAGGACACAGTCATTTACTCAGCAAGCATTTCTTGCAAACCCATTTTCCAGGATAGACCATCCTCACGAAGATACTTGTTTCCATAGTGACAAAGTGAATAGCTTTAAAACTCCCCAGGGGGCAGAAGGGACTCATGTGTTCATGTAACCAGGGATTTCGATATCGCTTTGGAAAAGAGAACATCACGTGCCCAGAAAGGGGCTCCCCAGCATTTTAACAGGGTGTGTGACCCTCATGTTCATCGCTCCTCTGAGTTCATTTTGACACATGGCCATTCGAACTCCCATCCTTCAAGGCTTCTTCCCTTTATGTTAAAAACTAAATGTTGACAACCTGCTGGTATCACCGATTAAATTATATTCAGGTCAACTTTGCAGGCTGTCACCCATAAGCCTTCAAGAACACATTCCTGAAGTTAGCCAGTTTCACTTACCCGAGTGCCCACTTTACCTCCAGGAACGGGAGATAACACTGCATCCTGTTTCCTCTTTCCCATCAGCCAGGCCTCTGGGAAGGTCGCATCTCGGCAAGACCAGGGAAGGGAGGAAGGCACAGGTGTGCCTGATGCAGGACCTCTGCCCTCTATGAAAAGGGACACGGATGGGAGGACAAGACCCCTTCCCCTAGGCGAACTATATCCCCTGGCCCCGTACCCTGAATCTTCTCAGGGTGCCCTCACCCCAAAGGCCCAGAGAGCATCGTGGCCGAGCAGCCAACCTGTTTCTCATTATTCTGCTTGACAGAGACAATCTGCTGGCATGTGCAGTTTTAGAAATTTCCTAAGCTCAGGGCACAAGGGGACTTTGACGTCAATTCCAGCAGGACTCATACAGTCCCCTCGAACAATTCTCATCTGTGTGGGAAGCCTAAGGGGAGGTTTTAAATAGGGGCTGGCATGGAGAAGAGGGGGGTGGGGCCTCCCATTGACAGTCTCTCCTACTTAAGACTTGGCTCTTCAAGCACATGCCATAGCCTAGAGTTTAATGGGAATTGAGACCCACTTCTGGTCTCAGATACCACAAGGGTCATCCTGCTGCAAACACACTTGTAGCCTTTTCCTGGACACCACTTCCCACTTTGGTTTTCCATCACGCCTTCATGTTGCGGATGAAGCTCTGTCCATAAGTCCTTACTTTGAAAAAAATGCCCACTGAGGTAGCCACTCTGAGACATCTCCCTCGTGTACCCTCCTGGGTCTAAAAACTCTCCTGTCCCAACACTACATCTGCTGAAGTTGACTGGACTTGAAACGCTGGCGGCCCAGTGTTTTCGGAAACTGTGGAGAGTTCTCTCGCCACAATTCTCTTGTTGTCGTCAAAAGCAATTACATGTTTCAGATGATGAAAAGCACTGTCATGAAAAGCTGGCACAGCAGCCAAGGAGACAGATGTATTAAACCACACGGCTTCTAAGAACTCCCACTTATGCTGGAGCTCAACACAGAGGCAAGACTGCGATACACTGTCCCCCAGCCCCACCCCCACCATGTGGTTTAGTGCATACCGCTCATTTCTGATGAGGTGCTACATTCTTTCCATGGACAAACACAAATTTGCAGAAAGTGGATATCATAAAGCCCATGTCCTCCAATGAAAGTAACAATTTCATAAATGCAAATACCCTACTATTAAAAAATATAGTAGGTTTCACTGCAGTGATTCATAACAAATCCAGCATTTCTAACTAGTGATGTGAGAAACACTGGTTGGTCTAGGGGATGTTATTGATATGCTATAAAAAAACATACTTCATGCTCACTGAAGTAGGGAAGCTGTTGGATAAACCAAACTTGTTTCTTAACTGCAGGACTTTTCAGAGCTTTTAATATGGTAATAATTACTGTGAAGTTAAAAGACTCAAATCCGTGTGTATATGTGTATGTGCATACATGTGTGTACATGTGTGTATATGCATGTGCGCACACACACATGTATGGATGGATTTTTTTCCCCCAAATCTCCCTGATTCCTTCAAAGTTGGGGTTGTGACACTATCACCTTCTATCTACTTTGAAAGCCTTGTTCCTCCCTCCCTTCTCTCATCCTTTAACACCCAGCACAGAGGCGACCATGTGCGTGAACGATGCAGGCCAGAGTAAGCTTCCCACCACTTGAGATGCTGTGGTGTTCACTGTGAGGTTGCTCAGTCAGTGAACATGAGCTGTGTGTCAGAGGTTCGAGAACATTCCATTCTGCACAGTGTCTGTGAGAAGGGGATGCTTTGACATCCCACCACTTCTGGGGAAATGCAGAGATCAAGTGCTGTCCCTGAGAAGGAGCCACTATAACATGGTGGTTACCTGTCACACATACCTGTTTTAGCCCTTGTTCACCACTTCCCAGTATGTGCTTTGTTTTGATAAGTTAACCTAAGACTTGGCTTCCTCACCAATAAACTGGAATACTAATAGGAGCTACTTCCCTGTGATGAGAATTAAAAGAAACTCTTCATGTAAAGCAACTGGATGGTGTCTGGCACATAAAAAGTAGGTTTTACTGTTACCACAGGACAAAGTGTTATAGCTGAGACCCCAACTGTTTTGGCTCGAGACCCCATGCCTGTTTCACTCTCCCACACTCCTGGGTTCTTCCCACCCCACCGCACTGCCTCCTCTTTGTCGACAGCACCTGTTGGCACCTACTCACGTGTGCTCTGCATTAGCTTTTTCACACAATGCCTTCCAAACTTGCTTGTGAGCTCCCTAAAGACAAAGACCATACATATCTAATGGCACAGTGCCTTCCTATGCTACTGCCAAAATGCTTTAACAGTCAACAAGAAAGTTATTTACTGTAGTTATTAAACAAATTCTACTAGCCATGGGAAGTGCCTCAATGTTGACTTAAGAAGTCTGTTAGAAATACTGGTACCAGGAATGAAGTAGGTTTCCCAAACTGTTTTCTGGAGGGCAGGAGCTGGTATTATAATTATTTTTTTTTCCTGTAAAGGACCAAAGAAGGAAGTATTTTAGGCTTTAGGAGCTATGCAGTGTGTGTCTCACTACTCAGTTCTGCTGTTATGTGAAAGCAGCCATCGACAACGAATGAATAAATGAAGGAGGGTGACTCTGCTCCAGAAAACTTAAACAGACTTAAACTTAACAGTGGTCACATCTGCCCCACAGGTGGTGGTTTTCTGACCCCACCTACAGGGATGATGAAAGTGCAGTGCAGAAACATTGGTTAGTGGCCAAATCAAAAGGGTTTGCTGTATCCTGATTTGAATCTTCTAACGTCAAGCACTCATTATCAGAAGCCCGAAAGCCTGTGGTCCACTCAGCAGCTCTGTCTCAGCAGCAGCCCGGGCAGGATAAACTGCAGTGTGTGCACGCATTGCAGTGACAGACCCTAACATGCAGCTTCTCTTTCTCCTGGAGCTAGGCCAGTGACCCACTGCTAATGGAATCTTCAACCTGCCCCGAATGGCCTGTCCTGGTGCCTCTGGGTAGGCGTCCTATCAGGTAGATCATGAAAGCCTCCCACAGCAGTCACAAGCTTGGCTCTATGAGGATAATACACCAAGGCAGCTGTGCCACCTAGTGATGCTTGCATGTACTGTTTTCGTCCTGAAGAAAGCGGGAGAGGCTTTGGGGAGGCCTGGCATTTGCTATTTCTGGCCAACACTTCCACATGCAAAAAAAAAAAAATAATAAAAGCCTCTGAATTCTCCACTTCACTTCAAAACATTCCTTGTGGCGGCATTAACCATTCCCCATGAGGCTCATAGGCTATAAATGACTTTGTGCTAAGAGGGAGCAGCCCAACTCTGTAGCACTAATTACCAAAGAATACACACCAGACACACACACACACACTTCAGGTCTACTGACTAGCTGGAATTCTAGAAGTCTAGATGGCAAAGCCTGATGCATAATGCTTTTCACCCTTCGGAATGCGGCTAACTGTGGCAGCACCACTAGCAGTGCTTTCAAATAGCGGTTCTAGTATTATACGATGCTATTTTAATAAACCATGGCTGCATGTTTCCTATAAGGAAGTAGGACATCAGGCCAGGAGAGAAATGGAGGGTGTGAATGGCATTTATCAGATTGTAGTTTCTGAAAATGGATTTGCTTCGCTAGATCAAAGATAGCCCATTTCTACAGATCATCACTAATTCAGTGTATGTTTTCAGACTGGCCAGTTGATTCCCTCACTATTTCTATTCTAGGTCATAGGTACTTCCATGCGCTCTTGATCATCTTTATACAGTTAGTCAATAAAACAAAAGCAATGAAACAAAAAGCCCAACAAGGAGAGAGGGAGAGGGCTAAGATGAAGACTTCAGCTAATAAGCCACACAGTTGGTTATGTTATACAAAAGTGTTCGCCCTGTATCCTACCTGCCTGTGCACCTGGGGTAGAGTTGCAGAAGGGACATCTTTTTCTAATTCACTTTTGGGAATAATTGATCACATAATAAAAAGTACCCTAAAGAAAAATAAACTCATATTCATGCTCCTTAATTTACTTTATATGATTAAAGATTTAACCAGGTCCATCTCTCCTACTTTTGTCCCTGGGAAAACCAATCCCTGTGTCATTGGGAAGACACAGACCTGACTGGAAGGACTCAATCACGTGGTTTTCACCCAAAGCCAATAATCTCAACTCCCCATATTTTAGAATGCTTATCATGATGTACTGTTACTGTTTGCATACATCTGTCAGCTGTGAAAACATCCTTTTTTTGGACACAAAAATCTGGCTTTTGCCCCTCTTCGCCCGAGACTCAACGGTGGCCTACTGACTCATGCTGACAAAAAGCACAAAGGTTGCCTTTGCTCCTTCCCTGTCCAGATGTAATTAGGCCTTGCACAGGTGACCCCTCAGCAGCAGAGGAAGCTTGGTGAGAGGGTTCGCCGTTGTGAACACAGCCTCACGACAGCCGCCACGTAGGCGCTGAGCAGATAGTTACAAATGGGCGGATGCTGGATGCCCCTCATGGGTCCAGTCACTGCTGGCTCTGAAGCTGTTGTGCAGGACAGAGCTGAGCCCAGGAGACAGAGGCAGGGCCCCGGACACAAAGCCGGGGATGCGCAGTCTCTGAGAATGCCTCTCAAAAACCAAATCCTTGCTTCTCTTTTTTTTGAGGGGCAACAGGGAGACAATGCAGCCAATGATTCTTTTTGCAGCTAGAAAACAAGTAAAGTAGGAGCTGCACATGTGTTCGGACAAACGTGCTCCATGAAGACGCTGCTCAGAATGTACGCTGCAGCGAGGCACGCTTAGACCTGTCCCTTTAACGCTCCCCAAGCTTGACGTGCCTATTGCATTCTGGGGGAAGGTCTCCTGCAGGAAATTCAGTATTTAAGGAAAAGCGGGAGTGGGGGACAGCTTACTCTCGCTCTTTCCTTTGTTCCCTGCAAAGCTATTTCTTTAAAAGGAATCTTTTCCAAGTAAAATAGACTTCATTATATTTTTATCCCAAAGCTGCTGGGTGGTAGGTGTAACTTGAAAATCTCCAGTTTGCTTCAAGCAAACCCACTTGGGTTGAGCATGACCAGAGGAAAAAAAATGTGAAAGAGATGGCGACGAATAAATGGAAAGTTTTAAGGATGGGCTTAGTCAGCACTTTCGTGCTTTTACCTCTACGCGGTTTCTCCTGAAGCCAAGACGACACATACGTCCTGTGAGAGGGACAAAGATTAAGGCAGGAAACGAAAGCCACCATCGGCTGTGTTGTCTCCCTGCAGACCCCGAAAAGCATTTGCAAAGAACATTTATTTTCCAGACAAATGGTCTCCCATAGATGCAAAAGAGTTCAGCTTCATTTCTTGCCACAGCCATGGTCTATTTCTCAAATGTCTCCAGTGGTATCTGGTGTGTTCCCGTGGAGACGGAAATCAGGGGGAATGGCGACAAGGAGGCCAGTGTGCAGCATCCGCACTGGGGCCCACCACCTTCGTACTTCTCACCCCCTGGAGGTATAAGAAACATCCGGCTTTCCGACTGAGGCTCCAATCCATACTCAGTGTCCCGATAAAGTTTTTTCAGTGAGTATTTTTATATGTCTTCTCATTAACTATGTTGCTTTAAATACTCTGTTTTGGAGCAGCTTGAGGCGTATGAACAGTGGTAAATGGCACCATGAAACAACGCACCATTATAAAAAGGCCACATTCTCTGAGCTGTACTAATGAAGTAATGGTGGATGCTCCCGTTAACTGTCTTACATATAAAATACAGGCTTGTGTTTACCTGAGCTCTTCCGCACGTTGGCTAAGGAATGCCACCTTGACCATTCTAAGCCTCCTCCTCTTTTTCCCAGTTCTTTCTCTCCCTCTTTTTTTTTTTTAAGACATGTGAATTCACGCTTTCTGCAGAAAAGTTCAGTGTCATGGATTTTAATGTTATGTTTTATGAACTGTTTTTTTTTTGAGATTTTTCCTCACTCTTCAACCCTCCAGTTTATGGAGTAAGCACGGCTTCTCTGAGCCCCTGGGCCAATGTGGGAACTAATATTTATTTTGTGGCTAATGTTTACAGAGTACCTTAAGTTGTTCAGCGGAACCTCACTTCACTTCCCAAAGAAAACACGTCTACCTACTTACTTCTCACACCACCTCCCCGGCAATGGCTGTGCAGGTGTTTCTGCTTCTTAAGGTGTTTCAGATGTCTGGGTCATCTGCCAGGCCATTGGTAGGCCCACCATACACAATAATTTCAGAAACAAAAAGAGTGTTTCAAAGATTCCAGCTGGTTTTTGAAAGCAATATTTAGAGAACAGGCAGAAAAGGTTGATCATCCAGAACTTTGATCACACATGACGATTTCCTTGCTCTATTTTTAGAACCATCTCAGTGAAAGTGTAGAATAGCATTGCCAATGTCTATAGGCAACAAACAGAATCATCACGGTTTGAGAAATGGTTTCCGAAAAAGCAGCTTTAAATAGTTAACATCACGGCGTTCTCCTCTCCTTCTTCGCCCAGAAGAGTAAATGTTTCCTGACAGGTAACAGCCCTTATGTGAGGCTCTCGCTCCAGGTTGTTCAAGGTAACTGGACTGTTATTGAAAAGCAACTTCAACTAAACACAAAGTCTTCAAAAACCATGAAACCCTCTTAAAACATTTAATTAATCAGTTATCAACTCAAATGCATAAAAGATCCATATACTACTTCTATTTTTTTTTTAAAAAAGCAAAAGAAGGGAAAATTTTAAGCATAAAAGCAAGTAACAAATAAATGAACTAATCAATAAAATAAGAAACGGTAATACGAATAGTGAACACCAGTTCTGAACTAGGTACTATTAACTTGCTTGCTCCTGATTAGATACTCTCATGTGTGTTTTCTGATTCAGCTTAAATCCTATGGTAGGGTATTAACATCCTCATATCAAATAAAGAAACAGCAGTTCAGAGAGGTTATCCTGCCCAAGGGCAAAAGCTCTAAAGTGGAAAACCCTGAGCTCCTACCTGGGTCTCTCTGAGTCCCATGTCCTTCCTCTCTTGACAATGCCTCTCAACATGAAGAAGGAAAAGGGGGAGAGAAATTGAAGTCTGACCCATCTAAAAAAACAGAATCCAGGATTATTCAGAGATATCGAATTAACCATATTTTGAGTAAATATGTGTTTTCCAGCCATTGGACCAACGATGATGTGCTTCAAACTGGCTCTTACGAAAGCCAAAGATACCAGATGGATAGTCTTTCAAGCTGGTGTTTTGTCATCTAAACACGGTCCTAGAAATCAAAACAAATAGAAACATAAAAACCATTAAAAAAAAAAATATGGGCAATCTCTCCCCTAGAGTAAAGGCAAAGAAGGAAAAACAGTTACCCAAACCAGAGTAGAGTAGAGTGGGCCTATTTTACTGTTAAAAAAAAGGCAAACCCATCCTGTTTCCTTCTGCAAACAGTCGCCAATCACTGCCTCTGCAGAGAGGAGATAAACACCTCCTGATGCGGTTGTCCAAAGTGGCCCCTGACACTGCCCGGCCTGATCCATCCTGGCATCTGCCTTCCCTCTTGCCCCTGATGGTTTTACAAGTGCCATGAAAAGGCAAGGCGTTCAATGATCTAGGCTGGACAAGACTCGAAATTAACCTTTCAGTGAATCTTTCATATTCAATATGAAACAACAGGACTGGTGGTGATGTGACATTTTTTGGTAGGTGGGCACATCAAAGGCGCCCGTCTCTGATGATCTCCCTGAACACCCAAGGGTGTCTCAGGCTGCCAGGTCTCCTTAGGCTGGGCGGGCAGAGGAAGTCAGAGGAAGGCGGCACGGCACGGGCAAGCTCACTGGATGCTCTGCATAAAATGAAGGTATTTCAACCCACTTCTAATTCAATTTTATGCACTTCATTACATCTGGTTTTTTAATATTCAAGTATAAAAGAGAAAGGGAGGATAAAAGACAAAGAATATCATTTCTGACTGCCAAGCCCCCAAATGCAGAAATACAGTAACACGTGGCTTCTGGCCACCACACACTCAGCCTTGATCTTGCCGCCAGCATTTCTGGGCATGGTCATGTTCAGTATTTTCTGTTGGGAAGCGCGAGGCAAGTGTCTTCAGCGCTTCTTTAGATGTCGTGAAGCATTTTAAACCGCAAGCACATAAAATTTGGAGTTGGCACACGACATTGCCATATAACAATGAAAGTGACAATGAAATAATTATGCCCATCTCTCAGGCACCAGCCTTCTGGCCCCCAAACTCAGGGTCTAACGGCCACCTCAGAGGCATGCATTTCTGTAGAAACCTCTCGGTGCTTTGCCTCTTCCACTTTCCTTATAACAGGAGACTCGGGAGGGGAGGAACCACAGAAAAAATACCTATCGTTGTACAAGGCCACCTTCAGACCCATGGCTTACACTTGAGAGTCTCACCCAGATTTGCTAAAGATTGTGAGATGACTTGGGACTCTAGAGTCCCCAGTTTTCTTCGTTCAGGAATCCATCTCAGGAAAAAAACATTTGTTAAAACAGACCACTGTGGCTAAGGAAGATTAAAGAACAAATATTTAATTCTGAATCAAGTTTAAGAAGAGATTCAATAACAGTTTCAGTGGTACTAGGGGTTCACCACTGACTGGAGAGGGTGTTTTCCATTGTTCAGGTCTATCCCCTTATGGCGAGTAGGCAGGGAGGCCTCATGGAAAAGAATGGACTTCAATTAGACCATGGCGGCGCATCGGGATGCCCTCGTAGGGAGCAGGAAAGAGCAAAGGAGGACAGAACATCATACAAGGCTTGACAGAGAGTGAGAGGAAACAGTGGTAGATGGAAGGTCACGTTTAGAGAGGAGAGAGGTCAATCAGAAAGGCGGGGTGCGGACAGACCAGACAAGCTCAGGCTAAGGTTTAGAACTCGTCCCTCAGGCCATGGTAATTTTTAGTGGCACGAAGCACATCTTAACCATTGGCTGGATGAGTGAATGTACAGGAGCTGAAAGCTCAGGACGAAGGAATTGTTTTAAAGCACTTTAATCTTGCTGCAGGGACTGATTTAGATTTGAAGGAAATCAGTTTAGGGTCAAAGAAATCGTCTAGGAAGCAAGGAAAACCGTACAGGTAGAGGAAAGAGAGGACGTAGGTTCAGGCAGTGGCAGAAGAAAGCAAGGGAGGGAATTTGAGGAATGTCAGGGAGGTTACAGACTAACTGAATACCAGCAGGTAAGTGGTGGAAGAAAGAACAAGATTACTGATAACCAGTTCTTGGTGCTGGGGTGGACAGGAGAATAATGACAGCACTGACAGAGATGGGGAATTCAGGGGCACTTTATCCCGACTTCAGGGATCTATCATTTTGTATTTCAACCAGATAAAATACACTGTATTATCATTATTCAGTGTTGCCCAAATAATGCTAGGCAAGGACAAAGCCAATAGCTTGTTTTCCTTTGTATGTTCCGAGCTCCTGAAGCAAAACACCTAACACAAAAGAGGTGTTCAAGAAACAGCCATTGTACAGGGAGGCTTCATTCGGGGGGGAGATGAGGTAGTCACTTGGAAAATTGGGTGAATTCATGGTGATTAAAGCATTTCCTTAGATGTAACCAATGTTGAAATTGAGGAGAGGTCCTCTTTGACTTCTTTCTTAAGTACCCCTTGATACTATACAGTTACTGCTGCAACTTCCTTCCTAATGTCCATCAGTTACATCCTTTCCTTTCCAATGGACAGATAAATGTTACGACAATAAGGATGAATCGGTCCTCTAGAGAGAGAGCAGAGAGAAGACAAGAAAACTAGTAACTGAACCTCAGGGGATGCCTCCATCTTGGTAGCGGGAAGAGAGAGAAATATAATTTCCAGCTGTTTTAACAGAGCCCCGACATACAAGATCCGTGGCTACCGAAGGAACACAAAAGTGCAGGCCATCCGAGCCATCGGCAGATGATCTCAGAAGATGGTCACGGCGTTCCCGAGAGTGATGTTTACTCGACTATAAATAATGATACTTAATTGTCACTCTGAAGGATAGCGCACTTTATTTTCTCTGCTTACAAAGAGTTATTCAAATGTACCTATTTATTATAAAACCATTGTATAAGCAATTACACATGTTTCTGGAGGAACTGAGGCTTACAGAAATCTCCCTTCATTCAAAACCTGTTTTGAGATACACTATTGTGGCTGATATCAACAGAACCTCTCCTCTTGTGGAGAAATTAGAGCCCAGGATTTCCTGCTGTTTATGGGCTGCAATAAAAGATTCTTCTTCTCAATTTTCCTTACCTATCCTGTCTCTAAATAGGGATCAGTCTAAAAGCAGGGACAAACACAGATGATATCGAGGAGGAAAATAAGTAGATTCAAAGCTGCAGTTCTGGCAGCCGAAAGCTCTAGTCAAGAAAAGGGGATGTGGTTACTTGCAATAAAATAATCCATAAAATGTATAAGGTAGATCAAAACACGGTTCCACAGCTGAAAAAACAGTACCTTTCTGGTAAATGTCAACCAACTAGTTCCATGGAGGCAGGGGTTGTCCATAGTGTCTGATTCTCGTCACCTTGTGCAGGTGTGGTTCCAGAGAGGGACTCAGTAAATACTTGGCAAGTGGGAAGATTGCAAACTCACTTCTTACAGGGAGAAGCAGATGTCACATTTCCCAGGCTCCTCCACCACACCTGGCAGCACGATGTGTAAAATTAAGTACCTGATAATCATGTCCCCTGATCCTGTGGCATCCAGACTCCCATTTCAAATGTCCTCCTGGGCTCACCTTTTCATCCCCGTTCTGCTCCAGCTAAGTCAATGCACTATAGGAGTGGCTTCTCCCTGGCCTGGTCCCAGGTGGTTGCCATGACAACACACCCTAATAGTAGGCACCGGACAAGGGCCTTCCCCCACACTTCCGGGTAGGAGGGAGCGAGGGAGACCCTGAGGCCCATAGCAGAGGATGAAGTGAGGAGATCCCAACCAATTGGTAACATCTCTCTCAGCCACACCCAACTGTCAGCTACTCAGTGAAACTGGGAACCTTGTCACTGAAGATTCTGCTTTCTCACCCAAAGAACACAATGGGAAAAGTAGCTTGGGATATATCAGTGGTCACTATAACCTCATTCTTTTTTATTAAAACAAGCAAAATAAATACGATCTGGCATCAAAGGCAATTTAAAATATCCAGCGTGAATCTAAAAGCAGGTATCCCCCAAGGTCCTTATAAGGGAGGAGCTGCTTTCTTCCCACCTGGAATTTGGCATTAAAGGGCATGACAGGAAGCGCTGCTATCCAGGTGACGCTGGTGCAGGTGGCCGGCATATCCGCTGTGCGCTGATGCGAGGCACGGGTGGTATACGTGGGTGATGACAGCACAGGGTACATAAGCTTCTGGCCTCATCCCTCATTCTAAGGTATAATTCCCATACTTTAAATTTTCTCATGCACAAGCCCTGAAGCCCTCTATGATTTATTTATCCCTAGGAATATTGAAAATTATTCAGATGCACATAGCTTTTTTCCTAATTGCAAGAGTTAAAAAAAAAATTACTGCTTTAGTTGCCGGGCAGAAGGAGCCTGCAGAGTGGGGTTTTATGCATCACTCTGTTGGCACCTTGCATGCAGTAAGCTCTCAGTAAGTGTGAATAAGTTGAGTAGAAATACTAGAAGTGAAGCCAGCACTGGTACCCCAAGGGCCACTGCCACCTCTCCACTAGGTCCTCTTAGCTCCTTACGTCCCAAGATGCACAGGGGAGATGCCACGCCTTCTAAGGACAAAAGCTCATGCCCATACACAGGACTTTTGCTGCATAACCGCAGAAGTGAGGAGATGGTCTTGGGCTACACTTTCTACTCCTTGTCTCTTTTTTAGCCCTTTCCTCAAGATCCAGCTCAGGTCCTTCTCCCTAAGCCCTCCTATTCTCAGCTACCTTCCTCTTCTCTGCAACACTGCACTGTTGATTCTGCATTTCATTTGGAGCTTACTAAGTAGCCCCTTTTACATTCTGAGAGCATTCCCTCTCTTCCCATGCAGGTGATAAGCTCCAGAAGTGCCGTGCAGTGGCTCCCGGGCCAGTAATGATGACGGTCCCAGTCCCCAAACGCCAAGCAAGTGGCCCAGATGCTAATGAAAGGAAGAAGAGTATTCATTCTTCTCCCTTGGCCAGAAAGGAGCATTTCTCTAGATTGGTATTTCCCTGGAGAGGCCTCTGGGAACCCTGAAAACCAGGTCTAGCTGAGCAGATAAAAAATTATAACCAAGCCCAGTGTGGAAGCTGACTAGGGTCGGCAGAGAGCAGCGAGCAGGGTCGGGGGGCCCTCCCAGCCTGGAGGGGATCAGGGAAGAGGTCTCAGGGGAGGGAACCTTGAGCCGGGCATTGAAAAACAGGAGGAGTCAACCCAGCAGAGAAGATCCGGGAGGGTGTTTCAGGCAGAGGGAGCAGCCTGGAAAGAGGCTTGGCATGTGTCACTATGCCTGTCTGAGGAGCGAACTCATGGGTCCCCGAGCAGCATTTGCATTTGCAGAAATATAAATATAAATATATAAATGTATACACTCAGTGTTCACATGGCATTCATACTTGGCAGACAGAAGACAGTTACTACCCAGAGAACATGCCAGAGTATTTATATTCTACCAATGTAACTTGATAAAGCAAAAAGTTGTATAAGCTAGAACCTGGCATAGAGTAAATGTTGACTAGACTTCGTCTTTTGTTACCTAAATGTAACGAGTAATTCAGATAAGGTTACCTGACCTTATGTCTATACAAAAGGAATTTTTGTACACCAACATGATCAGCTAACAACCTAATAAAATATGAAATAATATCCTAGAATCCGACTGGCTTGGTTGAGATCTTTGGTCTCCTATTTAGTAGTTGCATGTCCTTGGAAAGGTTCTTAAAAGTTTCTAAAACCTCTTTCTTCCCATCTTTAAAATGGGATATTTACCTCATAGGTCAGCTAAAAGGATTAGATGGTTAATTCACATAAAGTGATTAGCACGCTTCCTGGCAATGTGGTACGTGATCAATAAATATTAACTTTTGTAATTATAAAAAAGTAAGAACACTAAATGACAGCTTTTCAACTTAAAACTCCCAGGTTTCCTGAGAAAAATGAGCCAGTGTTGCAGAATAAAATAAGAGCACGTCTGGCCTCGCTACTGACAATGGGAAACACTAGGAGAGCCAAGCTCTGGTCCTGTCCTGAACCACCTTTCTGTGAAGCCTTGAGCGCATCACTTCACCTTGCTGGCCTCCCACTCACTTCCGAATAAAGCTTTGGTAGAGGTAGCACCCGGGAAAGTCGCAAGGCCCTCCCAGCCATAGCATTCTGGAGTCAACCTCTAAGGCAGCTGTGAAGGCAAAGGTCAACACGGTACAGTTGATAAACCATAATTAGAGGACCGAGTGATAGGGCCTACTGGCCACATTACGTAATTAGCCCTCTGCCTCGAGGGAGGGAGTGAACAATTATGCAATCACACTCTGAAGGGAAGGTACCAGCACACATCAAATCACTCAGAAGAACGACTATGATTCATCTGAGCCACAGCTTCCACTTAAGAAGGCTGTCCAGGTAATTTTAGCCTGTACCTTCTCAGCACCAAATATTTGAAGAACTCTTTTATTTTTGCAATACCCTGGATTACAAAGGGCACATTGATATGGCCCATTCTTACTGGATTGCTATTAGACTGGTGAGCTCCATCGCATTACACTCGGGCTGTTGCCCAGCACTCCCACGTGGCCTGAAATCCCGGTGCGAACTTTAGAGTACAGGAAAGTCACCTAGGGACTGCAGGCCTATTGCAGAGCCCAGGCAATCGCCATTTTAACGAGCCTCCCCAATTTCCTCTGATGTCAGTGGTCCACGTTGTGAAGACCACTCTCTGCGTTCATCACGGATAGTTGTGGAAAGACTGTATGATGCCTGAGCGACCACCATTACCTGAGCTCAGGCTTCAATGCTTTCGCTGTCGCCAGGCAGCAAGAAAAACCGATGTACATCCGCCCACCCCCTTTCCTAGCACAGAAGTAGAATTCTAGAATTTCTAAGCTGCAAGCCCACTTGGGAACAATAAACACTCCTGAAGTTCCCCACCCTAGCCCTTGTCCCCTCATGCCTAATGCCGTCTTGCTGTTTGCCCTGAGCTAGTTACTCATCCCTCCCCGTTGCCCCCTCCAGAGACTAAAAAAGGGCCAACTCAGTGTTCCCACGACATCAAGCATGGAGAATGAGTCCAAAAA
The DNA here is from genome assembly GCA_004026545.1 of Mormoops blainvillei. Lineage (NCBI taxonomy): Eukaryota > Metazoa > Chordata > Mammalia > Chiroptera > Mormoopidae > Mormoops > Mormoops blainvillei. The sequence goes on from PVJD01001019.1 coordinate 37,765, forward strand.
GCAATCGAGTAAACAATGTCTTTAAGGCTCTAAGGTGTCTCACAAATTAACAATGCTGTTAGCGTTCAGGTGAAATGCCTGTGGTCAGACACATAAACGGTGGGACAAGGACTGGGACCCAAGGGTTCTTCTTCAGCACACTGTGGGGCCATGCTGAACATACACATGGCTGTCAGGTTTGGGGAACTCATCTAGGTCCTACCCTTGTGATCTTGCAGATTTCCACCCCATCCATTCTCCGCTTTCTAAATAAAGGGTTCTGGGCATATCTGGGTATCTGGTCTTCATGTGGAGTATCTCAAACCCCTTAGCTGCTGTACTCATCTCAGGACTGTCCTTGGCTTTGTCAGGTCATTGTTGAGGTGCATTGGTTCAACGCTAAATTACATTATAAATGGCCAGGGACAGGTTTTAATTTTGATCCCAGCACAGTCCATGATTACATCCAGTGTTGGTCTCCCCTGCGTGAACATAACCCCATTTTGGTCAGTTTTCAGAGAACCATCTTCAATGATTTGTAAATCCATGCTCTGCATTATCACCTATAATTCTGGCTGTTCTTCTCCAAGTGCAATTTGAGTTAATTTTTCCACGTGCCTTGTTCATACAGATGCTCTTCTGCCTCCTTCTAGCACACTTGCCCATGACGGCATAATATTTCTTTGTTAGAAATATCCAGAAGTTTCACTACACATACAATTATATGAAAGTGTTAAACTGGATCACCCTAACCAATGCCTAAGGGCCCATCCTGTTTACAGTTCCATTCAGAGAGATGACATTGTATATGCCCCACTGTTTCCTGTTTCTAAGGTAGTCTCCATCCCTTAGACTGTTTCCTCTGCTATCATGCTCAGTAACAATTACCGTGAGGGAAAATATCTGGAAAAATTCACCATGTCAATTATATATATTTGCTAAATTCTCATCATAATTGTTCAGTTGTGCCGTGTTCTCTGACATCTTTAGATTTGACTTTGACTTCAGAATATTTAACTGTGTTGTGCATGTAAGTCTGCACGAGCGAGGCAGGGCGGGTGACTGGCTGCACAGACGTCCTAAGAGTCTGAGCCATCGTTCAGTCGGTGCAGGCCGTCCTGGGGAGAATGGGATTACTCTTCCCACCTCTGGAGACTTGGTTGTTGTTCTTGGGAATAACCGCAAAAGTGCATACATCTATCTGTGTAGTCCTATTCTTTGGCTTTGCTCATTTAGCTCTAGGTCTGCAACCTATCACCCAACAAAATCGCAAAATAAAATAGCAAACTTTTATTGGGCACAGAAGCAGTTAAAAACTTTCCTCCACTGGGTAAGATGCAGAAACAAGTACTCCTGAAAATACAAAGAGAAATTAGTCTGATAATGAAAAACCACTGAAAGCAATTTACAAACAATTCCCCTGACAGTATATAAACTTTTATATACTGTACATAATCCAGGGTTCATCTTTTTTTCATTCCTCCCTTCTAATCACACATTCTTCTAGCAGTAATACTGACACCTGAATCTCTTTTTCTCACTGTTTCTGAGGGATATACAGTAGCAAACAGCTATGCATTGCATGAAGCTAAGATTGTTTATTCAATAGGATGCCTGAGGTAATTAAAAAAAAAAAGTTAATCAAGCAGTTGTGAAACCAAATATTCGCAGAATCCAAGCACTTATGTAAAGGCCAAATTTGTTGCTGTGTGCCCTTAAATAAACAAACTACAGGACTGCCACAAATAAATGGGAACTTACAAGGTAAAACTATTATTTCCTTAAAACTATGTAAGCCAAGAACAAAAGTTTTGCAAAATAAGATTGGGTGGAGGCTATACTAAACGGGGAGCCATGACATCCCAAAGGAGAGAAAAGAAAGAAGACATTTCAGAAAGGATAACAAATTAGTTTAGCAAAGTCACAACGAGAGAGGGCAGACAAAAATAAAGGCAAAAAGTCTAGCGTCCAAGGAAAGAGGAGGGGCGGGGGGAAACAGCTGGAACTGCTCAGCTGTGTCAACATTCGGCTGGTTCGCAGATTGACTAGCAAAGTGTCATCTGAAACCAATTACACTCCCAAAGCCCCACGGACCCCGTTCATAACATTGATTAATCCACAATGTGAAAAAGTCCCCAAGCAAAACTAGAACAGCTGTCAGCCCTTGGAGCTCAAAAAACAGCAATTGCTTAAGAAAGAAAGAAAGAAAAGCTCCCCTTGAAATTTTAGGGATTTTTTCAGAAGGTACGCCTACTGAAAGAAAAGAGAGATTGAAAACTGCTCCTACCCGTGTCTCTTTGAGAACTGACTATAATTAGAAAAATAGGGGTCACGGTAAAAAAGAAAAAAACCCCACAGTCCATTCCCCAAATCAGAGCACAAACGCCTCAAAATCTGAAATACCTTGTATCATCGTGCTCCCTGCTGGGAGTAACACTAGGCATTTCATTTTTTAAAAGTATGTTTATTTTTTCCCTTCTCATTATTTTAAATGCTCTGACCCATCTCTTTGGGCCAATTACAATGTAGCTATATTTAATATACTCTCTAATAAAAACCTTTTTTTATACCTTTTGTTACATTTCACAGGGTATACACACACAGTCCTTTCTTTGCAAACATCTAACTTGTACACGAACCCAACGTACAGATGGCCGCCATACTGCCTGCTACCCGGATAGGAGCCTGGACAGGTGTTCAGAAAGCGGTGGCTTTTTTCTGAAGCTACCGCAGCTAGACATCCAGCCACCAGGTCCTTTGCGGGGGACTGCAAAGCCACGTAAATGGCCATGGAGGCACTTTCAGCAGCCTTGATGTCTGTAGATCCTCGCCTGAAACCCCCACAAGATTGCAGAGATTGTAGGGGTCCCTCCTCCTTCAGATGGATTTTTTCCACAGAAATAAAATGCATGCTTATGTATTTGTTCACTCAGCAAACTCTCCATCAAACACTGGGTTTCAACATGTGAATTTTGTATATGACCAAACCAAAGTCCAAAAAGGTTTAGTGACCTGCCTAGGGCCATACAAGTAGTAAGTGCTCCAGCTGAGACGCAAACCCAGGGCTATCTAGTGCCTAACTCTGGGCTCTTCCCCAAAAAACCATTCTACTACATTATGCCTGACATAGATTTTCATAAACTATCTTGGGAGACCAAAAGCATACAAAATACAGTTCCTACAGGGAAATACATTGCAAATTACAAAAACTGAGTATAAATTGGACTTCAAGAACATAAGCCGTTTATATATTCAGATCCACTGTGCTTTGCTCATTCTGTAAATACCCCATTAGTAATCTAATGGTCTCCTCTGTTGAAACAACACTCTGTAACTACAAATTTTGGCAAACTGAAGTATGTCTTTGATACATTGATGCTTTTCACCCAGATACTTATGATAGTGTCTCATGGCGCTAACCAGTGCCACCAGGACCAGATTTTTTCCAATTCAAACCATTCAGAGGTATACAAACCTTGACTCCACTGGGACATCCTTGGATTTGAAAAAGAACAGAAAAGAAACAAAAAATCACAACCCACAATTCACTGCATTGCGCAAAGGAATCCAGGCTTACTAATTTTAAGAGCTTAGAATTGGAAGATCATTGTTAACTATGGCAACAAATGATTTCAGATGTAAAGAAATAATGTTACTAAATACTGTTCTCCAAACAGTAATATCTTCAGAGCTTTGCAACAGGTAACATCTGTACTGAGTTTTGAAGGACGAGAAATGGGAGTGGGGGACAGTACACTCAGAGAAAGAACAATACAAAACACCCTCTAGACAGATTCTCCAATTCTTTCTACTGCTTTTCCCTACAGAATATTTTTATTTTTTTTAATGTTCATGATGTCACAGATAAAGAACACCAATTGCTCCCAACAGAACTCTAACTACAGTACATGTTTATAAGAGCAAATTACTGTTTATACATGGACAGAGTTGTAAATGAGAGAAAGAACATTGCAAATTATATGTTGCTCAATGAAAGCCAAAACATTTCCATTTCTTTCCTTTTTATGAAAAAATATCATTACCTGCATCATGCCCCCTTCTCTCAGTCCCCTCAATGGACACTGGCATTGATAAGCCTACAAGAAATACAACAGTAAGTTTATATTTTTATGTTATGATTTTAGAACATGGGATAACATCCAAAGTGACGAGTGCAAAATCACTCACATTTTGATTATTTCAAGCTACTCTAAGAATCATTAGAGCAGACAGATCATAACTTAAGTGCTAAATGGAGATATCATTTGTCCCAAGAGCTACTCACGTCCATGACCTTCAAATAAAGCCAGACAGAAAGGTGGACCATTCAATAACGACGACAAAATCGAACCTTTAAAGAACCCAAATGAAGTTTTGGATAAGGTGGGGTCTTTTCCTTGCACGTTTTGACTAACAAAAAAGTTACCATAAGCTATCTTGTTTTTATTTTCTTATAAATAATTCTTGTTTTATAAAGCCTAGCCCAATTGCCAGAAACTAATGGAGGGTCAAGATTATTAGATATAGATATCAGGCTACCACAAGGCCCTGAGGAAGTCTGCAAGATCACAGTAACAGTATCTTTTCCATGGATTTTAATATTGTTTTAAGAATTAAATGAGTTAGAACATCTAAGGCACAGAACAGGGCATGGGCCACAGTAAAAGTACTGGAGTGATGTGAGGTGGTCAAAGTCAGTGTTTCCATTCCACTGGAGTTCCAGGGAAAGTGAGCTCCAGGAATTTGAACTCTGGACAGTTTCAAGGTGGTTTTGCAGCAAATGATGACTTTTATAAAGGTGTGGCTTCCTATCTACTTCTCGCCACTATGAAATGCATCTTTTCTTAACTTCCTGCAGGAAAGAAGTTGAGCGAAGTAGCCAGTGCATGTCTGCTCCGAACTACAACTGGAACTACAACTGGCAAAGTCCTAGAAATGGTCTCTTTTCCTTTGCTTCTCTGCTGTAAATGGTTCCTCTGAGCAGCTGGTTGAGAATCATATGTTAAAGAGCTTTTGTCTGATTGTGAGGCAAGGAAGGGGGCAGCCAGGAGGTGTAGTGTTTGCTTCCTTACTGCTCCAGTTTTATTTAAAACCAAGACGTCCATCGAGCCTGTGGGATTATTACCGGCTCACGTCCCAGCCACGTAGACACTCTCAGGGTAGAAATGAGTAGTAAAGGTGGCTTCAGCCCACTTCCTCACAGCACCATCGGTCACTGCTCAGTGGTTCAAATTTCTCACCGTCAGGAGCCACTCAGCCAAACTCCCGTTGCTTACATCGCTGGGCTTGACTTGCCTCAACTGCAGGGAGTTCAATGACGCTGGGCTAGTAGATAAAAGACAACGGACTTGTGGAAAGAGTCAAGAAAACCCCAGGACCGAAGCTGTCATCTCAGTGTGTCAGGCATCTGGCTTGAAATAAGGTAAATATTAAATAGGACACGAGCATGTCGCCTTCATGAGCCACCTACTCTGTGTACACGACCATGCTTCGCCAATCCCCAGACTAGGGCGGGCAATCCAAGGTGCAGATACTGGCAAGGAAAAACCATTTGGGTTTTCTGGAGTCACTGAGTTTTTCCCCACCACCAATGCTGACAACTGCCAAATTCACTGCTAAATTTCAAAAGGCCTTCCCCGGTATCAAAATCACCATTTTCCAGAATAACGTACAGCCCATTTCAATGAACATAAGATGCTGTTTCTTAGCTCCTTGCCACCGAGGCTTCTCCTTACCACTCATAACTGAGCTGGGTCATAAGATGTGGACGGTGGTCAGGTAGGTTATGGCTTCCTGTTCTGGAACAATGCCACCTCCAGGACAGAGCCCTGGTACAAATCTGCAAGGATGTGCTTGCTATTATCATGAGGGGCAAAGGATCCCAGGACCCCCTGCCCCCACTTTGCTCCCGCTTCTCCTTGGGAACTCTTGTAAGGATATGCCTAAGCCTTCCCTGCACTGCTGAATGTCCTTATGCTGCCCTTTGCCCACAGACCTAAAAGAAACAAGGCTAGAGAATGAGAGCAATGATGTCCAGGAGGGAAGGCACTTGAGAAATGAACACCATCCACTAGTAGGCAGAAGATCTAAATAGACATTTTTCTCAGGAAGATACACAGATAGCCAAAAGGTATACGACAAGTCGTTTAACATCAGCGCTCATCAGGAAAATGCAAACCAAAACCACAATGAGATACCACTTCACAGCTGTTAGAACAGCTATTATCAAAAAGACAAGACATAACATGTGTTGGTGAGGATGTGGCAAAAAGGGAACCCTTGTGCACTGTTGGTGAGAACATAAATTGGTATAGCTACTGTGGAAAACAGTAGGGAAGTTGCTCGAGACTACTATATGATCGAGCACCTCCACTTCTGGATATTTACCTGAAGAATCAAAAAGATATATGCACCTTCACGTTCACTGCAGCATTATTTATAATAGCCAAGACATGGAAACAACCTAAGTATTCTCTGACGGAGAAATACATAAAGAAAATGTCATACAACGGAACATAATTCAGCCATAAAAAAGGAAATTTTGTCATTTACTACAACATAGATGGACCTTGAGGACATTATACTAAGTGAAATAAGTCAGATAGAGAAAGACAAATACTATGTGAGCTCACTTATGTGTAGAATCTAAAACAAACACAAAGAAATCCAAGGTCATAGATATAAAAAATAGACTGATGGTTGCTAGGGACAGGGGGTTGGGAGGTTGGGGGGTGGTGTGACACGAAGGGTGGGTGAAATGGGTAAAAAGAGTCTAAGGTACAAACTTCCAGTTTTAAAATAAGTCAGTCCCAGGGATGTAATGTACACCATGCTGACAATAATTAATAATACTATATTGCATATTTGAAAGTTGCTAAGAGTATACGCCTTAAAAATTTGCATCACGAGAAAAAAATTGTAACCATGTATGGTGATGGATGTTAACTAGACAGTATGCTGATCATTTTGCAATATATACAGATATCAAATCATTATGTTGTGTACATGAAACTAATATATGTTATATATTAATTATACTCACTTTAAAAAATTTACAACATGAGAAATAGTGAATCAACTTAGGCCATTATGTTGTAGGTCAGGGTGACTTAATAAATTAAAGTCGTTGTGATGGCTGTGTAGGAGAATATTAAAAAAATACCCCATTCACAAGCCATCCATAAAGAAGTTACATAATTAAAAAACAGATACATTGAGCAACTGAGCCCCTACTCTATAGGGGCCCCTGCCCTGAAGCAGCCTAAGGTCCACTGATTGACTCAGACATGGAAATAGACACGCTCCCCCAGCAATCATTCTGTTACTCCAGGAAGAAATCACTGTTTCAAAACTAGACCACAGGCAGCAAATCCGCAAACAGGTCCAAAGAGATTTTTGGCCTGAAAGTGACACTGATATTGATATGCCTATAAGGAAGAAAACCACGTCTACCAATTTCTTATAATTTATCAAAATTACCTTCCCTCGCAAAATTATCTTTCTTCCCATAGTAATGCATAAAAATTCTTATTATTTTACTGTACTGGTAAAAAGTTCTCTACAGGTGGCAGACGCCCGGAAGTGTTTCTCAGTGTTCTAAGCACCATCTCCTTGGCCTCTGGTGAGGGTTCGGCCTTGGGCTGCAGCAAACTCACAGCAAAGCCAGCGGATGTTTGAAAACGTCCAGGGTAACAGTTACATCTGTCAGACAACAGAAACTACTACTATTAAGCTCTTTAAAGCTATTAATACTTGGCACTGCTAGGTATTTCTCTTGGTCTAGGGAGTGACAAAGTGACTGAGACACAAATGCACCAAGAGCTGAGAACACTTGGGAACCTTAGGAATGTGGGAGGAGGAAGTTCTCTCCACCAGAACTCGGTGTCCTCAGCGACGGGCTTAAGAGAGTCTCTATCCTTCATCCTTGGAGGAGAGTGCTATGGGAGACTTAATAGTTTTTGTCACGTGTGGCATGCCACTTTGGGTTTAGGAAGAAGAGGCAGACCTGCCGACTCACAGCTAGAGAACACTTTGTGATGCCCCTCAACCACGTATTATGTGCCTAGCCTGTAACGGGTGCTCAATAAATGTGAGTAGTTGCAGTGTATGGGAGGGTGCTGGCTGTGCTTATTACATCTAGCCAAACTCGGTTGACTTAAAAATGCAGATCTGTCTGAACCTATTCTTTTTCTCCTTTTTACCCCAAGAGCAAATCTTTGCAAGAAGCCATGAAGCTGAACAACATTGAGCTGGTCAGTCTAAGTTACAATAGGTACGCAAAGAAGTATGACAAACTCAGGTCTTATCCATGCACTCGGGGCTGCCAGATGTGTTTACACACTACATACAGAGACTACCACGCAGAAAACACCATCTCACGTTGTCTAGTACACAACCCATACAACCTTACGCAGCCACCCTGCTCGGTATCCTAAAGTCCCATCCGATAGATGGAAAAAGAGATGGGTGTCTCTAGCCAACATAGCACCTCCAGACAAGTAGGAATGAGAACTCAGGCAGCAGTGAATATAGCCAGAGTTAGGACACCAAAGGGGAGAGCTCTCGGGATCTCACTCAAGGATGCTGAGGTGGAGGACAGTCTTCAGTCCGATGGGTGGCAGAGCATCACAGTTTAAGCAGAAGAGTAGTTGTGGGGACCAGGTACACATGCAGAGTCTTGGGCAGCTACAGTTTGTAAGATGGGGGTGGGATGGGAGTGGGGCAGCACTGAGACACACTTCAGGTACCACTCAGTAGTGGAACTAGGGCTTCTGATGTAGGGCTGCAGGTTTAAACGAGTTATATCCCTAGCATTTTAGACCTAGCAAATCTACCCATTCAACAGGCCCAGCTGGCTGGTAAAAGTAAGAAACAAACACCATCCACCATTGGAGGCATTCATCCATAAGCCCCTCCTACCTTGTTTCAAGGTGTGCTTCATCCTATTCGACGACTCTCCTCCGGATTTGCTCTTGACTCCCGCCTTCCCATACTATCGTCCATCCTTCTCACTGCCTTGGAACTGCCTCAACCACCAAGCTGAGCTAGCTTGCTGCCCATGCTGCCATGGAGTCCCACCCCTGCCCAGTAGGCAGGGAAGGGCCAGTTCTGCCAGTGAGCGTTATCAGGGCCTGTTGCTAGTCAAGGCGCTCAGGGACTAACGAAAGGAAATACAAAAGCAATACCAAATTGCACACCTATAAATCGTTAGCATTTTCAGAGTGACTGCTTGGCTAATGAGGAAGGAGGGAACTTCTCCCATCCTTTCCCAGGGTTTGTACTATAGGGAAGGAGGATTTCTGCCTGAGAGTTTGAGCATTTTCCCATTTGAGGGGAGTCTTGCAGGGGCTGCTTCAGACCTGCGCCTCTGCCCTCCACTCCTCGCTAGCTCTCTCATGAAGGGGGCTGCCCGGGGTGCTGGGTTGGAGCCTGGCCATCACTGGGCCACGGTCGCAAGGGGCGGGGCTGCTGTCCTCTCAGGCGGCCATCTAGGCTCGCCTTCTCTCTTCCTCTGGCACCTGTACTGGGCAGGCCCAGCTCAGCTTCCTGCCTCTGCGTGGTCATCACACCCTGACCTTGGTCGTGCTTGGGGTTCCAGCTACTTGTGCCTGGGCTGGTTGGGCAACTGGACAGAGAGTCTGGCCACAAGGCGGGTGTCAGACGCCTCACTGAGGTTGATATGACTCAGCCCTGCGTTCTACCACCCCTTACCAGAGAAGCCCTACAGTGTGTGTGCAGTATGTAAATTATGTAGGTAATTAACAAAGTCCTTTGTTCCTACTGAGCTGTGATTCTTGCCGGTAGGGCACCTTCATCCAGAAACAAGTTTAGGGAAAATCCCTTCCTTGCCCCTATGTCAATGGAGCAGAACGTCCTATGACACAGCTAGGGCACATATAATTAGCTCGGTTTTTGAGATGGGGAAACTCAGGTCCATTTGAGTTTATTGAGGTTAATGGATTTTCCCAGGGTCCCAAAGCTACCGGAGCAGAGCTGTGCCTTGACACGAGTCTCCTACGTCTAAATCTCCTCTCGCCGCACCACAGCTGCTTTGATTTTGAGCAAGAATCAGTGCCCTCCTCTGCCTCAACTGGCATACTCAGTGGAGAAGCAAGCAGACCTTCTCTTCATGGCAAGAATGGTCCAACATCATAACCGCGCAGCCTCGTGGAGCCACTTGGCAACATGAGCTGCCAGGGAGCCCAGGAAGCATTCAGAGGAGGCAGGTGGGGGGCTATGTCAAAGCTTGTCCTCAACCCAAGGAAGCTCAGTCCCCAGCCCTCTAGTCTCGCTCATACCTGAAGTCTCCCGTTCACGGACGAAAGTCTGTGGAGGTACTAGAGGGCCAGGAGGGGTGTGGCCCGGTGCTTCTCAAACACGAGTGTATGTCAAATCCCCTGAGAGATTGCTGAGTGTCACGCCAAGAGTTCTGAGGGTAGGGCCCTCAGATGTGCATTCGTAACACGTTCCCAAGAGGTCCTGATACTACTGCTGGTTCAGGGACCATGCTTTGGGGACCATTGACACGTAGTGACTTGCCTCTTCCCAGGGCCCGGCTTACTGCTCCACACACAGCAGAAACTTCCTGAGAAACACCAAGGAGAGTGAAGCGGCTTCTGTCTTGAGCTCTGCTTTGGACCCAGTGTGGTGTAAGTTAGATAAAAGACCCTGCCCTCTAAAGACAGACACAATTCATACAGACAGGCTTTGGAAGCTGAGACTACCATATCCCAATTACAATAAATTCCCCCAGAATAAAACAAAGGGCTGACAATGGAGAGCGTAGGCTTCCTTGGGAACTCTCAGAAGTTTGTGCTTTTTGATTTTCAGTGTTACCGTCATCATGCCGTGGACAGCTGTGCAGCTATTCCAACTGTATTTAATCTCAATCCTAAAGTCAGGTTGAGCTGCTCCGACCTAATGACATGTGTGTCCTTGACGGCCATCAGGTCACTCTGACAGACAGGCATGGCTGCAGAAGGCAGTTACAGAGATGGGTTTCAATGTGCGGGACTCACGGTATCAAAGATCCGTGAACTGTTCAGCTACACAGAGGAATCATCAGAATAATGATCATTTTTCACTCTGCCCCCTCCCTTGCTTGTTCGGAGAAAGAGCCCTTAATTGCTTCTTGAACTACACACAAGTGGGCCGTTGACTGTGACTGTAATTCAGCACGGAGAAGCAAGCAAAACTCTGAAACAGATTTTGTTGAGGCAACGTCTTAAACAGAGAAAACACGACAGCGGGATCAGCAGGCACCGGGCGCTGCTCAGTGGAATGAAATCGTCTTAAAGAACAGCTTGGGATACTCTCAGCAGTTAAAGTAATCTTTAATTGTAGATGGCACCAGGTATGATCAGGGGGCTATGTGTTTCAAGTGCGGAGGGCATGGGAGAGAGAAAGAGAGGGAGGGTGAATGAACAGAAATGTTTTTAGAAGGGTAGATTTAGGTTCCTAATGAAGAAGACGTTGTTTAAAGAAACCGAAGAATTATACATCTGGTCATTTGCTATTCACCATCTTTCTACATCCACGTCTCGGGTATAACATTACATCTTGAGAGGTACAACATTTCCTTCAGCCTAGACTGCACGTTCCTAAACAAAGGTCACGGACCAGGTGAGGCAGACACTGGGTGCCCCCCCTGCCCAGTTCGCAAGCCATTCCGGCAAAGGCACGGCCACCACTGTGGAGGCAGCATTGGCCGCAGGGACTGGAAAACAGATGCCTCCAACGGAGAGCCAACTGCCAACTACACGTCTTCTGTAAATATTTCTCTCCGTGTTTATCGAAGGATGCAGGCTTTCCAAGGAAATCACCTTTTCAAAAATGCGGCTTCTTACTTCTCTCTGCAGTCAGGTCCCTGAAATAAAAACCAAACCCCGCACTTCTCTGAACGCTCCCATCCCACTCCATGCAGAGAGGTCCTTCCTCAGTGCCTCTTGTGCAACCCTCTCCCATGACCGTATCCCCCATGCAGACTGGCTTGCTCACCTAGCTGTCCCACATCCCCTGCGCCAGGAAGTGAGGGCCCCCACTTCTGTCCTCCACATAGTAGCTACGGTACATCCCCAAAGACACTAAGCTGCAACCTTGTTGGCGAAGCAAGCCTCAGTGAAGACAGCAAGCCCTCTCGTACTGGGAAGAGCCTGCTACCCACTTCCTAGAAAAGCAACCACTGGATAACAAGAAAAGTAGCTAATAACAATGAGCATTCATTGAGTGCTTACTTTGTGCCAATCCATTCTAAGAGCTTGAAACAGCTTCTCTCACTCGGTCCCCATAATAACCCTACTAGGTGGATACTATCATAATGCCCATTTTACAGGGAAGAAAACCCATGCACAGAGAGAATAAATATATGACAGAAGGCCGGGCAACAATGGCAAACTCATGATTCGAATCCATCCACATCAGTCTGAGCTCAGGGTCCAAGCTCTGACGCTGAATTTAAGGCCGGAAACAATGCCACACCTGGGGCACATCCCACACAGGGACCTTTTGAAGAAGGGCATGGGTCTATTTCACAGGATCAACGTCTACGCTTTGGGCAATGAGCTGTTCTTCATATGCTATTTCTAAGCTCTATAACAACTCTAAAAGATGAGCTGTTTTATCATCACTTAAGAAAACCCTGAGTCCATGCAACCGAATAACTCGCCTACACTTCCATAGGTGGTAGGTACAGGAGATTAAATTAGAAAGCCCACATGCTTCCTGCCCTGCTTTCTTGGCTCCTCTTGTCCAAGATCCTCTTATTAACCAATTACCAATTTATTATCCTGTTTCCCCTAACTAGTAAAAAAAAAAGAAAATACTAACCAAGTCCAGGACTATTCTAAGACCATAGCCTTGAAGACGTATATTCTGGGCATCAAAAATGGTGCCATCAATTCATTTAGATGTTGCCTTCAAATTCTCATATAAAATGTACTCACTTAAGAAAGTGATAAAATTGAAAATTATTAATAGACTAAAAAGATGTGACTTATTTCATTACCAGGTCTTAGATGCAGTTCTACATCATTCCTCTGGTTTGTAAAAACTTTTTGCATGATGTAGCCTGACTTTATTTCCCTGGCGGCAGGCTATGCTCTTTCCTCCCCAGCGACCAACATCCCACCTGTATAATTAAGTAGCGTACGAGGATTTCAAGGGTTTTTTAAGAGTAGCTAAATTTCTCCTCATAAATCAACTAGTTCATCTTTTACTCAGTCATCTACCCAGTTTCAGAAGTACCATTAAAAAATGCCTGAGTCTAAATGTCACTGTTGAGTTCCTTCCAAACATTTACAAGGAGGATAGAAAGGAGACAAGAGATAGAGTCGCACTTCAGTTAGCAAGTGTTTATTGAGAATGTGCCTGCTCTGTCATAGGCATGGCAGGGCTACTGAAGGGTAACCCCAACCCTCATCCTCAAGGAGCTCACGGGGGCTTAGGAAAGGCAGACACTCAGATGACACAAAACTAATTAACAGGTTCTGTGAGTTTCACTCTGCCACGGGCACTTGGGGATGGTGATGCTGAGGAGCTCATGTTCTGAATCCGATCTCGTTGGAAACCTGGCTCTGTAGTTTTCTTTACGGTACAACTGTGAGCAAGCGATTTAACCCCCGGAGGGCTCAGTTTCCGTAATTGTAAATGGAGACAACAATATTCATAATAGGGTAGGAAGGAATAAGCAAATCTTTTAATTTTGTTTTATTAATTTTTAGAGAGAGAGGAAGGGGGGAAAGGGGGAGAGGGAGGGAGGGAGGGAGGGAAGGAAGGAGACAGACAGACAGACAGACATCGATTTGTTGTTCCACTTCTTTATGTATTCACTGGTTGATTCTTGTCTGTGCCCTGACCAGGGATCACACCCACCACAACCTTGGCGTATCTAGAAGATACTTTAACCAAGCAAGCCACCCGGCCAGGGTCATAAGCAAATCTTGTATATCAAGAGGCCAGCATGTGCCCGGCAGATAGCAAGGACTATGAAAGTCACGGATAGCACACAGATAAGTAGATGGAAGTGGATTCACCCTCCCCATGGCAGGCAACTTAGAAAGCCACTAGTTACTCAGAACTTCCCTCTCTTACTTCTCCAGGACTTGGCACATCTTCACTTGGTTGCAACTTCCACTTCCCTAGCTCTGAACCCCATGCACAATTTTCTTGGTTAACCTCTATTCATCCTTCAGCCTAACCTAAACCCCCATACCATGTCTTCCTGAAACTCCCAGCCCGTCACGAGAGTGATGACTCATCCCATATGCTCTCAAAGCACCTAAGCTTACCCATATCTCAGCACCTGTCACTTGCTTCTGAGATTCCTGTTTCCTCACCTACAGCCTCTACCAGAGTGTAAGAGACCGGAAGGCAGGACCATGTGCCAGTGCTCTCTCCCCAGCTCTTAGTACAATAATGGATGGTAGCAGGTGGTCAGGAACCATTTGTTTAGAAGATGAATGAATGAACGCAAATAGACACCATGTCCAAACCTGTACAAGTCTGCCCTAATAAAAGTACATGGCTCAAATGTGGCATCAAATTCTGCTGTCCCATCTTGTGCCTGGTGTCATTAAATCTCTGGACAAGAAGTAGAGGTGGTTGTGGTGTCACTTGGAGGCCATCCAGGACATCAGCTGTTTGTCCTGCACATGATGGGTATAGAGTACGTTATGAGGCTTGGCTACCTGGCTCTTCATAAGTTCGCCATTGCTAGGTATAAGTGTGAACGTAGATGCGATGCAGGTGTTTATTCCAACGTCTGGCATAAATAAGTGTGGGAAGAATTCAAGTTGGTCAACCATTAGTAACAGTATCTTCTTGCTCCCCTGGGAGCTGTTTCAGATTTTGGCTCCCTCCCTGCCCCTACATAAAGAGGCTGCGATGGGACTGCAGCTTCTAGAATTACAACCATTTTGTCAACTTGTCATTTGACTCACTGTCTGGCTGGTGCCTCTCCCTCTGGGTCTGGAGACATTTTGCACAGGAAGAAAGCAATAAAGTGAACAGTCACGGGGCCGATGAATTTTCCAATCTTCAAAGTACCTTGTTCTGTCCCACAGTACATACATATTTCTGGTAAGCACCATGGAGAGCCTCACATCTGTTCCCTCCTGCACTGCTGGGAATCAAAGCATTTATCCCCATGAGATGTTTTCTGAAGGCCCAAGGGCACTGAGCCATCTTATGCTCACTCCCTTGGCGAGCTTCCCTGCCTACATGAAAATACCTGAAAAGGCTAACTCTGTCTGTTCCTTATTGCCTTAAAAATAACAGTACTCTTAACCTTTAGGGATTTATATTTGGAAAGGGGAAACGAACTAGATACAGCTTATAAAAAGGCTGGAGCGTGAGTCATTTTTTAAACTTATTTATAAGTTTGGGACTCTATATATATATATATATATATATATATACACACACACACACACACACACACACATATATATATATATATATTTTGCAGACACTAAATATAAACTGATCTCATTAATCACTTCTCACTGTACATACTTTTCCTTGGTTGTATTTTACTTTTCAAATATACCCATGGAGTCCGTAGCGGGGGCTAAAATACTACTTAATCAACAGAGTAACCAGGATTTACAATCAGTAATTAGTTAGAATTAGCCCTGAGAATAACCACTAGAATTCTGTAAAGTTGGGAGACAAAAGACTCATACTTAGATTTCAGCTTTATGACTCCCTAATCACTCCCCAAATGGGGGCCTAAGACACAGTCACTGCAGCGGCTGGCTGTGATGATCACAGGTAGCAAGGTTTTGTAAAGGGCTATACTTCATAGGAACTGACGTCTTTCTAGTTCCTCGTCAGGATTGAAGGGGAAAATGCCAATGGGGTTGCCCTTTTAGGGAAAAAGTTACACTGGCATATTTTTTTAATGTTAGGTCGTACTTATAAATAAATCTCCACCTATTATTTCTTTGGCTTTCTTTAGGATCCTAAGAAAAGAGGTAGAATACAAATAATTGACTTGGTCAGTTTACTATTGAGTCAAAGAATCAAAAAGTGTTGTCATCAGAAGAAACTTAGAAAGCATCTAATTCTTTTTAATTGGATTTATTGGGGTTGCACTGGTTAATAAAATGATACAGGTTCCAGGTGCACAATTCTATACTACATCACCTGCACGCTGTAGCGTGCATTCGCCACCCAAAGACAAGCCTCCTTCAGTCACCATTCATCCCTGGCTTCACCCTCTTCTACTTTCCCCCACCCGTTTTCCTCTATCTGTTATCTGTGTCTATGAGTTTTGGGTGTTTTGTTTTGTTTGTTTTTTTAGAAAGCATCTTATTCTAATCCAACCTACTAATTTGACCAATGAAGAAAGGGGGGTGGAGAGAGGTTACCAACGGGTTTCTGATTCCTCAGGTGCTCTGAACCTTCAGTGCTCCATGCGGTTGAAACAAAACCTTTTTTTACTCCACCTTTCCACCTTTCCACGTGAAGCCAGCGTCTGAGACCACAAAAGCACCCCTCTCAAAAAGGTGTAGAATTGCTATGGAAGCTGTTTCTGGCAGCTGAGGGTGGTGCCTGACCAGTCACCGGAGGATCCTGGCAGACAGAACCAATATCCCTTCCCTGAGGCCCGACATGGCTTCCCTCTCCACCCCATGGCATCTGAATGGGTCATCAGCTCTAGTAATAGTGACCATGTTACAAAAATTCCAGGCAGAATCCACAGGGGAAGATCAAGACCATGAAAGGCCTAGTTCTTGTAGGCAGGTATCAGAGAAGAGGCTAGTGTCTTCTTTTAGCTTATTTGGACTTGGAGAAATAGTTTCTCCCATTCAAAGCCATGCACACCCACAGACTTTTGAGGACACAGTAATTCATTTCTCAGCCTCTCCAAATCTGAGGCTGGAAATCTCTGTGACCAAAAACCCAACATACTTTACAAAATCCTTTGGTGCAAGAAAAGCCCAATTTAAACAGACCCAAATAACCCCAGAGTACACTGTTGCCGGCACATCTGTTGCAGTGTTTGTCCATCTGGAAAAGGATTCTGTAGTGCTCTAGGCTAACGGGGAAACTTAGAACAGGAAAACAAAGACCCCTCAGCCCGCACCTCCGGCCACCTCTCCCAAGTCCCTTCTCCCCTCTGTTCCTCTCCAGGAAGTAACACAGAGTCTGCCTCATTGTGCCAGACAAACGGAAAACCAGAGTACACAGACCTCTGTTGACTATCAAGTCCTCTGAAAGCAAGAAGAAGAATGGAGGAGGTACACACACACGCACAAAAGAATCGCCTCTGTTTGACTCAAAGGGAAATTAAGATCACATGCAAATACCCCAAGCCCCTCCCGCATGGGCCGCCTGGGGCTGCTGCTACCCCTTCGTGATGTAACCGATGTTTCAAGCCCGGGGCCTTGGCTGGGTGGAAGTGGGCAAGTGGCTCTTCCACATGGAGACGAGTCCCTGCCACCAACCTGAAGTGAGGGACACAGGAGGGTTGAAGGGGGGTCTCTCGCCTTAGACTGGCCCCCGTGAGAACTGCCTAGCCACTCCTCTCACTTGAATTTTCTGCCAAGCCTCTCAGTGAAGGCAGGCAAATTATTTCCTCTGTTTCAGAGTGCTCTGGTCTATTAAGCTCTTTCAGGGTTCATTGGAAAAGCACAAGGTTCTTCCAGACTCCATTAGCCAAGCTTGTGAGAAGCCCGTCAGGCTGGACATTCGCCCCACATGGCAAAGAAAAACCTTCTAGGTACTGACCACAGGGACCCAAAGTCAAAAAGTAGAAGCAAGTTCCACAACCTCCCTGGGAAAAACGGAACACTAACTTGCTGAGGTCTCTTGTTAAGCCCAAGGATAATCACAAGAGATGGAGAATGTATTTGACCTTTTGAAGAGGTGCCTAGATATTGGGAAATATCTGACACTTTCCTTGGGACTTGCTGTATCTTCATAAAAGTGTGTGTGCGTGTGTGTGTGTGTGTGTCTCATTTTCTAAATTTCAAGTATTCTATTGCCAGTTTGAGTTCTCTTGGCAGAACCTTCAAGTGTTCTCAGTAACAGATGCCTGGAGGAGAAGGATGCTAGGAGCTCTGAAACAGAGCAATGCACAGAGTTGGGGAAGCAGCTGCTCTGCTCTAGTCACTGTGTATACAACTTCACCCAAAGTGTTTAGGAAACAGATCATTCTGGAGCCTATACCACCTATTCAAAATGCAGGCCCTTTTAGTTCCACTCGTCCTTTTTCCCTATGCTATTTGTTTTTTTTGCCATGAGTTTTAGCAATCTGTTTATGTTGTGTGTGTACACACATGTGAGTGTGTGTGCATGTGCATGCGTCCCTCTGCAGCCTAGCTGAATTATCCCCAAGTGACTCTTAATCCTCAACAGTAATTCTCAGTGATTGCACTGACATGATGATAACAGGGAGCCCATGTTCCTCCTGCCCCTCCTTGCTAAGCTCAGCCCAGGATGCTCTAGGGAGCTGTTTATTTAAAAGAGGAAGTTCAGCGGCAGGATCACCAGGCTTTTACATGAGGAGAGGCTGCCCAGGGTAGGAGGGGAGCTCACAGTCACAAACGCTTCCCTTCTTCCTCGAACCCCAGCATCTCTCCACCATGGCATGAATGCTGGTGGGCAGACATTGGTCCCCAGTCATCATTCTTTCCAAAGCCCTCGGTCTCTCTGCAATCCACCTAGATTGGCGCCGTCACTGAACAGAGATCTAGACTAGCTGTTGCATGGTGGGCAAGTCGCCTGCCCTCAACGTCCACAACTATTAAAATGGACAAGACAGATCTGACTGGATGGCGACTCCAATAGCACCTGTCAAACTCTGCTATGCATAATAATCATCTGGAGGCCTTGTTAAACGGCTTGGCTAAAAGACCTTGTTCAAAGATTCCGGGGCCCACCTGCAAAGACTCTAATTTAATACCCTAGTTACAGGGCCTGAGAAGTTGCATTTCTAACATGTTTCCGGGGGATGCTGATGCTGCAAGTCTGAGGAATGCACTTTGAAAATCCCTGGCCCTCAGTATCTTCCACCCCAGACGTTCCACTGCTCTGTCCTTGCGCTCAGTGGCATAAGAGAAATCAAAACTATTTAGTCCTGGTCTTAGGAAGAATTCCACAAAGGGCTACAAAGGTCACAGGCCTCTCCCACACTTCTACAGTTTTTCTCTTGTCCCCAATTCCTGAGCAGTCATTGGCAAAGACAAGCGGCAAAGGCAGGGGTCAGGAGTGCTACTGGCTTAACTTTAAGCTGTCGGCAATTACTACACCTGTGAAGGCACCTTGGCAACCATTTGAAATTACAAAATGGAAACAACTCAAAATAGCAAAACAGGAATAAGAATAAATTATATAGGCTCCACTTGCCTAGGCTGTTACCCTGGGTCATACTTTTGCACACTGCGTAAGTCACCTGGAACAGTGCAATGCAAATTCGGTAGGCTCACATACTGTTTGGAGAGGCATAAAAAATAACTCCAAAGCAATAGGAAAAAAAGTATTATAAGGTACACTCTTAGATATTTACCTTGCTCACAGTTCTATAATCCTTTTCAAACTGCAAAACCAGAGACCTTTCCGTTATTCAGCAATCTGACCTTCACCTGGAGGTGTCTGCAAATTCCTGCATATGTCCATTCTCACAGAGCAGACAGGTCCCATGTGAGATGGAGAAAGCACTGGGCTGGTGATGCTGGGATTCTGTCTAAGAAAAAATTCTGGTTCTAAGCTCCTGCTTTTCAGATGCCTAAATATTTCTGCCTATCTGAAAGTCTACTTATTCAAATGCAATAGCCCTCATGCTAAGGCAGAATTTTAAAAGAGAACTCAGAGAAAATAATTCAGAGTAATGTCACCAGACTAGTGTGTTTCTTAGATCCTCTCCCTTTAGAAAATTTTTGCTGCAGTAAGCCAGTTACGAGGAGTGTACTATGTGCATCAGATTAACTAAAATCAAATAAATATTATGAATCATTGCACTAGGATAAAGAATTTTTTTTTTTCATTTAAAATGTTATACCTAAATTTGATCTGACCACTTTGGAAATTACCAAATGGAAGAGGAGCCGGAGAAGAGATCCATTCCCAAAAGGTCTAGAAACAATTTTTTTTCATGAATTTCCCAGTGGCTATTTGAAAAATCTGCATTTGTTTGAATCAGGGGTTGTCCCACTGCCTGTTTTTTATAAATCAGGTGTCACTGGAACACAGCCACTCTCATGTTAACGAATTGTCTATTCTCACTCTACTAGGATGGCAGAGTTGAGTATATGACCACAAAGCCTAAAATATCTACTATCTAGCCCTTTACAGAAAAAAAAAATCATAAACCCTGGTTTAAATAATAGAAAGAAAGTAATAGCAGCAATTTAAATCTTAAGATGTGATGCATAACATGTATACCCCAACCAATTACCTTGTAAATTAATTACCAACCTGCTGGATCAAACATCCTATCTGCCAAAATCAGAATCTACTCCTTTTTTCCAGGCTCTCAGTAATGTCTCCAAACATAAAGCAATAATGCTTTGAAATTTACTCAGCTGTTTAACAAACTTTTGAAAGCCTATTCTATCCAGAGCACTAAAATCAATCTAAGTACTGAAAATTTATACATACCCCATTATCCACCAAAGAAAGTAAAAGCAGAGCTGTACTAATTACAAATTTCTGCATGTGATTTGAGTCATATAAAAACAACACATGAGGAAGGGGGCAAATGGGTTTTTAGAAGCCATAAGTCTGTAGTTGGCAGATAAAATGCCATCTCAGATAATCACATTAGATTGCCACTAATGTTAATATATGTCGATAACAGTCTAGCGCTGCACACCAGAGGTTAGCTTTACTGCTTATATGCAGATGTTTGCAATACTGAATCTCTGCCATAACCCCGTGGGAATGGCATTTTTTATGGGCTCTGCAGTGAATTTATGGCCAGCGAGCCATAAATGTTATAGTTCTTCAAACCTTTTGCTTGTGGAGACTGTCACAGTGCTTGAGGAGTAGGAAGGCACAGATGTCTTCCGTTAGCAAGGCCACTTCCAGACCTGCTCAAGGATACAGCCTATGCCATCTCCTGAAGTGCAGGTAACCTGTATTACCCATACCGCCCAGGTTCGAAATCTCCCACTTTGTTGATTTGGTTCAGATCTGCGGAGAGCTCTTAAAACCGCTATGTGCCAGATGTTGGGCTAGATAGGCCCTGGGACAAGGCCCTTGACCTCAAGGCATTCCCACGGTGGCCCAGGTGACAGACCAGACACACGATACAACATGGAAAGTGCAATAACAGAGATACACAGAGTGCCACAGGAGCTCTGCACAGACAAGAGCTCCCGGAAGATCGCTTTGAACCAAGGCTGGAAAGATCGATGTAAGGAACAGGAGCAAAAAAAAAAAGCTGTGTGTGTGTGTGTGTGTGTGTGTGTGTGTGTGTTGCTCATGCAAGAAAAAAACATGAACAAAGCCATAGTTATAAGAAACAGGATAATTTCTCCCAGAATATCCATGAAGTTTACTAATGGTATGGCATAGTGTGGAGAGGGCTCAGGGGACACAAATGTGAAAAGAGCATGGGCTTAGGAATAAGATATATCTTGGTTCAAGTTCTAGCTTCATCAACTACTAGTAGCATGACCTTGAGTAACACCCAGAATTTCCATAACCTTGACAGTGCTCATTAGTAATATGTACCTCAGAGGGTTGGTATAGGATCTGGGGAGAGGATGGTTGAATTCTGAGAGCAAAAACATCTAGTAAACTGGTAGCCTCACAACAAAGTCACGTGGAGGAAACATACCAATCCTGTATAGCAAGAAAGGGGCTTTCTCAAAAAGAATTGCAGAATTTTTAAGAAGGCTATGGAAATCCTCTTCCCTCAGCCTTGAAAAATGATGGAAGGAGTCATTTAAGAGGGAGACGCAAAGGCAGAACAACGCTGCCTGAATCTCCCATTTTCCTGCGTCATCACCACAAAGCAAAAGAGACCCCGTCAAGCAGACAATGAATCACAAATGCGGTTTTCACTGTTCAAAATGGCAGCCCCACGAGCACCTTCCCCGAAGTCTAAACCTTGCATGAGCTCCGTGGGCATCACGTGTCCCCAGTACTGCAGGGTGCGAAACAGCCTTCCCCTTGAAGTAACACAAAGCCCGCTTCTGACACACCAGGAGCTACGTGACAGATGCAAAGGCTCTTTCCAGAGAAATGAATCAGCACCTCAAGCATAACAAAAAGAATTAATTTAGAATTTTCTGTTAACATGAGCTGTGCCAGTTTCTCTTAGGGAGGACAAAAAGCCCCTATGGATGATGAGTAAATGTCTGTGCTCCAGGACAAAGTCAAAGACCAGTGGTTACTCCTCCCCAAGGCCTTCCTTGATTTTTGTGTGAGAGGGAACTCCCCCAGAGAATACAGACCTTGCTAACTTGGGAAATCATCCTGTTTTGTGCAACTATGGCTTTGTTCATGCTCTTTCTTGCATGAACAACGCGTGCAAGTGTGCACGCACACACAGAAAAGGGAATCATCACGTCTGTGGGGTTGAGGCCCAGATCTTTCACAAACAGTACAAAGCAGAAGGGACGCCTTTCACATGTCTCAATATCCAGGCCACCCTTGGAGGCTTCTGAACAGTCCCTGGGAAGACACCCCTGGGGCCTAGGAAGAGAGTCTTGGTGTAGCCACAAGTGGGGAAAATTCCTCCTAATCAGGACATTCTCCTTCAAAGGTTTCAGAGCCATAGTTTTTTATTTGGTGCTTGTTCGGTTGTTTTTTTCTGGGGGGTGGGGTTGGGCAGACCCATGCAGCCGCAGCGAACACCACTGCTGCAGGCTCTGGGTCCCCGGGATCCGGGCTGGCTTGCGGAGCTCCTCTGCAGCCCACCAGCAACAGTAACGACAAGCAGGGGGCTCCAAGTATGCCGCTGGGGAGCCACTGCCTTGTCACACTGTTGGTAAACATGGCTTTCCAAAGATGAATGGTTAAAAAAATATTCAATTACCATGTTTACGATCATTCTCAGGGTGGATCTAAATAAACAAATGAGCCACACAAGGACAACCTCTAACTACATGGCCCGGGGGCTGCAATTCTCTTTTGCTCCAATCCTACTCCTAACTTTCAAAGTGCCAAATGGAGGAGCAAGCCCAGAATCTTCTCCCAAGGGATTGTTTCTGCTAGAGGAAACCCTCCATTCTTGACCTCTAGGAGGCTAGAGAAGGAAGGAGGAGCTTTCCCTGGAATGGGGTAATGTAGGGAGAGCTCCAGACATGAGCTGGGGTCTGGAGACTAGACCTTCCACGAATAATTCTAGGTAAATCACTTTCAGGACCTCAGGATTGTTTTGTTTTGTTTTGTTTTGTTTTTGGTTTGGAATTTTTGTGGGGGGTTTTTTGTTTTGCTTTTATTTTGGGTATTTTTTTTTGTTTTTTGTTTTGGTCTGTTCACCGACGTGTTTTGGACCAACTAAATGAACCTAAAGATTGCTTCCAGCACTAAGTTTATTCCATGATACCAAATAAAAATAAGCCAAGTCAAGTTGTCCCTGTGTGTATATGAATGAGGCAGTTCCCTACACAGTGTATCTGAAGGCTTAAAAAATTATGCAAGCCTCCACTGGGTATCCCTAAACATCTTGCCACCTCGTGAGTCTTGGATGAAAGACTGAGAGCTGTTAAAATGTACTCATTGTGTCATCTTGGAATATGTGACCATTAACCCATTGTCAGCCACGTGGTCATCAACATCAAGTATGCTATCCAGTCAGTCAGCCAAAGGCTAAGTAATTTTTATTGGGGTAGAAAAGGTCTTAAATCTCTAGAACAGGAAGGTGACAACAGCCACAATTCACAAACACTGAAATGACTACGGCGCACTAGACAAAATGGGGCGAGAGACAAACCACTTAGTTAATGAGAATCCCAAATCTCTCCCGTGCAGCAGGAATCCATGGTCTACGGCTCTTTGTGATCTGACACTATAATTCGCTTCTGTTTGATACCTTTTGTCACCCCCAAAATGCCCTCCAAAATTCACTGCCTCACACACAAAGTCATTTGAGAGTTTCAAAACAGCCAAAAACAGTGTCTGAAAACCTTGCTGTATCGCTCTGCCCCTCCTGTTACCTAAAACGGCCCGCTGTTCCGTTTGCATAGGCTTTTCTTCAGCAGATTTACAAGGTAACATCTGCTTCGGAAACAGATGTTTATGCCAGAATTCTCTTCTGCTCATTAATGCTTTTCCGGTTAACATCTAACTATCTCACTCATTAGTTCTTAATAATACTTTTTGTATCCGAGCCATGCCAAGTCCGCGCTCTGTAGAGCTCTGTATTATTGTTGCCTCTGTCGCTGTTGAATTACGCTGCTGAATAAAGGAAAAGTAAAAATAAGCCCTTCTAAGAAGGCTGCTATGTGTCAGAGCTCTATCTTTGTGAACTGAACAAGCTGAAATCAATTAAAAGTGTGTGTTTAGAGAATGCATCTCAGCTGTCTAATTGCACCACCTCTGCTTTAGGGCCAAAGTTTGACTCCCTGCCAAATTGCCATCAAAATGGGCATCCATTAGCGCTGCTACAACTGCTACTGCCTGAGTGTGACTCAAGGGCTTGTTTAATGAAGGAGGCCCAGCGCGTTCTGGGGCTGGGTGCACAAAGGCTGCCACTTCCCAATCCCACTAG
Organism: Mormoops blainvillei; assembly: GCA_004026545.1. Lineage (NCBI taxonomy): Eukaryota > Metazoa > Chordata > Mammalia > Chiroptera > Mormoopidae > Mormoops > Mormoops blainvillei. Next base: position 62,408 of record PVJD01001019.1, read on the forward strand.
GCTCCCCCGCTCAAACACAGGGCACCCCAAAGCCCTCTGGGGTGAGGGTCCTGGGGCTGAGTATTTTACCACCACCCCCTCCCCCGGCCCCACCAGCTCCCTCAGTCTGACAGCCTTAGATTAACTACGGGAAGCAGTCACATGATGTTCTCTACTGCTCCACAAGCAGATTCACGTAAAGAGAACTCCCTCAGAAAAGCAGCGTCAACACCCCTTTGCTGAACGGTGCCCCAGGTCACTAAGCTGGAAATGTTAAGAACTATTCCTGTGGATCCATATCCCATTGAAGAAAAAGAATCAAGTAAGCTTCAGTATTTCCTGAATTGTCATACAATGGCATACATTAAAATTTTCTTGGCAATACTTTGAAAAAACACTTTAAGCACTTCATGGTGGTCCCAAGACAGGCTGTTCTATTCCCAGAAGCCAACATCATTGTCAAACAACTGAACCAGCCAAGAAAAAAATAAGGCTAACATTGGTCTATATGATAAGGGAAAAGCTAACCCTCCAGGGAACATGGGCCAACACAATGTATTGTTTGGGATCAGGAGAAAGAATGCTTAATAAATCATCAACAATAGTTTCCATGGTTACAATAAATGTATAGTCACCTATATTGTTTAGCTTGGTGTGATCAGTCTTACAGGGAAGAAATAATCAAGGATCTTGTTGATTAGCAAATATGAAACTCATTTAAGTTAAATGAAGGCTGGCAGACTGAAAGGAAGGAACGAGAGAGGCAGGGAAGGAGGGAGGGAGGAAGGAAGGAAGGAAGGAAGGAAAAGAAAGAGAAAGAAGAGGAAAAAAAAGAAAAGAAAGAAAATTGAAATTTAAGCCTAATTAAGCCAACTTAGCCCCCAGAATTCATGGTAGCCAGCGTCTCTTGGTGCCAATGCACTCCACTAGAGTTCCATAACATGCTCCGTTCTGTTCCTAGCAGGCTCTTCCCTTTCTCCCTAAGCAGCTGCTTTTCAACAAAACGACTTGGCAAACACTGTTTTATCAAGTATAAATCAGATACGCTACTCTGGAATCTAAACCCACAAAGGCTATTCCCCATAACACTACATAATAATGAAAAATAGAAATACTGCATTATTGCTGCCAAAAGAAATGGAAAAATATGAATGAAAATGATCGCTGGGTGTGTCTTCCATGAGATTCCACTTAACAGTCTCCATTTCCTTAAATCGCAACAATCAGATGGGCTTACACATTGCAAAATGAAATAAAAGCACATTTTAGGAGGAAATTAAAATGTTATGAACTGCCCGGGGTGGTGCTGGCATTGTGCAAGGAATGGTGAGTACTAACCACGGTCAAAACTTCAACAGATACTGTCTGAGGTTTTGAAGCAATGCATTAAGGGAATTCAAACGGGAGATACGGGGGCTTCTCCACAGCCCCTTTCACCGGATAAATCCTAGGAAAGCTAGAAACCTGTGCAGGTTTAGGATGAAGTAGGTGCAGGCTTACTCTGACATTTTACTTCCAGCCCTTTTGCCTTTTAAACGCCCCCCATCTCCAGATCCGCCTCCTTTACTTGCTGCGAACATCGTTACCCAATTCTCCCGGACTTCTCTTCTGAAGTACATACTACCCACTGTTTTCTCAGACTCTCTGGTTAGACTGATGGCTGACGTCTCGCTCAAGTGAGTCAGGTCACAATATTTACTCAGTTATCCCAGGAAGAGATAAGTGAACAAAATAGGGCAATATTCTTCCAGCTGTAATAGTTTTCTGAAACCCTAACTAGAAAGAAAACTTTCCTTTTCTACGACCAGGTTCCCTTCAACATAAATGCCTCAGGTGCTATTAGAGAACCCCCTAAACTCGGAGCTTCTCTAAGACACAGTGCGCTCAAGGTCTTGCCCTAGGTGGCTGTCAGCTATGGCATCTGCCAAGGGCACAAGTCAAACAAATGATGTAGACACACAGCTAAATTATCTGGACATCATCCCCTACACCTGAAGATCCCAGCCAATAATGCAATCTTCTCTTCACCACCAATGGCTGACACGTTGAATGTTTTCATCCTTATATGCAAGCATTTACACTGGACAGTGGGGAGATGCAGAAAACCATTTGGGAGAGGGACCCACACAGAATCAATTCCATGGTACAGTGGTGACTACAGGTGGGTCAAGAGTAAGCAAGAGTGCTCACCTGGACTGTGGGATTGTCAGTCCTTCTTAAGGAAAGTACCTTTCATATCACCCCCTGGGAGGCGGGGACCATAGCAAAGCTGTTCTCCTGATGAGCAATCACTTGACAGCCATTTCTGCAGCTAACAAACTGAGAAGGTGAGGAAGGAGCAAAGTATAATCTTTCTCTTGCTCCACGAGGCCTGTGTGCCATCATCCTACATGCGTAGTCGACAGAGGTCCAGCACTCCATGAAAGGGGGTTTGAACAGGGAAATAATGACTGAAAATGAAACAATGTCTCCCACACTGGCGGGCCCCCAGGTGGCAGTAGTGACTTTAGGGGGAGAACTCCAAACTCCCCTGTCAACTCCCATGAGGCACGTGATGGCCTGAGATCCTTCCCAAGGTTCAACATAGCCCAGGGCTGTGCCTCACAGTGGGACCTGGACACAGTACAGAGCCTCACGCTGATGAATGCGGCAGGTCAAGGTTCGATACTCATTGGTAAGACCCAACTTTTTCTCCAAAGGAGAGAGGATCAAGAAACATCCATTCCTGGGGTGACCATTCCTTTACGTGTGTGCACAAAAATACTGAGGCTTCCCTAGGTTCCAAAGAGATCTCAGAGTACTGAGAATTCTTGTCTGTGGAAGGACCTATACATTTAGATAGCTGAGATTCACTCCCTGGTTACAGGAAGCAAGATCTAGGCCATTAAATTGGCCCCAGACTAGTATTTTCCTCTTACCCACTCTAATTAATCAAATATGACTATAAGGGAATAACAAACAGAACCCGCATAGCAGATATTTCAGCAGCTGCTGCCTGATGCCAGTACAAAGCCCAGCTTTTCTCTGCCCGACTCCCAGGTGATGTCCAATCCAGTTGCTAGAGGGCAAACCAGGAATGCAGCTCACATTCTCCAAAAAGGAGCCTCCTCGCAATGACACCAGTGCTCTCGAACAAGATGTGATAAGGTCCCCAAAATGCACTAAGCATATCTTGTGCTCAGGGCTCCATGGGGAAGACAAGGATGAATTAGACAAGCGACCAGCCTTCAGGGAGCTTAGATTTCAGTAGGAAAGATAAAACAACTAGATAAATAACTATTTTAAAAGTGGAAAGAGATAAATGTCATAAGAGAGAGGAGTAAGTTATTCCCAGGTCAGACAGGAAAAGGGGAATACTGTTTGAACAACTAGTAGGTATCTAGGGCTAGGGGAGAGGCTGGGGATACAATGACAAACGTGACTGAGTTGCTGGCCTTCGGGCGCGGTTCTATAGACAACTAACTACAATAACCCTACAGTAGAAGGAAAATAGATAATGTGTTTCAATGCCGCAGGAACAAGGGAGGCGCTCCTTTGCCTAAGTGAAGAAGAATTCACAACAGGGGCTATCTGAGCTGTTTATTGAACGATGAGCCCACATGTTGCCAGGCAGAAAAAAGAAGTGGATTCCAGGGAAAAGGCACTGCATCTCCTTGAGGGGTCCTCTTTTTTTCCTACCTCAACCTTGATTCTTCAGTGCCCAGCACAACGCCTGAAATACATGCGCACTCAATAAAGTCACTGAATGAGTCAGAGAATTCAGGGTATAGATAATCTGTCCTTTGGCTGCAAAGCTATCATTAGGGCAGTCCCTGGTCAGATCCTTGATTCTGAAAGATCTTTTCAGTGGTCCGGAGAGTGAGAGTGAGCTGGCTTGTCCAGGGATGAGCGAGAACGCCCGGAGAGAGTGCCGCAAGGGGTCTGAAGGGCAGGGAAGGCTAGGATGCGCAGAGATCATCACAGGAGGCCCTTGCCGGCAGTATTTCCGACACTTATAACAGGGATTTGCTTACCAAAGATACACCTTTAAAAAGATTTATGAAAAGAAAAAAGACAACACCCTTTGAAAGGCTTATTTTCTGAAAAGAAAGTGTATTTAATAATATGTATTAATGATTTTAAAAGAAGCCATGTATAAAACCACTAATAAAAAGACTTTGATACAACTAAGCAAGGTCAGTGGCTACCCATCTGAGGAATCCTGGCAACTTTGTAAATATCAACTCAGGCTGAGGGCTGGGCCCGGGTGACAAATGCATTTTCCAATTTCATGGAGAATGAGATAAGACGGCGCCAAGGTTGTGCAAGGGTACGAAATCACAGAGAGCATAAACCAGAGGCTTTAAACACTTTTTTTTTTTAAAGCAGCAGAACCCTTTCCAGAAAACCTTATGCAAAAGCCAGTTGGCAAATCAGATCGCAAATAAGGATGCTTGTTTTAGAGGGAGTTGTAGGATCTCGGAGACCCCAGGGTCCACTGTTTTCTGTCCCTTCCTCCCATCTGGCAGCAGCCCACAGAGGCCCTGAACACACAAACCTGGGTCACAAAGTGCTCTCCAAAAGTCAGGGAAACTTCCAAACTGGCCCATCTTTCACTCTGAGGACCCAACTCTCCGCATGACAAGATGTGTCCCCAAGGCATCTGATCGCTACCTCCTGCTGCTTATTGAAGGATCACCAGGAGGCTCGGGATTACACATCACACACCAGGGGTCACAAAGAAAAACTCCAAAAATTCATCCACACGTGGGAGGCGTGAGAGTAACAAAGGATTGGCTCCTCGTGATGAGTCCCAGAGCTGGGATCCTGCAGATGACACACTGAGGGCCCATGGGGCAGCACCTCACTGAGGCTCACTGAAGGGGGAGTCTGTGGCAGAGCCAGGTCTGAGGCTCTAACACTCCTCCGTGGCGCTGGGGAGTGGTTGTGTGCACCAGCGTCCCTTACAGAGCTGCACCCTTCTCGGGGAAACGTCAGAATTGGGTACAGTCCGTATCTAGCACTCCAGTATAAGGACACAAAGCAATGCAGTGTGGGGTAAATCCAAGGACAGTTTGTTCTTTAGCAGAGACTGACAAGCTCATTTAGTAGCAACAATTCACCGTCCATAAAAAAGTGCTGAATCTCACTTACAGACATAGTGAAATTCAGGCAAAGACAGCCAAATAGCACTGGAAGCTATTTTAGACATGCATATTTTAATACCATAAATCTTTATTTTTCTTAACAAAACAGTCCTGCAAGAAATTATCTGTTACCACAAAGGTCCCAGAGCAGGGCTGCAACCCCCATTTCAGAGATGGGGAGACTGACGTGTGCGGGCCCCCAGAGAGGCCGCGAGCGCAGACTCTCCCGCACGCACACAGCCACCCGTGGAGCGCACACAAAGAGCTTCCGCCGTCAGCAAAACGCAGCCTCGGAGGGCCCAGGGAAGGCGGCTCGGGGCCATTAAAAACTGCTCCTGTCCCACCCCAAAAGGACATCTGGATAAATATGCACTGGGGAGACATGACTAGCAGGCTTACCTGAGGAATTCAATCCCAGGTTGCTTTAAATTCACAGTACTTATGCCCCGGTCTGTGGTTTCCTTGCTGATGGAGTGGCAATTCTATGAGCACTTCACAGGAGAATTTACCTTACATGTCTTTCTCTCAAACCCTTTCCAGGAAATAAAAATTAAAGCCACTAACTGTATAAACCACCCCATCTAAACAGTCTTTCCCCCATTCTTTCTGATTTTCTTTGCCTGATCCCCTTTTAAATGGATTTCACACTCTAAAGGTTGCCAGGCTGACATCCTCAGGGACCAGTCCTATCCATTTAGATGCAGGATCCGCAAAGGATGCTCGGCCCTTCTGCACACAGGCTTCACGCAGAGGCAGAGGAGGGTGAGAGTGGGGAGAGAGAAAGAAATATGTTAGCCGAGGTGCAGGGCTACCAGGACGCAGGGACAGTCCTGCTGAAATGCACTGTACACTGTGGCAGCACCTCTAGTCTCAAACTAGCTTATTAGCAGGTTTCTTTGAAATAGCAGAGCATTATTTTCTAAAAGACATGAATTTGAATATGCAGCAATCTCTCACATGTTTGCGTTAAATGCACTGGGGTGAGCACGAGCCTCATGAAAACCTGCAAACTCTTTCTTACACATAAAGGCCTCTGCAGTTTGGTTGGCCTCCTCCTTCAATCCCATCTCTTTCTTTCTCCCTCCTCCAACATCCTACATCCCAGCTACACCATTCCTGGTGCTTTTCTTTGTCCCAAAATGCCCTTCTCCAGACCACCTCCCTGATTAAAAGTCCATCCCCTCTTTGACAAAGCCTTTCCTGACACCCAGCCGCAGATCTGGCTGTTCTCCTTCTAGGTCACCTTGATACCTTGTGCTCTCCTCGAGGTTCATATACCACATACGGTTGCTGAGGTAGAGCCGGCTCCCCTCGGCAGACCACGAGCCCCTTGACTAATTTATCTAATTTATCCTTGAGTGGTCTGGAATATGGAAGCAAAAAGGCCAGACACACAGTAGGTAGTAGAAAATGCATGTTTGAGGGAGGGAAAAAAATGGAGCATGCGCTCGTATGTTGCCTCAGCAAAATAATACCATTTGAGAGGTACAGTGGTATAGCAAAAAGTTCGTTGAAACAGAGAACAACGTAAATACCTCTCAACAGGGGAAAGTCTAAATAATATGCACACTTTAGGGATGACCATGCGACATCCATTCAGTGAAGCAGGTCTGTATGTACTGACATGGACAAAGGGAATTGAAATACCAGGGGAACAATTCTGGAAAAATCAATAATCACCTCTTAACAATAATCACCTCTGAACAGGGAGTGATACTGAGGATAGGAGAGGTTGATTTAAATTTTTTAAAATTTTACGTGTTTTTCTAAATGTTTGAATTTTTCAAGTATATATTAAGTATGAAATTTTAAGAGTGGATAAAAATGTCCTCCCTTGAAGTGGAATTTAATTCTAAAAGTTTCCAGGTTAACAATCCTCTCAATCAAACCAAGCAAATGAAGCGATCTATAATGGACTACATACAATATACTTGATTCTATAATATCCTTGAAAAGTAAGGACAAATAAAATAATGAAACCCTTTTGTGGGCTCGCATGATATGTTTCCCACTGTGCTCTAGGATCAGCTTCTCCCTGGTACAATGCTTTGGAAATCTAGTCCTGCTAGCCTGATATCTGCATTTGAGTTATCTCCACTTCATAAATATTTACTGGGCATTGCCCACATAGAAGGCACAAGCAGGCGCAGGGCATGGACGCAGAAGAAAGAGGGAGGAACATAAGGCTGCAGCATCCCATGGCTCGCCCTCTGCCAGAGGAGACCAGCACCAAGAATTAAACCAAGGCAGAAAGGGAGAAGTCCTATAAAAAGGAAAAAGCAAACAGGAGGGGGAGTGATTCCGACCGGGAAGGGTCTTTGCGGAAAACGAGACTGGAGCGGGGTCCAGAAAGACAAGTAAGGCTGACGGGAGACGGCGCTGAATGAGAGAGGCGTCTGCCTTGTCTTCTGTGCTGTTCTGGCACATCGGGCATGTGGCTAAGTATCCACACTTTAAAGGACTTCCTGCATGCCAATAAAAGGAATTAATTGCCACATACCTGGAATAAAATCCAAACTCTTTTCCCCAAATTACAAGCCCGCATGACCCCACCCGACCTCTTTCTCCAAACTCATTGCCTCCTCTTCCTTGCCCTCCCACAGCCACCCTGTTCTTCAAACTCATCCAGCTTCCAGGCCTTTTTCCCTCTGCCTGGAGGATAAAGTCCGACAAAGCAGGAGGGGCTTTGTCTACTTCACAATTGTATCCTCAGTGCCTAGCACACAGTAGGAGCTCCTCAATCGGTATCTTTGGAGTAAATAAATAAATAAAATAAAGCTTTAAACTAGAGTGTAAACGAGTCGGTGAATGTAGAAGCTTTCCTTAGGTAACTCACCTGGATATATATTTTTTAATTTTAAACAACTCTGGGCTATAATCACTTCACCTACCCTAAACCACAAGGACTATAGTGAGTATTAAGCCTGATACACTATGACCTTTCATTCGTCACAGGGAACTGTGGCAGCTCTCACATACAGGATCGTCTCGGCCCACACAAAAAGATTTGGCATTTTAATTCTTATTTCACAGTTGAGAAAACTGATGCTCAAGTCAAAAAACCTTTTGGACAGTCACAGAGTCAGCAACTGTGGGAACGAAGACTCAAACCCAAACCCTCTGTTTGGTCTAAATCCTATTGGCTTCTACTAAATCACAGCTCATCTGTTGAGCTCTGGAGAGAATTGCTACTCCTGTTCTTCACAGGAAGCTGTAAAGGGCTTCCAGTCTCCAATTATCTCCAAACTATCAGGGAAATGTATCAACAAGAGACTGGAGGGTGATTTGAGGAAACTCCTCCCCCACAAACAGGAAGTACTAAGCAAGTTTTGACAATTATTCCTATAATTCCTCTTGATTACTGTTATTGAAATGTCTAAATTTTTAAAAATAATAACTACCACCTAGGAGCAATTGTTATTTTAACTGTGAATTAAGATTGTAAGTCTTTTGTTTAAAAGGCAATCGTGTGTTCAACTGAACACTTCCAAAGGTTCGCGGCTGTAATTCCCTTGCAGGCAACGTATGCTTCAGTGGAATTTTTCATTTGCAAATTAGGTTAGTTTATGGCAGGAAATGAAAAGTCATCATCAGACAGACCAAGAAATGGGGCCATTCTTTACCTAGAAGGAGCAATTAGCTGAAACATCTGTGGGGAAAATTCTCTCTTGAATACTGTCGATTTTAAAAACGAATGAAAGAATCACTCTAAAATCTCCAGAACACACCTAATTATGGCTTATCCCAGTGACCATCTTATCTGCCTGTTTACTCAAATCGAAGTGTGTGTTGCAGACACACCTTGAATGAGACCACACACCACAAGAAGTCAATTCCTCCACGTGGTTTCCAGTTCACACAACCTCCCCAGGCAGGGGCTGGGGCAAATTTATTTACAAAAGCCTATCTATACATAGTCAGATGCCTCTGCAGATGTGGGTTACAACTACCTCCAAAAGGACAGTCTATCTCATTCTCTGCTCCCCAACGCGGGGGTTGGGGGGGTGGTCTTCTTGGAACATTACCTCACTTGTTTAATTTTCTAGATAAATTAGGAAAGATGCTAGGGGAACGGGAGGCTAGGTTCACGCTTTGTAAGCATTCTTTTTATTATTATTGGTTGACGTGTGAAGGGGGGGGAGACATCAGTTTGTTGTGCCATTTATTTATGCATTTGTTAGATGATTCCTACATGTGCCCCAACAGAGATTGAACCTGCAAGTTTGGTGTATTGGGCTGGTGCTCTAATGAACTGAGCTACCCAGCCAGGGCCTTCACGAGCATCCTTAATGGCTACAGGACATTAGGCAGCCAATCGGGTACGGGTTGGCTTTTCTGTATAAGTGTTACGTATTACTTCAAAACTAAAACCCCCACAAGAAAACCAGAAAACTATTTTCATCGAGATCATGTATTGTGCTCAGTTCTGGCCATTTTTATTTCCTGCACGTTGGATTCATTCCATTTTTAGTGGCAGCTCCTTTAGGAAACACTCTTTTAAAACCTGCGTTTTGAGAAATGAAGTTAATGGGCCAGAACTGGTTTATCATGAAATACTCATCAAGTCAGGAAATAAAGTTCAAATCCTTCCACCCCGAGGTGAAGGGAGCCAGTCCATGGGGCACTCTGAGAGCAACTATCTAAAGGTCATTTTTCTAGAGTTAGTGAAGAGAGTTCTAGACGGAGTAAACTTGGATTCAGCACTATCATCTCTTGTCATACGTAATTTTAAAAAGGAGAAAACACATTTAATTTACTAAGCCTAATAAAGTGATCGATCATGTTAAATTACATGCGGAATTCAAAAGAGCCAGAAATTACCTCCCTCCCTCTCCCCACCAATACCTAATAATGAGCGGTCAATTTTTAAGCGTTCTCCTAATTTGTAAGAGCATTCTGAAAAGCTAGAAGGACTGGGGTTCTACATAGAAGACACAGAATGGTTTTGCCCTTGTCCACTCCAGGGCTGTCTGTACCCTGAGAGGGGGACCAGCCATTTACTCGGAACGCGAGCCCTCGCTCCCCCAGAGGGAGGGGGGCCATGACACAAGCCTGCTCTCCTCCACTCCGATCTTCAATATCCCTCATCGGCCACCACATTACCTGTCACTAACACATGCCCTCGTGTTACAATGAATTTGATCACAGTTTATCTTCCACTCCTTACAGTTTAGGTTAATGTCTTTCTGATGAGATTTGGGAATGGTTAATCACTTCCCTGGTACATTGAATCACACCAGCTTTAATTTCAGAAAATTATACTTAATGACCTACCTGGAACACTTACATGGCTACCTTGTCTATAACTGTATTAGAAAATTTCTTCTACTGTGTGGAATGTAAGCTTATTCTAAGACTGTATCTTCCAACAGGTACCCTTAAAGACAGGAAATACTCCTTACTCTTGCCTTGCACACACCCACTGCTCAATACATGTCTGTAGAATGAACACATTAATGAATAAATGCTTAAATTCTCCCACATGGAAGCGCAAACAGGGACACAGCAACCTGCTGTGATATATTTAATTCATTCATTAATTCTTTCATTCTATCAATATGTAAAGTGCACCGGGGACATGGAGAGGAGTAAAACAGGTATGCCGCACCCTTCGCAGAATGTTTATGGCTCATGCAGAAGACAGACATCGACCAAGCAATCACACAAATAAATGTATCCAATTGCGAACTATGACAAAGGGAATGAAGAAAAGTAAGGGTTATAAGAAACCATGAGACACTGAGGAAGGGATTACATTTCTTCTGAAATGGGAAGAATGAGTCAGAATTAGCCAGGGGAGAGGGAGAGAGAACGAGAAGACAAACTTTTCCAGGAACTGGGAACAACATGGACATAGGCCCTGAGGTGGGAAAGAGCTAGATGCGTCAACAAACTGACAGGTCAATGTGACTAGAATTTAGCAGTAAGAAGGTGAAGCAGGAGTGACGTGGAAATCAAATTTCTCAATTTTCCTAAGTGTCCAGAAAATATCCTTCCTTGAACATAACAAAATAAAATCAAGCAAAGCTTTGTAAACCTGCTGAAGGGTTTTCTGTTTTTGTGGGTTTTTAAAAAGATTTTATTTATTTAGTTTTAGAGAGAGGATATGGGAGGGAGAGAAACATCGATGTGAGAGAGAAATATTGATCAGCTGCTTCTTGTAGGCACCCTGGCCGGGAACAGAATCCTCAACCCAGCCATGTGCCCTGACCAGGAATGGAACCCGCAGCCTTTCACTTGGTGGGACGACACCCGGCCTACTGAGCCACACTGGTCACGGCCCTGCTGAAGGGTTTTTAATTCTGCTCCCAGGGTAACAGGAAGACTCCAATCGAGACAGTGACAGAACCAGATTCACATTTCAAACAGGACATTCTCCCTACTACTGTGGCCTAGTGGAGGACAAGGTCAGGAGGGAGAGCAAAAACAAGCGGTTGGCCAGAGGGCCACTGGAAGTCGGCGGGACAGGAACCGGGACCAGAGTGGGTTGCGGGTGGGGTGAGGGATGGGTTTGGTATGAACGTTGGAAGTAACTCTCAAGGTCTGGGGTGACAGGTATAACACGTGGGTGAGGGCCAATGTGTATCCGACGCTAACCTAGACTAGCAGGGGCAGGCCCACCTCCCAGGCACACACTAGGACAGGACAATTGCTTGAGAAGTAACAAGCTCCAGGTTATCCCCTTGGGTCCTAGTTCTGGCACAAGCTGCCCATACGTTTCTCCAGTCCTTGTCGCAAGGTTCTATCCTGGCCCAGGTCCTGGCCCCACTGAAGAAAGTGGATGCTGGAGTGAAACACGCACTCATTCTTGTCAACAGCTGTTAAGTGGGGTGCAGACCTCCACTCTTGGGGTTTCCATAGACAAGCTCAGTTTTGCCAATGGCAGACTCTAAAATGTCACACAGTACAATCTAGTCTTTCCTCTTCCTTGAGTGGCCCATAAACATCCTTCCTTTAAAACAACCAAATAAAAGCACTGCTTCCCACTGTGAGTTCTAGCCCTGGCTGCCCCAGCTGTCAGGACCACAGCTAAGGACCTCTGGCCTCCCAAGCTTTTCGTTTCTGCTCTGCTATTCCCTCCGTTCCATTCTCCTGACATCCAAAGCTCTTCTTAAAACATCCTTTGATATCCCATTTCCCTTTTACATGGCCCCTACTGTCAAAAGTACAGTTTTGTTTTCTTGCTGGAGGACTGATCCAAATTCTTCTGCTGTGCACCCCCCACTTCTTGGTTCTGTTCCTACGTCCCCAGCGCTTAATCCTCACCATCTCCCAGTCTGCACTCTCCGGTGCCACTCCCCCTCTGAGCGACGCCCCCGCTCTTCCTCTCGTTAATATAAAACAGTCCTCTCACCATTTTCTTGCTTGACCACTCCCTCCCTTCCATGACCGTATTTTACAAAATCAGATTCCTCTAGTTAATGGACTGGATACTTTCCCAAGAGGAACCATGAGATTCCTTTCAAAGCCCCAGCGAGAGACCCCGTTCCTCCTCCATTTCAGAATTAGTCTGCACTCTGAATCTAAACGTCTCTTCCTTCTGAATGCTCGGTGAGGTTACAGTTACACAAAAATTATTGAGTTTGCAGAGAGGTATCCGCATAATAAAAGCCTCTGTTCCAACACCCTCACACTGCCCTTGCTCTTAAGTCTCTCCACCGATTTTAGGTGGAGACAGCGTGCTCTAGAGGAGGAGTACGGGGAGGAGTAAGCAGCGGTCTGGCTAACCACAGGAAGGCGCAGTGGGACGTGGGTTGCCCTCCACTCAGGGGTGGGGCTGAGTAGCAGAGGACTGGCACTGAGCTGAGCGTCAAGGGGTGGTAGGCCGGGGAGGGGCATAATCATGGCTACAGCCCACTGGTAACTGAGAACTAACCGGATGCAAACAGGGTTATCTGCAGCCTCTTTCCCTACCTCACACCTCCATCCTAGTAAACTGAGTGCTGACAGAGTAATGACGTCCACCTGCAAGATGGGAACCATGGGTTGAGGGCCTCCTTCAAGCCCTCAAAGATAGGGCAGTGCACCCACAAGCAGAGCCCTGCCTACATCGAACTGAGTTCGCAACACAACCACCACCACAGACACCAGGACAACAAGAAGGACCACCGGGGTATAGCACCCAATGGCTTCCTCAGTGTCTGGCCATGTCCACACTCGGGGGGACTCTGCCTGCTACTGTGGGAAGATCTCAAAGACCCAAAGGCGGCGGGTACAAACGGCTCAGAGATCCATTGTAATTCCCATGGCATTCACACTGTCCTGGCAAGTCACCCTCAGAACGGATCCAGACACCGAAGCCAGCAAAGAACTCGACAAAGGCAACACCAAGATCATTTGCATGCAGGGAAGAAGCCATCCCCCATCCTGTCCATTTACACAGGCAAAATGTGTCCCAAGGCTTGGACCTAAAAAGCCCTCTGCAAGCACCACAAGTTTTATGGAACCAAAGAGGAATGACAACAAACTCAATAAATCAGAGGAAAAAAGAGGAGTCTGTTCCCTTCCCCTGATGCTCACACTATGCCAGTTACAAAATAATTCACCAATTTGTTCAATTTCCTTGGAACTAGGAACACCCTGAGTTCATAAAACTTAATTCTGTGCTAGAAGAAAGATGAATCTTAGATAAACAAGGTTGCACTGGGGAAGCTGGGAAGATCCACACCTGTTCTAATCTCCCCCTTCCACACAACTCACCTGTCATCTTCCTGTGCCTCTTCATTGCGAAACCAGCATCCCTCTCACGGTTGGCTATGCACAAAATATCCTTCTGTTCTCCTAGTCACATCAAAGCACCTTCACGCTATGCAAACAGGTCATCGAGGGAATGGAGAAAATTAACAAATTCACCTAGGTTATTTCTATTAAAATTAGCCTCTCAGCCTGTAGGCTCTGTCAGTTTCCATAGAACACAACTCTGACAAGTCTGTTGAAAACTCTTAACCTTTCCAGGTTGTGTCAACAGCTTGCAAACACAACAGGAGGATGGTACCTCTGAGTTCTGCCTTTTCTTTTGAAATAGAGGAGGCATCAGGGTTTGGTCACGAGCAACTTTCACATTTATCTTCATCTCCCTGCTCATCACACACCCACCACCTAAGGAACATACAACCACCTTACTGGACAAAGACTGACATCTTTCAATCATCTGTAAGGTCCTGATAAGATTTATTTCTTGTCTACTTCTCCGTTCATACCTTACCGCAACCCCCTCTTCATTCTTCTCAGTCCCACCGAAGGCTACATCCTCAATTTTTCACACAGGTCAAATTTCCATCTGCCACAGGGCCTTGGCATATACTCTTACTTTGCATGGAGTCCTCTTCTCATCTAGCACTTTCTCATCCCTTTGGGTTTTAACTCAAAAGTCACTTCCTCAGGGTAGGAAAGAACCCACATTACTCTCTCATATGTTCACACATTTCTTTTGAAGCACCTTACACCGCTGGTAATTAAACATAGTATTTATGAAATATAACAAAACTCTATCTTCCCCACAGAAGTTTCATGAGAGCTGAAACAATGTACATTTTGTTGCAGCACAGAACTTGGCACATAATTATATGCTTCGAGTGACTGGAATTAAACAAATTAATACATTGATGTCATTCCTCTAGTTTAATAATTTTCTCGTGGCTCCCACAACATTTTGTAAACTCTGAAATTTTCCAAACCTTCCATAATCCCCCCAAGTCATAGGAATTCAAGACTTCTTATCAAGCCCCCAAAGGTACTCTCTTCTGCCAGGGTCGTTGCCTTGATTGTGGCTCCTCACCTGAAATGCCCTCTTTTCTCCCATCTGCCTGGTCACTCATGAAGGTACAGTTACACAGGGGGCAGCACCACACAGCTGGGGGAGTGCGGCTCTGGACTGGAGTCCTGGGTTCAAATTCAGCTTTCACTGCTTACTGTTCGTGTGACCGTGGCCAAGCCATTTCAGTGCTCTGAGCTTCTGTCTCACAAAATGGAAAGAGCAGTATCTACAAGGCTACTGTGACAGTTAAATAACAGGTTCCAAGGACAGAACACATTTCCTGGCATATAACAGATACCAGTTAACTATTAGCTCTCATCGGATGATATGAAGAAAACACTTCCATTCTTCAAGTTAGACCATCATGAACTGAAAGACGACATACTGTAGGAGTAGCATGGGCCAAGTTCACGTACAAAATTAGACGCCAGGAAAATTAGTTGGCATGGAGAACATCATAAAATGTACACGGGTTCCTTCCTACTAGTAGCGTCAAGTGGAGGTGGGTCTGCTCTTTGTGACCACAAAGCAGCTCACACTACAAAAATCTCTCTTTCAAAGTGCCCAACAAACTATTAGTTTGAATCAAAGCTTAGCATTCTGTGATTTTAGCCATTTTGTTCAATAAGGAAGACTGTTTAGGCAGCATCTGCTCTATGCTCAACATTCCAGTTAGTACTGTAGAAGATGCAAAAACAGTAAACGGGCCTTTCCCACAAGGCGCTACTAACAGTACAATGAGAAAGAGAAGAAATGTTTTAATAATGTGAGATAGTACAAGATTCGGTTTTAAACTGGGTGGTACAGGCTTAGCTCAAAGCAGAAAAAGAATCAAAAGAATCATCCATTCACTTAATAAGCATCTATTGGTAGCTACAATTAAGTAGCTACCAAACAATAGGCAAGAATTTTTTAAAACAAAAATACCACATGCCTACTATACAGCCACTCATAACACTGACCACCTGTGACCCCCTCCTGCCCCTCCATCCAAATCCTGCTCACCCACCAAGGTCTTGGTCAGATCACATCTCCCCCATGAAGCCTTCCTTCACCATCCTGGACCAATTCTACCTCCCCCCTTCCCCGCCTTTTAAAATTTTTATTTTTTGCATCCTGATTTTATTACTCATCCAAATCTGCTTGGCCTGTGCTGTTAAATACAGTCATCTTTTATTGCATAGCTCTCCTTTCCCTTGCTCTCATATATATTTTCTCCATCTTGTTCAGAACTCCAGGAGGCCATGGGCCCTTGAACCTGCTGCAGATTCAAAATGAGCATATTTTTGTTTGAATCGAAGTGAGTCTTCCTCAGGGCAATGGACAGCAGAAAGCGGGGTAAGGCTGCCAAGTCGGCCTTTCTTCGGGCCCATTTAAGTCCTAATAATCCTAGACGAAGGTAACTGAGTCTTCCTGGAACCCTTCCTCCCTGCCTACGCACACCTTCCTCAGCATGATCACTGAACAGGCAGCATCTGCCCACCCTGACCCTGGCTACATTCATTTCCCAAGTGGGCGTAAAGTAATTACTTGCTGCATCCAATGGGCTGGAATCAACCTCTGCTCTGCCTCCTCTTAATACACCCATCAACCCAATCTAAATACCCAGGAGACCACAGAGAGAGAAGAACACAAGGGATTCGCATGACTGCCTATTTGAACGAATTCACAAAGGTCTCCAAATGCAAGTGAGATCATCTAAGAATGAAGAAGTTTAAAAATGATTAGTGGCAGTTTTGCCAATATGTACAAAACTACAGTACTTTTTCCTTTTTTTTTTAAATTTTATTTTTATTGGAAGTCCACTATCTCCATTTCCCAAAAAGCTCTTTGTTCTTTTTCTCTAAATTATTCCTCACCTTGGGCAAGTGGTGGGAAACGTGAGAAAATTACATTAAATCAGACATACTTGAGATCAAAATAGATTGGAACAGCTTCTATTTCTTTAAAATGGTTCTTCAAAGAGAAAGCAAAGGAGCTTAAGGGAAGAAAAAGTTGTCAAACACCCTCAAGCATTTTGGAAACACCTAAGATCTACAAACTATTGATATGTTAATTAAATTTACTTTTATCTACAATAGGTGTTTGCTGGTCATGGTCCCATTACCCTGTGGCACTTTTGGCTTCTTGAATAAAGTTTCATTTCTCGAAAGACATTAGAAAATGCTTACTCTTTTTTATTTCAGACTGGCTTCCTCTCCCTTCAGTTTGGTGAGGCTGTATTCTAGTTTGCTAGTATTACAAAGCTGATCACCAAATCCCAGAGAGAACATACAGCCCGTTAAGTTCCTCTACCATCAGCCTCTGGCTAGATCAGGAACCAGCCGCCTCAGACAAGAGAAGGTAAAAGTCAGATTTTTTTAATAGTGATTAATAATTGTGTGTTGACTAGCAACCCTAGTGGTACCTCTCTAAGAATTTAAAGTATCTAGAGAAGGAAAATCCTTGCCATTAGTAACCCTCCTCAGTAATCTATTTCAATAACGCACGGCCCTCACTGCTGAAAATTCCTCCTTCTGTTAAACATAAATCCCATGGGGCAGTTTAACTCTGATTCTATTCCAGGAAAGATGCCCTTTCTGGGCTCTTGCAACTTCTTTGTGCTGGTCTCAGATCAGGAAAGAGGGTCATGCAAAACAGGAAACTTAAACCATCCAGAGTCAAATCTAAACTTAAAATTGTCTGTGGAGCATATGCCAAGTTTGAAGTGAGTCCATGTTATTTTGTGATATTTGTTCACGTTCTCTTTTCAGTTAACAAGCGAATGCCATGCATGATGTTATTGCTAACAGAATTTTTACTTGCTTCTGGAACAGAGGTTGGCAAACCATGGTCTGTAAGCTGAAGGCCTGCTTTTATAAATAAGCCTTCACTGGGACACAGCTATGCCCATTCATTGTTACACTGTCTTTAGCTGTTGTCTAGCTATAGTGAATGGCAGAGTTGCTACCCCTAAATCCTACAATGTTTACTATTTGGCCATTTACAGAAAAAAGTGTATAGATCCTTGTTATCACAAAAATGTTACCACTGAAATGCACACTCCCAAAATACTCCCTCAAATACCACTCAAAAATACTCCCAAAGAGAACACTGCGGATATCTTAAAAAACTGAGGTCAACTGTTGTAGGATTAATTCCACAGGGGTCATCATAAAAGGCCTCCAGAGAACCATAAAATCACCTCATATTACTTAATTTGCCATCAGCATCTACAAAACCCTGTTTTGTCATGTCATTTGACACACCTCATGAAAAAAAAAAATAGGAATGTGCTAATACTTCCTACAAAAAGCAATAAACAGCAGCACCATATCATAAAATTAACAGATAATCAGAGGCACTGTGCTAAACGTGTAATGCATATTTTTATGTAACAAGGATAGAAGCTCTACTGGGGCAGGGTGTGGCTGCTTGGTTCACCGCTGAATTCTCAGTGCTAGAACAGTAGGTAGCACCGTTGAATCCTCAGTGCTAGAACATTACCCAAACTACACTTGAGGAATGAATAGAAGTTAGTTCTCACAGAAATGCTGTGGAGTTTGTCCTGGTATTAGGCAAACTGACAGAGTGGAGATTTAAAACCGGGTATTTTAATTTTCTTAAAACTTACTTCATTGCCTCTGTTAATACATGGTTCAGTCAGCAAGTCCTCCTCCAGCCCATCTTGTTTTCAATTAAATAAAGACCCTATGGCAATGGGATAACTAAATCTAACCTGATTAAATGGCTAATAATTTTATTGGGGTTGATTTGCTTAGCACTGTGTTAGAAACAAAAAAGCCTAAAAAAATCAGATGCTTTTTGCCTGTAGCGCATACAAAACAGCACAGTTATTAAAAGCATCAGCTCTGGAAGACCGTTCAACGGTCACATCTCCTTTAGTCCGTCGCTTGCTTGCAATGTGATCTTGGACAAGTTACTTAACCTCTTACTGCCTCAGTTTCTCCATCTGTAAATGGGGACAATTATAGTATCCAATTAAGAGGACTGTTGCAGTTAGAGTGCTTGTCATATAATAAGTACTCATAATATATACCTGTGAGTGACTTTTATTATATTTATTTAACTCTAGGAGTGGGAAAATAAGAAACTGGCACCTGAGGCAATTAGTGAGCAAGATATCATCATCTATAAGCCCATGTGTTGGTAGAGGTCATGATCAGAAAATACAATGATCTATGAATCCTGGAACACGCCCCTCCCTCCATGCCACACTTGCCTTGGTTAATTTCTAGCCATCCTTCATGTCCACTTCCCTGGAGTAACATTCCCTGACCAACCCACTCTCTGACTGGGTCAGTGTCCACCCTACAATTCCCATGCTCCTTTCCATAGATGTGTCACTCTTGTAATTACTTCTGCCACAGACTATCAACCACACGTGTGTAGCTGTTTGCTTCTGTGTCTTGCTGACTCCAGCTTCACACACAGGGGACCTTCATGATTGTTTGTGGACTGAAGGACTGTGCAGCGTGGACCCTGGGGGCAGGAGAGATTACTGTGTACTTGGAGAGTCTGTGGGAGGTGAGACAGCAAAATGAAGAAAGCTGAACTGTCTGTGGGTCTTGACAGTTCCTTATTTCTTAGGGTAAGAAACAACAGTAACATGTGATTTGTAGAAAAGAATGTACAGAGCTTACCCTCAAATCTGAAAACCTCCTTCAAATGGGTATAGAGGATGTCTAGCAGGGTTTTTCTTTTGTTGAGATGCAACCAGAGATTACTGGCAAGCATCCCTGCTAGCTGGGGAACTGGTCCCTTCCCACACGTCTTTGGCAATAACCAAAGTACATTCCTGAAGGAGAACACTTGGGAGGCAGATTTTCTTTTCACCCAACATTGAATTGGTGATTGCAGGCAATAAATAAAATTTTACCTCTCTTAATTCAAATATGGTTTTTGACTTGTAACTATTCTTGTCAAAATGATATACATATAAGCATCTAATCTCTCCCTTATGCTCTCCAAATAGCAATTATTAACTTCAGAAATTCTGAATCTCGCCAAAGCACAGGGTATGTGTTCTCTTAAGATTCCCATCTATGTCTTGTTGCTGAGGATACTATGAAGTATGCTCATATTCTGGTGAAAGCATAAACCTCATCTCCATTTATCAGAGAAAGAAAACTTTAAAAACTAAGGAAAAAGAATGAGTCTTAATATGCAATGCAAATGAGTGAATTTTATAAAAGGGAAAAATAAAAAAAATTATAATCCCTTTGGCACGCCATTCATTAAGAAAATTCTTCCTGGGGATTATGAGTTTTAACTATGCTCTGCACAATCATTTATTCATTCAGTTCAACTAATATTTGTTGTGCATTCACTTATTCATCCATTCAGTTCAACTAATTTATCAAGGGCCTTCTATGTGCAAGGCTCCTGCCAGGTGCGGGCGCTTGAGGGCACCGGATTCAACATGAACCTGAATAACTGTTCTGGGGGAAACAGGGGTGACATACCCTGCACTGTTCAGAGTGTACCTCAAGGACAGAGCCGGGCCTCAACTTGGCCGTAACCAGTCTGGGACATGAGAAGAACAGAAACCAAGAGTAAGCCTTAAAAATCTTTCACATAAATGTGACAGTGTCACAGTTTTGTGTCTGGTAACTCTCATAATAAAAAACTAGGACTTGTGTTTTTTAATTGCTTTTTTCTTTTTAGTTGTGTCTTCTAAAAGTATTGATCCGTGACGCACTGAAGGTGGAAGAAGTGGAAGGGGCCTTGCTGGAACCAAGGGAAGTGGGGCAGCGCCCAGGAAGGGAGAGCAAGAGAGTGGGCAACCTCCGTTCCAGCGGGGACGTGGGGGAGGGAGGGGCACTTGAGCACAGCCCCATGGGACTGGAGGACTCTGGAGGCAAAGACAGGCAAAAAGGCCTTTTGAGGCAAGGTGAAAGGTTGAGGCCAGGAAAGGAAAGGTTTATATAGGGTATGGCACGTATTTAAGTCTCCGTAAAGCAAAGGGAAGGAGAATAATAATGATAATAATGGTTAACATTTATAGGCTACTTACTGTGAGCTGGGCTCTATGCTGAGAATGAGGTGGAAATTATCTCATTTGTTCCTTCCAACTACCTGCAGGGACAATGATTTGTGAGAATGGTTTCCAGAGAGTTGAAGGCTATTAAATCAGAGGTGAGGGTGCACCTTGGAAAGGTGGGAGACAGACACCGTTCAGAGACAGAGGGGCACCCACTCCATGGTCTCTGGCTGGAAGAAGGCCGTGGGGCTGAGGCGGATATGGAAATATTCTCCTTAAAGAAAGGACATAAAATTGTCTTGCAGGTTCTTTTGGAATGGCGATGTGAGCCCAAGGAGGAATGGGCAGGTGAGCAACAGGCATGGGCTTCCGAGATCCAGCAAGACCCCTAATGCCGCAGACCCTTCTTAGTGACCCGGGCAAAGCTTCGCTGAGCTGGGCTGCCTCTGGCCCTGGCTACGAGAAGCCACCTCACATCGCATGGACAAGATTTGGTACCTCTGGAGAGTTAAATACAGGGCTTTCTCCAACCTCACAAGACGTGTGTTCTGCAGCTAACAGCTGATATAGCA
This sequence comes from Mormoops blainvillei, assembly GCA_004026545.1. Taxonomy (NCBI): domain Eukaryota; kingdom Metazoa; phylum Chordata; class Mammalia; order Chiroptera; family Mormoopidae; genus Mormoops; species Mormoops blainvillei. The sequence goes on from PVJD01001019.1 coordinate 83,825, forward strand.
ATGCTGCACTTGCTTTTGAATAAGTGTGACATAGTTTGTATCGATGACGCAAACACAGGCCTGGCTGCCTCCAGATAGGCAGGAAGTGAGACCAGCACAGTTGGTTGGGGCCAGGAGATAGACGGGCTTTGGCTGTGGACTTGGAGCCGAAGACGGAAGGAAGCTGATGCAGATGGATGGAGCATAAAAATCCTATGCAAGCCTCCTTACCTCCACAAAGAACATTTTTGGGCTCAGCAGGACAGTGCTGTGGGAAATGACAAAGTTATTCACGTGTCCCCAGGTCACAGCCCTCTTGAGAAATTAAAAGAACAATGAGCTGATATAGCAGTCAGCGCTCCCTCAGTGGGGCGCTTGCGATGCCTGTTGTCACGCCCAAGTTCACATTTTACAGACAGGGCCTAACAATGTCTAGCTAGGGAGTTCCTAAACCGGCTTTAAGATAATTTTTATATATGTTAAAATAGCAAATAACATAATACATAAATATAAATAATGTATAAATATAATGTATAATAATATAATATACATATACACATATATACATACAGACACGCACATAACCCCTCCCCACCTTTTCTCAAAATACTGGACATAAGAAGGTGCATTTGGTCTGGACTGCTCAGCAACTCGTGAGACACTTCGGCATTTTAAGATGTCAGCGCCATAAAATCGAAGTCCCTGTTATTGTGATTCACTGGCCATCACTGCCAAAGCAAAACCAGAGACAGAGTTAACCGTGGCAGCCACGAAGAGTTGATCTTGGAGGGCCGAAATCATGATTTTCAATGTTTTTCCATCTGAAAGAGGGGAATATTACTCACTAGAGCCTGAAACCGTTTCCTGCTCCATGAAGCTAAATTCCTACCCCAGCAATACAGTCCCCACAGAAGATCTTAAAACAGAAATGTCGCTCCGCAAAGCTCCTGTTTCAGCCAGCAGAGTTTCAGGGTTATGCTTAACCGGGAGACTGAAAACCTGGCTCGCCGCAGAGGCGGCTGGGAGGGCTTTCTCTTTAAATGCCTGGAGACTGATGTCACTGTTCTGTCTATCCAATGTCACCACGTCCCTCTCCCCAAAACCCAAGTGAACTCTGGAGAAAGCAACAAAGGGTTGAAATTTCAGCCTTATCCCATGGCTGGCACACACTTCCAGGCTCATTTAGAGCTCAGGTAAGTTTCAGCTTTAAAAATCTTTGTAAGGAAAGAGACCAGGTCATTTACTCCATGAGTATCTGCTCTGCGAAGAGGAAAAAAACAACTATATTAATATGATCTTAAGTAGAAAAATGCACTGCTGTTAGGCCTGGTTCTCAACTTTCTTCACTGTATCTATATTTACTAAAATGTGTGTTGCTGTGATGGAACGAAATTGGGCATTCACATTTGCCTCTGTTGCCTGAAAGAATTTTCCAAGCAAAAATTCTGTAGATGAATTCTACACCCACGAAATGGTTTAACAAGATGCTGGCCTGTAAGCCCCTCTCAGATACACTTGGATATATAAGTGGCTTATCAGCAAGGACAGTTCTCTCTACACCTTACTGTTGTCGTGGCAATCAGCCCAAGTGGGCATATAAACCCCTCTGAGTTAGAGTCCTGGTCAATGTTTGTCCACATGGACATGACCAGAGACAACCCCAGGGTCTGTGTCCATTGGCTGTTTACCCAGGGAGAGGGGGCGGTGAGAACTCCTTTATGACATCAAAATTTTATGGGACTCCCACATCATTCAAGTTGTAACTTCAGTCCATTAATTAAAACTCACAAATTATTTACCAGTGCTTTACCATAAATTTTACTTATAAATCCCAAGGCATCTATATTTACTTGCAAAAGGGCAGTACAGACAATGTTCTGTGTGCAGTGAGCAGGCAGTGTTTGGTGGGGGCAGCTATGTGGATTCCCCCCACCACCAGTGAAGACTCAGAGGCCCCTGGGGCCCAGCACCCATAGGTTTGAAATCTTGGGTCTGGCCCAATGGAGACACCACTCTGTTTTAAGTCTCCAGAGTGCATGAAGGAGCTGGCTTTCCCGTCTTTTAGTTTTGCCCCTTTTATTGGGAGGTTCCCTAGTAGGAAGGCTTTGTCATGGATATTCAAATGAAACGCAAACATGAGCCACACTGAAGGGCACCATTTAAATGAAACCCACCCAAGATCCCTCAGCAAACCACGGCGGTTAGAGAAAGCTTGGCTGACTTGAAAGACAGGACACTTGATCCTGAACATGCTGCACCACAGGCCTCCTGCCACAGCTCTGCTGGTTCTGACCATGGAATTGCCAAAACAGACTCCGTCCGACCAAGCCAAGAGCACATTTCTGTGGCTTCGGAGTGAAGTGAGGTTTCTTTTTATTAGAGAGAGATGGCATTGCTAAATGGACCCCCTTTCCCTCGCATGGTAGCAGCCTCAGCAAATCAGCCTCCCCAGCGGAGTGCCTCTGTTAAGGTGCCACATGGTTCGGCAGACTTCCGCAGGCATCAAAGAGCCTCGGGAGGGAAGAAGGAATTACAGCACCACAACTTTTCTGAGTCAAGAGGACATCAGCAATCTGGGCACCACAACTGCATGATCCAGTACGTGTTCCGCATGCAACACCCAAAGGCCAAAAGCCAAGCAGTAGTCAACGAGGGGGGCTTTCTTGACGGGGTAGTCCTGAGCTCGCCCCGTATCAGCGGGGAGGAAGGCTACCTGGGCAGGGTGGAAGAGACCGTGCCACACGGAGGGTCATAAAGTAAACTGGATGGGTGCCGGTGATCCACAGCAACCCACTACTGGTCCTGGAACACTTCCTCAAGAAACACTGTCTTGATGAAGGATACAGCATTTTAGCAATGATGGGCAAGATGAATTGGGAAGACAAGAAGACTAGTTATAAGTCTACGTTAATCACTCAGGTGTGATGTAGATGGCGTTAGAATGAAGATGGTGAACGTGAAAATGTAAGCCGACAGGCACAGCTGAGAGCTGACCTCCTCCTGCGCAAGTCGTCAGACCCACTGCCCCGCTGTGGATCCAGTTTTAGGAGTTTAGGTGCAGACAGAACAGGATGGGGCCGGTCATGTACACCACTGGCCTTAAGTAGGACCTATCATTACCCCAGAATAACAGGAGAGCAGCAGTTGAAGGACACCCGCCCCCCCCCCCCAACACACACACACCGATATCCCTTCTAACGATGTCACAGCACAGTCATCTACGCTGGACACTCCGTTCCTGCACATCCCATACCGAGCCACCATCCCTGTGTGACAAACAGGTTAGACAAGGCAATACCATACAGAAATGACCTATATGATTACAAATACCATTGAAACGTGAGATTTTTCAAGTAAAGCCCAGAATGTGCTCATCTCACACAGGAGGTGGCAGAGGCCGCGCGGGCAGCTGCCATTTCCCCGGGCTGCGTGGGCTGGACGCTGTGGCGTAGGTGAGTTCTGTTCCTGCCTCCACCACTGACACAATGAATAAAGCTGAGAGAATTATTCTTTTTTCCGGAGCCTCAGCTTTTGCATTTGTAAATAGAAAAGATAGAACCAAATGGCTCCTGGGTCCCTGCTAGCACTAACTTCTTATGTGATCAATGCTTCTAAAATTGTGATGTGTCCAGGTGGGGAAGTTCATTTACCCCCTATCTGGTTTATGCTCACTTAAGGGAGTGATTTCTTTCCTCTGAGGCTCTCATCTTGCCCATTATTCAGAGTGAGCTGCCTCCTGGTGTGCTGTCAAAATACATCAGCTTCAAAGACAAACACACACCTTTCAATCCCAGGCCAAGTGAGTTTACTGTATAATTTATGATAATGTTAAGCCTGTTTCTCATAAATGTTAATGGTACCACTTTTTTTTTCATAGATGGGTAATTCTCAGAAAAACAGCTGGATGTTAAAAGTTACATTTCTTTTTTTTTCAATGACATAACTGCCTCAGCCAACAAATCGGATTAAAACAAAACTTCACTGGATTGCCAGCACAAGGCTTCTGTTAATGGCAGTAAGTAAATCCAAAATAAAGCCTTTCACAGATTCTGTTCTCATAACTGTTTATCTACCATGATTTTGTTAACTTCATACTCACAGACTTTTCTCCACTTTGAATATGTAGATATTAATTAAAAAGAGCCCTGTACCTTAATCCAGGTTCTTTTAATTCCTATAAATTGCTGAATTTGTTGTTCATCAGTATTGGTATACTATTGGGTTGACCAAAAAGTTTTGGTTTTTTCCATAAAAGACATATTTTTCAATTTCACCAATAGCTTCACTGATTTGGATATTTTGAGTATGTTGGCTGTCTCCCATGTGGTATAACATTGATTGTTCTCAGTTAATGTCTCGATTTGATCTCTATCAGCGTCAACTGGTCTACCCGACCACGGAGCACTGTCCAGCGAGAAATCTCCAGTGTGAAACTTCGCAAACCACTTTTGACACGTTCGGTAAGTCACAACACATGCTCCATACACTGCGCAAATCTTTTTTTGTTTTTTTGCATTTCAGTTGCATTTTTACCTTTCTTGAAATTATAATGCATAATAAGAGGTCTGCCAGAGGTATCCAGCCACGTAATATGAAAAATAGACACATTTATTAAAGAGGATGCAAGATACAAGAAACATTGTACATAGGACAATGACACCTCAGTCCTTTTCAAAGTAGGCACCTTGGGACCTCACACAGCTCTCCCAATCGCCCTTAGCTGCCCTGTTGTATTTTCCTGAATCTCAGGAAAGATGACTTCAGTTTTGGGAAATGCCAGAAGTTGTAGGGCACCAAATCTGAGCTGTAGAAGGGCTGAGTCACCTGGGTGATTCAATGTTTCACTAAAAAACCCTGCGGGAGACATGAATCATGAGTGGGTACATTGTTGGGATGAAGCTGCCAATCACCAGTTGCTCATAGCTGCGGTCTTCTGAATCCTCTGAATAGTTTCCGTGGAGGAATGTTCAAGCTTGATGCAAATTCACTGCTCTACTTGCTCAGTCATTTTGAATATGATGACCACACAGTACACATGCTCACCCAAAGGCGTCTACCTCCTCCACTGACTCGTACAGTGAAGTCGTTGTTCACACATGCGCATTCCAGTCCACTCGCCTTCGCTGCCAGGTTACACTGATGTGGCATAAAACATTCTTGTTATATTAACAACTGCTGGACTTTTTCAGGACAAGCCTCGTATGCCAAAAATGTTGCTTATTTTCTTTTATCTTCAATATTAAAATGGCTACACAAAGATTCACCCATTTTGGTAAGTTTTTTTTAATGCACGCTGATATGACAGCTGTCACAATATAATCTAACAAAATGGTTTCAAAAGAAATTAAAGCCAACTAAGTGCTACTAGAGCCATCTTACAGAAAAAGATACAAATGAACTTTTGTTTTTTTTAAGATTCTACTTATTTAATTTTAGACAGAGGAGAATGGAGGCAGAAAGAAAGGGAGAGAAACATTAATGCGTGGTCGCCTCTTGTGCCCCACACCGGGGACCTCGCCCACAACCCAGGCATGTGCCCTGACTGGGAATCAAACCAGTGACTCTTTGGTTCGCAGGCTGGAGCTCAGTCCACTGAGCCACACCAGCCAGGGCACAGATAAACTTTGTGGCCTATACAATATGCCAACGTACCTTCCAAAGTAAATTCGTTCCTGCTGAAAATATTTTGCCATTACGTATTTGCCCTTTTCTCATTAACAGAATCAGCAAACTTTAATTTGAATTGGAAATGCTATCTTTTATATCCTATAAAATTGTTTTGACTACTAAACATATGGGAAATTTTCTCTCAGATATTGGGAAGCTGGATTTTGAAATCACTTGAATCTTCCAAAGTCATTCCCTGACAAAGGAAAATAAGTCAATAACTTTAGCTCCTGTACTGGGGCTTCTGAAATCGTAAATTTTCTTTGAAGCATCATACAATCCATCAAAATAATTATTGCTGCTGTAAAATACAATAGCAATAAATTTTAACATAAAATTATTTCAAATCCACAATAAAGCAACCAGAAAAACATATAAAAGAATTAGGTTAAATATCCCCAAATTGTCCTCACATGCTCAGTATACCAGGGCTCTCCTCTTTTCTCCACTTGATAACTCCGCAACCTTATTCTTTTTTTTTTCTTTCATTCATTCTTTCCATTCAGTAAAGACATACTAAACTTGATAGCATGGTGCCATGCTGGGCACTGACGGCAGAAGATGGTATCTGCTCTCAAAGAGCCTGCAGTCTAAGGGGGAGAAAGACATACAGATAACCCTCCAATGTGGAGGGTGCACTGATTAAGACAGGCAATATCTGCCTGCGTTGGCTTCACAGGCCAGTGGTGAGGCCCCTGTGAGATTAAGCCTGGGAAGGACCTTGGGAACCAAAGCACTGAAGGACTGGGCTGGGATTTTCCATGGTGAGAAACAGAAAGCTATAGCATAATGAATGAGTTCTTTTGCATCTCTAGCTATCAAGGAAAACATCCAAACATGGTTTGGAAGAGGGTGTTTAAAAATCCAGTTTCAGCGATTTTCTCAATTTTACGTGTATTTATAGAGGACTTAAAATGAAAGGACTATGTAACTCCATTTCACAGATGAGAAAATTTAGGCACAGGGCCCAAAGAGTTAGAGAACATTCTGCTAAGGGGCAGGGGTGGGGGAGAGGCTCAGCAAGAGGTTGGAGAGAAGCTGGGGCCTGGGTGGCGGTGACAGTGGGAGGTGGCACTTTCCTTCCATTACACTCCCCTCAAGGATGACACTGCTCCTACCAAAAATGGAAAGAGTGATTTTCTCTACTTTTTTGTCTTCATAAAAGCAAGTGAGAAAGGAAACAAAATCCACATTTAAAACCCCCCAAATATTTCTGAAACAACTTTTTTGTCTATTTCTTTCTGAGCCAGACAAAGGAGGTAGGTATTAAGGTTCACTTCATCTCTCATGTCAGGCTTGGCCTTGACAAGATAAAACAGGATTATCAGCTCAGGATGGGTGTTGAAATCTGGGAGGATTCAGTGAACAGAGCAGGAGGGTCAGCCGTTGTGGAACAATCACTAGGGGTGCAGGGACAAGCACTGGGCTTACCCAGAGGAAGGGCATTTCCCAGAGATGTCCTCAGAGGTAATGAGCAATTAGAGCTTGCCCCGGGGCCACTCCCCACAAGGACCACAATAAAAAATTACATTTAACTGCATTCATTCCCTCCCATCACAGTTAATACTTATGGGTGAGCAGACAGTAGGGTGCGGCAGAGTTGACTCATTTATTCCACGTGGGCTCAGTGCACTCACCCTGGGGACATGAAGAGCCAGGGAAATCCAGTCTTTGTGCTGGAGTAGCTCCTAGCTCTGTGGAGACAGACATCTACCCACTCACTCTGTGGGGCAAAGAGCCAAGGTGAAATACAGAGGTGTGCCCAGATGCTGGGGCACACTGGTGGGCAGGGACAAAAGCTCTGCAAAACGGAGAGGATGGTGGGGGAGAGCATGGGCTCGGGGGTGTGAAAACACACAGGACATTTTGGAGAGGGAGGAAAAGCCAGTGCCACACACCGTGGGGATGGCCACCTGCTTGGGCGGTGGTTCTCAGCCCCGGGTGCCCACTAAAGTCATCTGGACAAAAAATACAGACACCAAATATCCTACATGTTGATAGGGGTGGTAGTATATTCCCTCATAAAAATTTATCCAGCCGTACACCTATGATTGGTATGCTTTACTGTCTTAAATCACACCTCAAAAATAAATAAATAAAATACTGACGCCCAGTCTGCACCCCAGAGCAGTTAAGTCAGAATCTAATATGCAAGCAGGAATAAAGACCATTGTCCCAGGTGGAGAATTAAAAAAAAAAAAAAAAATCCCATCATATAAAGGTAGCAAATTTTTTTTTAAACGGGAATCAAAACCTTATAGTCCTCTATCTGCTAAAGAGAAATTAGTAAAAATTTACTGAGGGTCCTGTTAGTGCTTTAACAACAACAACAACAACAAACCATTATCTCCAATCCTTTAACACTACCTTGTAAAATAAATTAGGTCGTTATAAGATACCCATTTTAAAGATAAGGAAACTGAGGCTCAACGAGGTTACTCCCTTGCCCAAGGGCACACAGCTAGTAAAATGCAAAACTTGGGATGGGGGCTGTGCCTTCCTCCTGAGGGATCCATGCATTCATTCTGAAGCAAACTTCTAAATACCATCAAATGACTCGGGGAGCCCACCACCCTCTCTGACTCAAGCTCTAATAACTTCTCAAAGTGGGAGCTTTTTGCCGCTACAGGAACAATTTCTGCAAACCAGTAAGCCTGAAGTCAGCAATGATTAAATTGCCCCTTGAAGCCCTTAGCCACTAGCATGTCTCTTTGTCTTTGGGGTCTCATCTCAGCAATTCATTTCAGCTTCAGTCTACACCAGAATCTCAAATCTGTCATGCCGAGGGCAAGAAGAAATGCCCTCCTAACAAGACTCTGGGCATCACTCGCACTGCCTGCAATCCATACTTCCAACGAGTCATATTCTTCATGAGCAAGTAACGAAGCTCACAGGAACAGGAGAAACTGCACAAAAGCAAAAAATGACAATTCAGAACACACACCCATTGAGTGACGGCATTAAGGAAACCCTCAAAGCCCTTAGCAATGTAGCTGTCAAAAGAGAAAAAAAAAAATGACTTCTTACAAAAAAAGGACCCAAGTAGAAGTTATAATAAGGATCTATATACATACTGCAGGCTATGAAAATTACTGCAGCGTTGGAAGTGATAATAGCATAATGGCATCTAGTGTGTATGAAACCCAGGACAATATAAGATGGGTTGCTTAAGCATAAAGGCTAATGCTGCCTAGTAACACCAGGGAAATAAGACCTGCATGGAAGAGGGAAGACATTCGCTTGGTATTTCAGGATCACCTTTCACGGTGCTTGCAGGAGACTAAACAGTATTTCCGGATGGAGTCTCCTCAGCAGCTCTCTGTACACACGGAACTTCTCTCTGAAGCCAGGCTCTGCTGTTTGAGCTGAAAAGTTCTGGAGGCGTTATTCCTTAGCTCCCATTCTGCCATTTGATTTCTAAGATCTCACAATGGACGATGGAAAGAGGAGGAGAAGGACTGGGAACTAAGAGAAGCGCTTGAAAAAGGGCAGTTTGGGAAAACTGCGTCAGTACCATCTTTCCTTAGAATGTAGACACAGGAACTACAGAGCTAGAATGTATTTAAATGTGTCCGCTCCAAACTCCTAATTGTAAAATGAGGAAACCAGGCCCCGGGCAGTGAAGTGATTTGCCCGAGCTGTTAAGCTGGCTTCCTGGATGAACTGGGTCTAATAAAGCCCTAACGTACATTTTGCACGTGGCTCCGTACTGCTTAAAGCCCTTTCCCAGATATGATCTCATGAATACCCCACTGAGGGCATCCCTTTTCTTCAGATGGAAAAACCAAGGCAAAGAGAACCTGATTGCCCCCTGCTAAGCTTACAAAGCTAGTAAAGGACAGTCTTTGTAGCCAGATATCTGAAGTCCTTCTCTGGCCCCCAGAAAACTGCCTGTGTTAGGTGTGTGGCTCACAGGCAAACGTGCCCATACCAGGCTTCTTTAGCCCTGATCCACCCCAAATGGAGCTAAGCCATTCCTCCCTGCCCACACCCCAGCTAAGGGAAACTGCGTTACTGGGTAAAATATATTCTGGCAGCTTCAGGCACATGCTGTACTGAGAAAATTGAGACAAAAGGCTAAGGATGTTTGCGCACAGGCAAGTAGCTGTATTACAAAGGTATTCCACTTTCATATTCATTTGCACATTTTTGCTCATAAGAAAATTAGGCTTTAACGTAACCTCAATTCCAACCTTGTTGCTTTATCGCCTAAAGCCCATTAGAGAGCTATTTCCCAGGGCTGGGAACTTATGATTGGAGGTCAGGAGGCTGGGGTTTTAATCGACTCCTGATGAGACTTCTTTCCTGGGGCTCCACTCCTCCGTCTCAGCTCTGCCCTGTTCTCGGGGGAATGGTGCACCCTACATGGTTAGTGAGGAGTTTTCTTAATACTCCACAGGCTGAGTTAACTGCCAGCCAGCGTGTGTGTGTGTGCAAGTGCGTGTGTGTGTGTGTGTTGGTGGGGAGGACACAGAGCTCTTATTGGCTCACAGATCAATGTATGTCAAAACAGAGCAGCTAGAATCTGCAAACGCATCACCCCACATGACAAAAGGGCAAGTGGCACCTTGCCTGTCTCCCCTTCCTCCTCTTCCTCCCTCCGGGCTAAACCAGGTGTTTCATCCACTCTAGGGTGCACATAAAAAGCCCCTAAAAATTCCGTGGCCCAAGAAAACCCATCCTCCCAAGTTCCTCAGAAAAAAACTACATGCAGATCTTTAGATCAGATGTTCTAGCCCTGTAGTTCTTAAACTTAGATCCAAATTGAAAGCATCTACATAGTCTTTAAAAGGCTAATACTTGGGTTTCCCCCATCCCATGCCTCCTGATTCGGATGTAATTGGTCTGGGATAGAGTGCAGGCAAAGGGACTTTTAACCGGCCCCTACCCCATCCCCACTACCCACCCTCCCCAGGTGATTCTAACATTCAGGCAAGTTTGAGAAGCAAAGTTCTGGCCTAGGTCTAAGCAAGACTTCCCGCCCTCCACATCCGCCCCTACCGAGGAACAGGGATGGCTGCGATCATACTGTCCTCTCCCTCATTTCAGGGCCAGCCTTTGCAGGCACTACGCACCCCAGACAGGGCGCTGGGAGAAGAGAGGAACAATTCACTTCAGACTGCTTCAAAGTCTTCGAAGTCTCTGCTTAATCTACTAAATAAAATGCTTATCAGCGTCAGCCTTCCACAAGTACAGGCAAACAGGCTTCAAGGCTGTGCGTGCAAGGTTCCTGACCCCCAAGCACCCAGCACCATGCCGGCTGTGCTGATCCCCTTCAAAGCACGGCTCCCTCGCAGTTCCCCAAGGCCAAGCGCCCTCCTCTTGGACCATTATGCAGCCTGGCACCCCCTACCATTAAGGTATCAGCTCCTTTTACTTTAAGCAATTCCCTTATCAGGGCTCAGAGAAACTGTGAACACTAGGAAAACACTATTTTTATATTCTTGTGGGTGCTTATAATAATTCGCGCTGGGAAGTTGTGTTTCCCATATACTGAGATCCTGGCTGCAGTCTGCCTCCAGGCGGGAAGAAAATGGATGCGGTTGGAAGCAGCGGGGGAGGCCCCTGCCTCGTGTGCCGATTCAGCACCCTCTCTGGCTGCGTAAGGGCAGAGTGGGGAGTCCGCCTCCCAGGTCTGGCTCCTCATAAAGAAGCTCAGGGAGACCAACAGCCGAAGAGGGCTGAGCCTGAACATGGCTTTCTAGCCAGAGAATCTCAAAAGAGAAGAACAGCCCCATAGTTTCTGACACAGGTAACCGTAAAAGCAATGCCTTCCTTGTGTTTATTCAACCACTTTTGTAACCTTCCTTTTGTTTTTTGGGTTTTTTTCTTTTTTGACTCAGCATCATTTTTCCCTAATTCCTTTACTTTTAAAGTTCTACCTGTGATCAATAAAAACTTCATTCCTAAACCAGGCAGGTGCTACTGCTGAAGAGTCTTGTAACTCTGACTGCCTCTCTGGGCCTCAGTTTCCCCCTCTGATAAGGAGATCACGCTTCCGCTACATGGTTGCTCATCGTCTGTTCTGATCTCACATGACTCTATCATTGTAAATCCTTTTCCTCCCATTATAATCTTTAGGTATTTCTCTAGCATCTAATCCATAGTGGGTATTTTCTTCCCTGATACAACCCATCCCTGTCCACCCCTGCCACCTCCCAAAATAAGTGTGTATTTGGGGTTGATGGGGGGAGAGAATCAAAATTAAATTTTTTCCTATTATTGCAGATTTGCTGGTATAAAAATAAATTGGCCATAACACAGAACTGCCTCTCCCCCCTCAAATGTCATATTTTACATATATTAATTTAGTATTCATACCAAAAGCCAATGATCAAATTATTGCAAAAAAATGCCTCTTTTAGGGGCAAAAGGGATGAGGGAACTACAAAACGTGACATTAGATACCCTCTACATATTGATGTAAACGGATGGAGTCTGGGCAATAGTCTTGGTATTGCAGACGGAGAGGTATTATAAAATTACACAATAGGGGGTCATTGCCACTGCTTCCATGCAGAGCAGCCAGTTTCTTGATTAGTACTATTAGGTTACAAAACATGCATACCCCCCCATTCTGAATGGTGCTCAAAACAAGGGGGTGCAGGAGGTTTACTAATTTTATTTGAATTCACGCTTATTTCAATTATAGTATATCAAATCATTTTGTTTGTTAGATTATAATGAATGTGTGATATTATTTGATCCCAAATATTCCCGTCTGTAAAAATAGATTAGAATGTAGTAACTTTATTATACTATTTTAATAATTTTTCTATGAATGGATTTTAAAAACTGACTATGCTTGTAATATCTTTATTTAGCAAATACTGTCATAATTTCGCTGCTTTTTCTGTACGTCCCCATTTCTCTTCCCAGTGGAATTAGAACTACCAACAAGGATGAACCTAAAATTTCTATTTTGCATCAGAGCCCTGCTATCAAATACTTCTGATTTGAATACAATCAGCCCCATTAGCACATTTAAAAAATCAGTTCGCTAAAAGTAGTGACCCACAGTCACGTGCACTGCGAGCGGTGCTGCAATAGCACAGGAACAGTGGCGCAGGGTCCAGGGGAGCAGAGCGTCACGTTGGGAAGCTACGCGCCGATGCCACCTGACACAAGCGCTAGCGCTGTGCTCTTTTTGAAGTCTCGTATTACATTAAATTATAGTTCTGCCGCTGGGTAATGAAAGCTGGGATGATTTCTGGTCACTGTTCTTCAGAAAGTCCTTCTTTTGAGGCCAAAAGGCATGAACCTTGGCTATCACTTAGCCGTTCCCCCAATCGACAATCAGGCCTTGACGTTTCCATATCCTCAAATCAACAGAGGTTCGTGAATATTTTTTACGATAACTATACGGGGGCAGTGAAAAATACTAAATGAGAAAATTACCATTATCAAAAGAGTTATAATTAACAAGCTGTCTTCTATTCTAGATGCCAGATACTTTTCCTGCCTTATCCTGTTCAATGGTCACTACACACCCCGGCCCACACACACACCGGATAAAAATTGCTATTCCTGGTTTACGGAGGAGAAAAGTGGGACTTAAACAGGGTGAGTAACTTGCCCAGGGACTCAAGGCTAGGAAGGGGCAGGGTGACTACGGCAATTCCATTGCCTGCAATCCAGCCCGGGCTCTCTCCACCATGATGTACTGCTGGGTGAACCACAGAGCAAGGAAAAACACCCAAGAATAAAGTGACTTGGGTTGTTAAGTCAATACGCTAAGGCAAATAACACTGTGCGTGCATTTTATCCTTCCAATATATTTTTGGCGGAGAACAAATTGCCCCGGGAGAGGTACTGTATAATTTCATTTGGAGCATTGTCCTTCTGTAGCGGCAAACTGGAACATACACACACTAAAATCAGATTGCAATTAAAATCCAATTATAAATATATTACAATATTAGACACCTACCCAGGAAAGATCCAGCAGGGGACCGTCTCTGAAAGGCAGTGTGTCACAGTCTTCAAACTGCTTCCCTGTGTACTGCTGACTGTGCCCTCTGACCTTGAGCGCGTGTTAAACAGCGCCTGGCAGCCTTTCTCTGAGCGGAAAAGGACTTGGTTTATTTCTCATGATGGAGTGACTTTAATAACACCATTACCAACTGACTTTGGAGGGTGACATGTGAGGAATATTAAGTCCTCCTCACGCAGATTATTAAACAAATTAAACACAACATTTAAACTGGTGGGATTCAAGAGATGGGATTCTGCGTGAGGTCAGAAAACACAGGGTCACAAAAAAAACGGTCTACACAGGACCTTCACACCTTTTAGGCCCTTTATTTAAACAACTTGTTATTTCACAGACTTGAAGTGTTTAGCAAACACTTATCCAAACAAGCAGGCAGTCATTTCCCCACTACCTAATATTTTCTTTTCTTACAACTTGATTCACAAACCAAGTTAACAGCAATATCAAATGTGCTGCATATCTGACAATTCAGGAATTTACTTGCAGGTGCCTACTACAATATTTGCACTGTTGACATTTCAGTCGATTGTCTTTAATTTGACACAGCATTTCAACGCCAGAACTCAGGCTTCCAATATTTTTCAACAGTTGTCTTTAACTTCCTTCATCATCATTAACATGGGCCATCCAGACGGGTCACCCAGCACAACTCCACTCGTCCGTCCAGCAAGAACACAGTACTGTGCCTGACTCTCAGTATTTTTAATTTATGGAAATGTCAAGGGGCCAGCCGTTGACCCCCCAGTTTCTTTTTAAGTGGTCTGGCACAGACCACAAGTCCACACTGTATGCACCAACTTCTGGCAGCTACAGGACAGGTGCTAATTAATCCACCTTTTTATGCAGTGAGTGGAAGAGGCTGAGCCACAGGATTCTAAGTCTGGAGGGGAGAAAATGAGAAGGGAAAAGGGAGGAAAAAGGCTTCTGGTTTCACGCTGAAACATAATTTCGGGAGTCGGCTTACTTGTCATTTCTACTTAAGCTGGATTGATTCCTGTATTTCCCCTATATCACAATTGCTGTGTGTGTGTGTGTTTTTCCTCCAGAGGTACACAAAAAACACTAAATAGAAATGATAAACTGGCCTGAGAATCATTGGCTTACCTTTACTGTTTTTTTTAACTGCAAATAAACAAGAAAAAATAATCCAAGCAGTATATAAATTTAGGATCAGTCCCATGAAAGGTACAGGACCCCAAATGATGCTGTCATTGCAGCAGACTCCTGTTTGCAGTTAACCACTCACAGGCCCCGTCTCTGGAATTCCCTGAGCACCCATACGAATAAATAACATTTCAGATACCATGCGCACAGGCCTATGAGGCTGCTGATTGTGTTATTAGGGAACTCAGGGATATGGGGGGAGAGGGATCCTGGGGTGGGCAATCGATTTTGTCACATACACTCCTTTGGCCTTTCCAGCTTTACAGGAGGGTTGCAATGTCCTTTCTCTGGTTCTCAACTGCCAGGGACACATGAAAGTTGTGATATCTGCCAGGAAAGGGGAGAGAGGAATTACTGAATTTCCTCCAGGAGAGTCAACGCAGATCACGAGGGATCGATCTACTCTCTCAGGAACAATCCAACACTGACAACGCAGCCCGCAGCCTCAGAGAAAGGAAGTCAAGTGATAAGTCAAGTCCATGGGCATGAGGAGGCAGTGGCCCCGGGAAGGAGAGCCACCATCTAGTCCTACGCGTGGACTGACACCTGGGTCCGCCTATGACCCATTCCCTTCTGCGAATGCCCCCAACCCTTCAGAAGATAATATAGTGTCATGAATTAAAATAGCTGAAAATAATTTTTTAAAAAATGAATAATTTAAGAATTCACATGTCTCAACAGTAAATGACTTTCCAGCTGGGCAGAAAATCAAACTCTGCACTTGGCAGTTTTACAAGTCATTATGGAAATATGTCTTCTCTTTATGTGATCTCCTATTTCTAGATACCGTCTTCACGTCTAGATATTTCCCTTCTCTGTATGTTACAGAAGGCATCTGAAGAGACTAAAAACTCAGGTACCATTTGTGATTTGAAGGCAAAAAGTATTTACATAGTAAAATTTACCTGCTGATTTAAAGTGTCACTGTTTTCCTGAAAACATGTTAAGTGAAAGAAGTCAGACACAAACGGTCACATATTGTATAATTCCATTTATATAAAATGCCCAGAATAAGCAAATAGAAACAAAGTAGATTAGTGGTGGTCAGGGTCCGGGGCGAAGGGATGGAGAGTGACTAGTTCATGGGCACAGTGTTTCTATTAGAGCTGTGAAAAAGTTCTGGAACTACACAGTGGTGATGGTTATGCAACACTGTGAATGTACTTAATACCAATGAATTGTATATTTTTTAATGGTTAAAAGAGCAAATTTCATGGTGTGTGTATTTTATCACAGTTTTTAAAAAGGGGCAGCATTTTAAATGGTGGAAGTGGAAGTCTGCATTGTAACGAACAGCAGGCGCATCGAAGCCCGAAAACCCTGGGCGCCCTGCACACCCTGCTGGGCTGGGCGTCACGAAGGGTTAGAGAAAGAAGGAAACGTCTCCATCTACCCGGTTTCCTGCTTTAACCTTCCAATCCTGAGATCTGTCTGTGGTATAAAGAGACACAAGACTGACAAGAGAGGAATGAGAACACAGACCACCACCTTTCCCTAATTTCTTGGCCAAAAAGTCCTCAGAGTCCAAAGGAGCAGGTGACCAACCCACAGTCAACCAACAAAGTTTCAGATAGATTCAGTTTCTTAAGAGCATCTGCGCAGACTGACAGTGGCCCGAAGGGAGGAGGGTGGGCGATAACGGTGGAAAGAAGTGGCAGGGACTAGACAAAGAACACGCATGAATGAGGGATGGACATTGACAACACTGTGGGAATTGACTGTGCGAGTGTGGAGGGCGCTGGGCGGAGGAGGGCAAACGGGTAAAAACTGGGACAACTATAATAGAATAAGAATTAAAAAAAGATATTTTCACAGTTAAAAAAAATAAAATCCAAAGATAATCACAACCTCAAAAAAAAAAAGAGCATCTGCAAACAATAGAAAATTGAAGATGACTGCTTATGAACTCCAAAATGCTCTGAACATTTATATCCTGATAATGTAAACAGAGAGGAAAAACAGTAGAAAGAAAATATAGGGGAGGGGAGATGACAGTATCTGCAGAAACCTTTTCTTGAACCTTGAGTACCTAATTATTCCCACTGCTCTGAAGAGGCATAATATTGGTTATAAAAATATTGGCATAATAATTTACTGGTTTCTTCAACCATAAAATGAAGATGACTCAGGTCTGTGTTGGAAGGGAGGTCATATGTACACATCTGATTACACGTAATGGTAGTTGCTTCTACCTGATCTTAGAGCTGGAAGAGGCTCAGAATATTCGGCAGCCCTCTCACAGGTAGAAAATGAGAGGCCCAGGGAGTTAAAGTAAAGCAGATGAAGGTTTGAAAAGGCAGTATTCTATGGTGGGCTTTGAATATTTTGATACTTTGAAGATTCTGATTCTCTGAAAATGGAAGAATCAAGTGAAGGCTTTGTCATTAGCAGCTCGAGAAATTCTGGAAGTAAGGTGGTAGTTAGACATTTAGAATCTAGAGTTAACAGATTGGTTCAAACTGTGTTTTGCCACTTAATAGCTAAAACTATTCCAAGTAATTTCTTTTGGCCTGAATTTCTTCATCTGTAAAATGGGGAGAAGTCAGTCTGTCTCTAATGTCATTAAGAGGATGACATATGGAAAATGCAGGTAAAAGGTTTAACGCGTAAGTACTCAATACGTGACAGTTGTTGGTGGCACCCCTGTTGGAATCCACTGTGGGTTGGGTTTTCCCTATACACTGCTTTCCACCTTTATGTGTTTCAACATGTTTACAATTAAATGTTACGAAATTCGTAAAAAAACAAGTTAGGGCTTCAAGAAGAAGCAAAGAGAAGACTGGCATCTATCTTCACAATGTAGTAACGGTATCACTAAGCTCCAGCTTATCAGCCCTGACTGGTTGGCTCAGTTGGTTGGAGCACTGTCCCATGCACCAAAAAGGTTGTGGGTTCGATCCCCAGTCAGGGCACATACCTAAGTTGCGGGTTTGGACTGAGCAAAAGGAGGCCTG
This sequence comes from Mormoops blainvillei, assembly GCA_004026545.1. Lineage (NCBI taxonomy): Eukaryota > Metazoa > Chordata > Mammalia > Chiroptera > Mormoopidae > Mormoops > Mormoops blainvillei. Next base: position 101,582 of record PVJD01001019.1, read on the forward strand.
ACTCCTCAGTTCCGGCACGCAGTGGTTCTGGGGCCAGTCGCTTCTCATCGGTAAAATCCCACATTGGCAGATCGGGAAATTTTCATCTGGAACCATTGCACTGAACCGGAACTGGGGATGGATGCCGGGACCCTGATTCCTGGTGGGTCTGGAACATGTGTGGGGGCTTCACATCCCTCCGGGCATTCCCCGTCAGCTCCCTTTCTTTCTGCTTCCTGCTCTCCCTCTCTCTTTTTAAAAGAAATCAGATATGCATTCAAGTCTTTAAAAAAAAAAAAAAAGACGGAATTCACTCACTAATCTGTCTATTCTCTGTATAAAATGGGAGTAGGAATTCATTGAAATGCATAATTCAGAGTGGTTTATAGAAACCATGCCATTCCAGAAAAATAAATTCAATTCATCTTAATTTCCCCAAAGAATAACGATATTAAATGCTAGTATAAATATATGTCAACAGGAAAACTATTAATTTTATATCTTAACGAATGTTTGAACAATCAATAAACCATGACCTCCATCATGACAAAGACAGTACAGCAAAGTGTCTAGAATTGTTATTCCTGTTTTTAAAGTTTTTTCCATAATAAAATATAATCATCCTTGTTCCTGTTCTGTAGACATCGAATAGCCCAGTTCAAACTTTTTTCCTTGTTTCCAATATTATCTTTAATAATCTCATGATACTGCAATAAATAATGTCAAAGATGAATAATGAAAATGTAAATTTCAATGTGCTATAATTACGATTCTGAAAAACTGAAGTGTAATAATTAAGGGCTTGTTCTCTGGCAATTATAAACATAAATAGAATTTCCTTTGGCTTTGGGTACATTCTGTTGTAACAGTTCTGCTGTCAGGAAGGCAAACAGCTGAAGAACAAACACAGAATTTACCTACCGTGCTATAAATAAGGTCAAACTGCACTGCTGGTGGGAAACACAGCCTGTTGAGTTTGGTAGCACCACTTGCTCAGTACGTTTATATGACTGACCTGTATAAATGTGTGCTGTTTTTACTGTTGACACTTTTATAAATATAAAGAACTCGCTGAATAAATCTGGCTATAGATCTCTGCATCAAAATGGAACAACTCCACTGTTGTGAAATCTGGCAGTTAGTAAGAATAGCCTGCTTTTTATGAGATCCTTCCAACTATGGGAACACAATAGTCTAATAGTAACTAAGCATGCTTCAAAAGGTAAACTTATGTGAATACTGGAACATGTATAAAAGAAACAATAGCTTTGTTCCTTATTCCCAAATAAAAGCTGTCTTTCTTCTATAAGCACTATTTCCAAATGATTAACATATACGTAAAATAATGTCAATCACATAATATGTAAGGTTCTTCACGGTAGCTGCTAAAGCCCTCTGGGAATGTACAGGGAAGGCAGTTCTGCACACCTTCCTGAATCTTTTAACTACGGGACAGCTATAAATTTGAATTGCGTAACTCTCAGAAGGTAGTGATTGTCATAACAGTGAAATAAGTTAAATCTGTCCTTTCGGCAGGTTTACATAACCGTCTTCTTGTGAAAACAAAACAAACTAAAACAAAAATGACCCAAAGCGAGAAGAATCTGGAGAAGCATATATTAGGATTAAGAAACCTGGAAAATGGAAGGCTGCTGATTGATCAGAGAGAGAGGAGGTGGTCAGCAGATGCCGTCATGTTCTGCGAGCCAGGGGAGAGGCTGAGTCAGAAGTTAGAGTGGCCAGGGAGAGCCCAGACAGACAAAAGGTCCATTGGCTCCAGTGGAGGTGCTCTCAGGCCATGACTACATCTATGTCAACTTATCGTCTCTGCTTTCCTCCAACCTGAAACAAACCAGCCATTTGTTGAAATTGACTCATTGCTCGGGCATCACATTAAGGTTCCCTTTTAGTTCCAGCAATCTGGGAAGATTCGTCTTGACGCCTCCTCCCCTTTTCTAAAACTTACCCTTCTCCCTCCTGCATCATTAGGCTCAATGAAAATAATTTGTAACTATAGCAAAAGACACTGAAGTTCCCCAAAATCCCCCACAGGAAGTCATCTTACCTAAGCGTAACTAAAGTGGAAGCCAGGTTGGTTTGTTGAAACCACCGTCTGGCTTCTTTTAGGATACCCCTGATTTCTGGCAGGTTCAGGCAGGTAGGTCACCGATTTCTGGAACCACAGAGCGGTCCCAAGCTTCTTTCCTTCTGCATCAGACCTCTTACTTGGTACCCATATTTAGCATCTTGATTTAGCCTTTTACGGCCCATTGAAACTCTCTCTCTCCCCCTCAGAAAGCCTCCAAAGTCTGAGAAGTGGCTAGGCCAGGCTAGTCTGAAAGTACAGGATGGTCTGCTGGATTTGGAAGGCATACTGATAGGTAGTTTTAGAACATGCCGTAAAGTTTCCTGATCAGTTTGCCTTGGGAAAAAAAAAAAAAAAAAGGAGCTCCTTTTCCACATAGGGACCCGTAATCTAGAGTTAACAGAGGGCGTGGTCTCTGCAGCCTGTCGCTGGGGTATATGGCCAGCTGCCCTTCACGTCCTGTGCCTTGACTCCCCGTTTACAAGGCCAGAGGACAGTAACAGTGCCTCACAAGCCCCATAAGGCAAGATGCAAATAACACAGGTAAAGCACTTAGAAGAGTGCCAGGGACAGAGCAGGTACTCAGCAAATACTAGCCTTTATTATCAACCATAGAGAACTGAGCAAAAATTCCTATGTTCAGCCCTGGGGGTAGGAATAACACAAAACTATGCAAAGGTCCAAGTTTCATTCATAAAAAACATAAGTGTGCATTTTATTTTAGATTACCGAACGCATATCACAATGCTCGAACGGGCCTCAAGCCTTCTCTAGTTATCCTTGGCCCAACAAACATAACGTTCGTAAGTGTCTGATAGGTGTGGTCACGTCTTGACACTTTTCAGAGTTTTATGGGCCTTCAGGAGAACAGGTATTTTCCTTATTGGTGTGTCACCACCCCCCCATCCTTTACTGATTGTTACCTCAAGGAACGTATCACCTTCCCACAAACCACTGTCCTGAGAGATTCCGGAGCACACGCCATGTAAGGTTATTTTTCCCTAGGGTGACAAAGTTGAAAATGTAAACAATTATTCATCCTATTAGGAAAAGCACATGAAAAGAATTCTTTTGGTCTTACCTACCTGTTTAATCAAGAGGAACATGTTTTTATGCTTAGGTATCTGTATAATTACTCAATTTTCTCCTTGGCTTTGGAGGGTGCACGTGCAAGTCAACATTCTTGGTCAATAATTAGCTTCCTTTTAAAGTTCAAACCCTTCATAGGAACAGAAATCAAACCAAAGGATATCAGAACTAGAACTCAGACTGGAAACTGAAAATTGATGAGGAGATACATAGTTTATTTACATTAGTTTTCAAATATAGGTAGAATGGATCTATTTGTGAAATAAGCCAAAGTCTTTGTTGAAACTTAACATCCATCAGTTAAAAACATAATTTAAAAATTAGTTTCTTGGCCTGGCTGGGTGGCTCAGTTGCTTGGAACATCATCCCACGCATCGAAAGGTTGTGCGTTTGATTCCCAGTCAGGGCACATGCCTAGGTTGAGGGTCTGATTCCCTGATGGGGCACATATGGGAGGCAACCAATAGGTGTTTCTCTATGATATCGATGTTCTCTTTATATCTTTCTCTCTATCTCTCTCCCCCCCATCCCAAACTCTCTCTAAATCAATAAACAGAACTTCCTCAGGTGGCGATTTTTTTTAAAAGTATCTTCATTCCTTTTTTATCTGGAATGACTAGATCCTGAGCCGTGATCAAAGTCAGGAGTTCCTTATCAGTTACAATTTATTTGTGATATGGACTTCATTGCTTCAGTAGAAGAACTCAATTTGGCTGTTCATTTCTTGTGGGAAAGGCTATTCTTGCAGACAAAATCAAAAACCCTTGTACATCACAGAAGTACCCTCCCTTGCCCTTTTTTCTAACAGTAACAAGTTCACTTCCTTCTTTATGTTGCTTTGTTCCTGGCAGATATACCAGGTTAAATGTCTGCTTTAACAAAACTTTTGTGTTGTCTGTTTCATAACTTTGAAGGAATAATATGATATATTCCACTTACAGCAAGTGCAGACACAACCTACCAATAAAGCCTATTTTGTTCCCCAAAGTGTGAGAATAATATTTAAGTGTGAGAGCTTTTCTCACACTTTGATGTTATTCTCACATTTTTAACATCAGAGACTTGTATTTCTACATTTCAAAAACTTAAATAAAACCTACCACCAAACCCTAAAATCACGTAGCTACAAATGCTGGCACATCTCTATGTGCAAGTGCTTTGCTTGGCACCAGGAAAGAAGAAAGCAGGACTATAGAACCATGGATGGTGAACGCAGAGAGACAGTTGTAAGGGATAAACTGGCCCATCAGAAAATCTAACAGACACCAAGCAATACTAGAAACCAGACCCAACTCACCATTTCACATTAAACAACCAAACATGCACCACTATGATCTTTACCCAACTGGCCATCTATGTGCCAGCTCTGAAACATTAGGAAAACCAACAACCCATGGTTCGGTGAAGAAGTGAAGGTTTTGTGGGGAGGAAGGTAAATAACTTCTGACTCCTCAAAAGTTCAGGAAAAAAGGCTACCAAAAGTCCAAGCAGAATTTGTTTTGAACACCTTTATTTATCACCTATTTTCCTTTTTAGGGATTGACTCTGATTTAGTGTCACTTTCAGAATTTATTCTCTGCTATTCTTGAAAGGGTGTGGAATATTTCCTAGGCATACAAGCTCAGGACCTGTGGTTGCCGTTATCATCCCTACACCAAGAATCTTACTCCCCCCAGAATGATTTGTCCACAAAAGATTTTGGAAAATTTATACTTTCCCTACGTATTTTCCTCCCATATACAATTTCGCCCATGTTTTCTCTTCAACAGTTATGTGATGCCAATGGGCACTGTTAACCAACTGGGACACTTTACCCTAGAGATGGTTCCATTTTAGTGGTGAGGTTCACAGTTGAGTAATGTTTAAGGTTTAATCTACAGTTATTGACAATCTAAGCAAAATCATTTAAGTAGTTTTTTTTTAATTAAAGACAAAATAAAGAATAGACTACAATGAGATAAAACAAAACGGGCACCTTGTTACCGCAAGACAACACTGGGAAAAAAAGAGATTTTATTATAAACAAACAATAAATGCACACACAATTAAAAACAAAGCAGTTCTCCTAACAATGATTCATCTAAAAACAAGGAATACATTCCCATATATAATAGTATGAAAAACAATAAAATTTTTAGGAACAAAGTTAACCAAGGAGGTGAAAGATCTCTACACTGAAAATTACAAGATACAGATGAAAGGAATAAATGAAAAGGAACCTCGTGCTCATGGGCTGAAAGAATACTGTTAAAACGCCCCTAGTCCAAAGCCATCTATAGATTCAGTGTAATTCCTATCAAGATCCCAATGGCATTTTTTGCAAAAGTAAAACAAACCAACCCCCCAAAACCTAATACTTATATGGAACCACGAAAGACACAAAATAGCCAAAGCAATCTTGAGAAAGAAGAACAAAGTGGGAGACATCACATTTCCTGATTTCAAGCTGTATTATGAAGCTACAGCAACAAAAAAATCATATGGTACTGCAATGACAACGGGCATAGAGATCAATGGAACAGAATCAAGAAACCAGAAATAAACCCATGCTATATGGTCAACTAATATTTGACAAGAAAGCCAAGAATACTCAATGGAAAAAAAAAAGTCTTTTCAATAAATGGCCCTAGGAAAATTGGATGTTCGCATGTAAAACAATGAGCTCCCTATCTTACACCTCTCACAAATATTAACTCAAAATTTATTAAAGGCTTAAATGTAAGACCTGAAACCACGAAACTACTAGGCAAAACCATAAGGAAATAGCTCCTTGGCATGGGTTTTAGCAATGATTTTCTTGGACATGAACCTAAAGCACAAGCAATAGGATGAAAAATAAACAAATGGGACTACGTCAAATTAAAATCCTTCTGCACAGTAAAGGAAGCCATCAGCAAAATTAAAAAAAAAAACAAACCTATGGAATAGACAAATATTTATAAGCCATATATCTGAAAAGGGGTTAATATCCAAAATATATTTTTTTTAAAAACTTCATGTAACTCAATAACAAAAACAAAACAAAACAAATAATCCAATTTAAAAATGAGCAGAGGACCTGAATAGAAATTTTTCCTAAGTTACGTGAACAGCCTACAGGTACCTGAAGACATGCTTAGTATCATTAATCATCAGGGATATGCAAATTAAGACCGCAATGAAATATCACCTCACACCTATAAGAATGGTGATAATCAAAAAGACAAGAGATAATAAATGCAGATGAGGATGTAAAGAAAAGGCAAATTCTTGTGCACTGCTGATGGAATTATGAATGGTGCAGTCATTATGGTATGGAGGCCCCTCAAAAATTTAAAATAAAACTATCATATGGTCTAGCAATTCAACTTCTGGGAATATATCTGAAGGAAACAAAAACACTATATGGAAGAAATATGTGCATTCCCATGTTCATAGCGGCGTTATTTATGTTAGCCAAGACATGGAATCAACCTAAACGTCCATTGACAAATGAATGGATAAAGAGTTGTGTGTGTGTGTACACACACACACACACACACACACACACACAGTTTTTCAGCCATAAAAAAGGAAATCCTGCCATTTTCTACAACAAGGGTGGTATTATGCAAAGTGAAATAGGTTAGACAGAAAAAGACAAACACTAATCTCACTTATGTATGGAATCTAAACATAAACAAAAAATCATTTAGAAAATGTCAGATTTGTGGTCACCAGAGGTGGGGACTGGATAAATGTGGTCAAATTGACAAAAATTCTAGTTATAAGATAAATAAGCACTGGGGACATAATGCACAACACGAAGACTATAATTAATACTGCTACTTAATATATTTGAAACAGAGTAGACCCTGAGAGTTCTCATCACAAGGAAAGCACTTTTGCTTTTTACTTTGTATCTGTAGGAGATAATGGATGTTAACTAATTATGACAATCATTGCACAATATTGTAAGTCAAGTCATAATGCTATATACCTGAAACTCATATAGTGATGTGTATCAATTATAGCTCAATAAGACTGGAAAGATAAATAAGACAGTTCTTTGAAGAAGAAAAAGGGCAGTTCTTCAGGTTAAAATGTTTTAATCACTGTGTAATTCAGAGACACCAGGGATGAAGAACCAACCCAAGACTGGCACCTATAGGGATGGTGATCATATAGCAATGGCAATTATAACACAATGCCGTTGTAAAGCACTTGAAATTTTGTTCACAGTGCGTCATGTTCAGAATATTATCTTCTAGAGTTTATGCTCTTAAAATAAGGCTCATAAATACGGCATTTATTTTTAAGTCCAATGTCAAGAATGGCCTCAGCTTTGCATATGATATGTCCTGGGATTTCCACATTGTCATCCACCCATTCCTGGAAGACATGGTCCAACACCTAGTGGTTGGAGACCAAAGCTATAAACAGTCAAAAAAGGAGGAGCACTGTTCTCTTCAAATAAACAAGGTCAACATGTTCCAATATAAGTAAAAATATTCCAAAGAAATCTAGATATCCCTACTCTAAAGCTACCTTCTTTTTATTTTATTAATTTTTTTTTAATCCTTACCCTAGGACAGTTTTTCATTGCTTTTAGAGAGTGGGGTGGGGGGTGGGGGAGGGAAACACTGATGCCAGAGAGAAGCATCGATTGGTTGCCTCCTGTACGTGCCCAGACCAGGGATTCCATGCAACCGGACTGGGGATCGAACCCACAACCCACATATATTATGCCCTGATGGGGAATCAAACACCCAACCTTTCAGCTATGGAAAAACACTCTAACCAACTGAGCTGCCCTGGTCAGGGCTAAAGCTGCCTTCTGAATACCGCAAAACCTGACATGTTTTTTTTCTCTCCGGGCTCTTCATCATTCGTTTAAACTTCAGCATATACAATACATGAAATATCAGCCACAACAGCTACTGGTTTAACTTTCAAAAATGTTCTCTCTCAAGGGAGAAAGGCAGCCTACACTTGAAGGCTGAGGTCCGCCTGCCTTCTGTGTTTTTGAATATTAACCTTCTTAAGGAAACACCTTATGCTCTTTCCTGCAAAATTAATATACGGCACACACGTGTTCCTCTTTGTAAAATGTCCCCTTTCCTGGCAGTGTGTGCCTGCAGTAAAAAGAGGCATCGGCCTGCAGCAGTGAATTACGGAGCTTATTCAGGGTGCTGGGCCTTTCCAACTGCAGACATTCTCCTGAGCTACAAACCCGCCTCCTCTCGCTGCTCAGAACAGAGCCAAACTACAGTTAGCATTTTTTAATTTAAAACGTGCGTTTAGACGAGTGCCACTCTTGCTGAACAATCAATTTGCATTACGTTAAATGAACACAGTAATGAACAGCTATAAAATTACAGTTTTCATACATTAAATTTAATGATGAAATAATAGGTAATAGCAGGTTCCAATTCTGACAAATATCATACAATCAGTAAATCCACTCAACAGTAATGAATAACTTTAACCATCCCATTTCCTGGGCAACAATCTTGAAAGAAGAGCGTATAAATTGGAAAGTTACTGTCCATCAGGACAACATAATTAGCCTGGAAAGAGAAATACAAGGGGCTGTGAACCTGAAGCATACGGTTATAACAAACTTTTCCATTATTTTATTTATATTGAGTCATTTGGAAGAACTTAATACAGCATTAACTCTATTTTGACATGCTATTTTCATATTATTCATTTTTATGCTAAAAAAATGCTAACTCGCACGCTTGGAATAAGACCAGAACAAAGGTGGTAATTATTGGTAATTCAAGAAAGTGAGAAACATATGTATTTGATTCTTAAGACTCATTTGGGTTTTTTAATTAAACAACAAGATTTATTTTTATTCGTTTTTTTCTAATTATCTATGTGCAGAACACACTTTTTTAAAAAGAAGTACTTAAAAAAAGTGACTCACATAGACGTGGGATGGAGCTCGATGGTTTTGTGTATATGCTGAATGATGCATGAATAAAAATATTCAGAGAGCAGACTTTACACAGTATGAAAACTTACTGCTTCAGGTTGGCTGTCATACTCCCCTGGGGCAAAGACGACCACTCTAAAAATGCTCAAATTGCAACAGTTGCCTGTGTTAAGCACAGATCCTTGGAATTCCTTTGCCAAATGTGCAAGCTTTCACAGCAAAAGAAATCCAAGTCCCTTCATGCCTCAAAAATCAAACTAGTACAACCGGCAAAAAAGTTTGTGATGCCCAGACAGAGAAGCTCCTACAAGATGTGGGGAGGGTCTCGCTGTGCACGTCGGGACTGTCCCGTGGAACGCTTGTGTCCCTCTGATGTCCAGAGATACTAGGAGGGGGGAAAATTCTAAGTGGGAAAAAAATTTCTGCAAATGCTGGTCTATACAAAGTTTTAAAATGTTTAAACTGCAAACTTCTGTCTTTAATACGCTCATGAGCACTGCGGAGCAACAAAGGTGAGACGCACAGCAGGTAGGGTTTTCCCGGACTAAACTGACCAGGAAAATATTCTCCACAGAATACCACCCACCAGCCCTCGCCAACCAGCAGAGTTCCAGGAAATTCAGTTGGGTAACATTTTGCCTGAAGAGACCCAACGTATTTTTTTCCTTTCTTAGAAAACAAAAACAAACATACCATCAAAGAAAGAAAGACATTTAAAAAAATTTAAATCAAGAAGTCAAAACAGGATAAAAGGAAGAAGAGGATCTTAACATGTCAACATGTGGGTAAGTTAGTAAAAAGCTTTTTGATTTGCAGGTGAGAAAATGTGACTAGGTGAACCCAGGGCCCACCTAAGCTAGGACCATGACAGTAACCCTGTGGCTTTAAGGGACTACATCTCGCTGGGAGAAGCAGAGTGCTTTGGAAGAGTTCAGGAGTTTGTTTCTTCAGGGAGACGATCTCTTGCTCATCAATCTCTTAAAGAAATCCAGCAAGTCCACCACAGGACAACACAACACACACCTGCAGTCCTGCCTTGGTGGCCACCACCAAGGTCAGGTGGGACAGAGGGCGCCTAATATCTGGTGGGAGAAAAAGAACCTAAAAAAAAAAAAAAAATCACAATAAAAAAATGAAAATATGCTCCCCCAAAGGCTTTGTGGTTTTTCTCCTCCCCCAAATTCTAGCCTCTTTTCCTAGGCTTTCTTTCAAAATAGAGTTAAATAAATTGGACCGAAAGGAACTGTTACCTGATTGAAAGTTGCTCTCACACCAGAAAAGTTCTGCTAGATGCTGGAGGACACCATTTGGCACTTCCCAGACTTCATTTGCACATTCTCAGTTGTACTGCTATAAATGTAACCACCGGTATGCATATACATTCACAGTACACTGAATGTACAATGTCGAACTTATTTTTCGGGAGAGAAAATGTCTCCTCAACATGTCAATTGTCTCATTTTTACCAGTGTCTGCTCGCTGCCAAAAATACAAAGACAGAAGAAGAAAACTTGGTTCTGACTTCACTCGCTTTCTGTGGAGGCAGAAGGCCAAGCGCAGTGCCTAAAATTTTCAGCGCGGCCACCATTCCCTCAAGGCCTCTGGGGATAAGGGTTTTGCCAGTAAGTCAGGAACTCCGTTGCATGAGAAGGTGTACCTGATTGATAAGCCCTTGTCAGAAACTCTACTCGTCTTAAAGATCCATTTTAAATGTCATCTCCTTCAAGAAATAGTCTATGATGTTTCCACCCAGATGTGAGCGCTCCCTCACCCTTTAATGGTTCTCTGCTAGAATTCCAGAAAGTGCCTTGATAGTGTTAAATTAGTTCGACAAGGAACCCATTAGGCTGACGTGACTCTAATGCCCTGGTGGCCTATGTAAGCAAACAAAAAGCTAAGCCTGTAAATGCCTCAAGGTTATGAAATCAAACCGCTAAGGACGATCAATCACAAACAGCCAATAGGCTTTAGACTATAGCCAGTCAGAAAATTCCTTTCTTTGCTTCCACACTTTCTCTGTGCCACTCTTTCCCCTGAGCTGCTGTTGATGGAGTACTCCAAATCACTGCCGGCTTGCCGCTGCTAGATTCAAACAGATTCTGTTCAAAGAAACTCTCGAAATTTTGAATATGCCTCAGTTTACCGTTTAACAATGGAAAGCACTGGAACCGGGAAAGCTAAGTTCCAGTGCTGGACAGAAGAGTTGAAGAATGGTTCAATAAACCCATACACATATGGGAAACTAATTTTCGACAAAGGAGCCAAAAACAGAGTAGAGAAGGGCAAGTCACTGTGATAAACGGTGTTGGAAACACTGGAAAGCCACGTGCAAAAGAACAAAACTATGTTGCTGACACCATACACAAAATTAACTCAAAATAGATTAAAGACTTGAATATAAGACCTAAAACAAATATATAGAAGAAAACATAGGCATTAAACTTACAGACCTTGGTCTCAGGGGGGGTCTTGTGACCTTGACCTCAAAGGCAAGGGAAGTAAAAGTAAAATAAATAAAATGGGACAATATCAAACTAAAAGGCTTCTGAACAGCAAAAGAAACTGCCAACAAAACAAAAAAGCAACCACCTGAATGAGAGAAGGTATTTGCAAACAATTCCTCCTATAAGGGGCTAAGATCCAAAACATATAAAGAACTCAGACAACTCAACAACAACAACAACAAAATAATATGATTAAAAATTGGGAAGAGGAATCAAATAGAAAATTTTCCAAGGAAGACATACGGATGGCCAACAGACATATGAAAAGATGCTCAACATCACTAGGTATCAGGGAAATGGAAATCAAAACCACAATGAGATACCACCTGACACCTTTTTAAAAGGTTATTATCAATAAGACAAGAAGTAACGAGTGTCGTAGAGGATGTGGAGAAAGGTTAACCTTTGCATACTATTGGTGGGAATGCAAACTGATGCAGACACTATGGAAAACAATATGGAGGTTCCTCAAAAACTTAAGAATAAAGCTACCATATGACTCAGAAACCCAAAGTCAGGATATCTTCCCCTAGAATTTGAAAACATTTATTCGTAAAAACATATATACCCCACCCTTTGTTCACTGCAGCATTAGTCACAATATCCAAGACAAGGAAACAGCCTAAGGGTCCTTCAACAAATGATTAGACAAAGATGTGAGATGTACACAGAATACTATTCTTCCATAAAAAATGAAATATTGCGATTTGCGACAACATGGGTGGATCTTGAGAGTATTATGCTAAGTCAGATGGAAAAGAATAAGAACTATAGGATTTCCCTGATACGTGGGGCATAAAACTAAGAGCAACAAACACACACAGGAAAGAAAAGATCACAGACACAGACAATAGGATGTTGGCCACCAGAGGGGATGGAGGGTGGGGGAGGGATAAAGAGAGTAATAGGGGTCAAATACAAGGCAAAGAAAAAAGACTAAACTGTGGGTGTGGGTGTACACAGAGTACAGAGGTGTATAAAAATGCACACTTGAGGTTCATATGATGTTATCATCACCTAGCATCACCCCAATACATTTAATTTAAAACACGATGGTCCAAACCATGGGAGAGGAGCTGGTGAGACAGGGGACACCGAGGAGGCCCTGGGACCCTGGTCAGGAGCAGCCCACGTGGGCCAGGGGCCGGACGCAGGGAACCGGGAGCAGCGCACGGGGGTTCGGTTCCGGGCAGGTTTGCCAGGGTCAGCCCTTTGCCTGAGTTTGAACACGGGTCCTCTAGGGCAGAAAGGGAAGAAGAAACTACTGAATATTCATACTTAGGGAATATTTTTAGTCTTCTGTTATTGACGGTGAGCTGCAAGCACAAAATACACCAAACAACTTGCAAACTCCCTCAAACCAAATAAATAAATGAAAAGAGAGGCTGATGAAAACCTTGACAAGCAGCTTGTCAAAAAAAGGCTGTTTTTCACACAAGAAACCTCCTGTCAGAACCCTAAATCCTACCTACTTCCATTCTATCTGCAGTATCCTAATCTGTTAATATCGCAAAGGGAAAGTGTAAAAGGGACCCCCCAAAAATTCTTTTTATTTTTAAAGCCAAAAACTGCCCAAGGAGTCACATTTCAAAAGGTTGTATTTAGAAAGGGGTGCATCTTGACCTCTGGGGTTGAAGCAGCGGCCACAGCTTTGACTTATGCATAATGTTCTTCAATACATGTTCTTAGGAATACATCTTTATGATCGGTGAAGTTTAGAATTGATGCGGAATTTGGAAAAAAAGACTTTATCAGAGCAGTTTGTGGCTGAAGGAGTTTTACGCCAGTGCACATGTTATTATATAATAATCGTATGTCCTGTTATAAAGTCTAACACAATTGCTCAGGACTAGCAGCAGGAGAACCAGAGAGAAAAAAATAAATTTAAAAAGAAAAAGTAAAATGATCCAATTTAATCCCACTGTCTACCATGAGTTAAGAGGAAAAAAGAAACCTGAAAAAAGGGGTTTATTTTCTTTAAATTTTAGAAATCTACTAGAGGATTAACCCCGAGAAGACTCTGAAAAGGAGTCAGCACCTTCAACGATGCAACAACTGCTGAGATGGTATCAGGGTTTGGTTTCACAAGCATAAAATCGACCTCAAACGTCAAAAGCCTAAGTTAGAATGAAGACCGTGCCTCCACTGGCCACACGAAAAGTGCCGAAAGCCTGCCTGGTTGGTCACCACCTGCTCCTTGGGTCTAAGTATTGTCAGATTGCCCTGAAAAATACAGACACATCACCTGTAGAACACACAGAAAGAAACCACCATCACCGATTTGCACTTGAGCTTGGATTGGCCAAACAGTTCATTAACAAAGGTACACTTTGGTGGGGAAGGAGTGACAGAGCCCTCGTGCCCAGCCAGCGACTGCCACCAGGTGGATCCTGAGTTAAAGTGCGGAAGGGGCAGGAGGCTGAGGTATGGGGAGGGTCTCCCAATAAAGTACAGACTGGGGGAGAACTATGACATCTACCCTTCTCTCATTTTGCCACAGGATAACAGTATGAATATATAAAGATTCATAATTTCAGAATGCACACAATATAGGCCAATGTATGAAGGTTTTCTTGTTACCCCAAATATCTCCAAGGTTTCTCCACGGCTTCCCAGAGTGTTCCAACTGAATCTCACAGTCCCCCACCTTCCCATCGCACGGGCAAATTTCTCAGCACCTCCAGCATTTCTTCAGGCCTCAGGGATACAGGCACACCTCATTTTATTGTGCTTTGCTTTATTGCACGTCACAGATGTTGCCTTATTTTTTTTTTTTTAAACGCACTGAAGCCAAGACCCTCAACCAGCAAAAAAAGATTAAAACTTTATTGTGATCCTCGCTTTACGGCGGTTGTCTGGAAGGAACCCGCAATATCTCTGAGGTCGGCCTGCATATCTGTCACCCTCTCCGCCCCCTTTTTCAGCTTCAATAGGGCAGGTCCAAGCTAGACAACTAATAACTATAACTTGCCAAATATGTTCCTCTAAAAACATATTTAGGGAATCACTGAAAAAAACACTATTAATAAGCTGTTTCATGCTGATTCAGATTAAAATACTTAAACATGTATTAAGGAAAGAAAACTTCCAAGTTTTTTCAAGACAGCTTTAACACTCATTCCAGCCCTGGCAAAAATAACCCAAGAAAGAAAATTCAGATCTAACTTATAAATAACAATGTAAAAATATTAACTCAAACATTAGCAAACAAAATCCAACAACACATAAAGGAATAACATACCACGACCAAACAGGGATACCAGTATCCTTCAAAAACAGAATTTGTACTTCTATAATTCATAATATTAATACATTAATGGATGAAGACCATGCAATAATTTCCATAAATGCTGAAAAAGCATTTAACAAAATAAAAATTCATACGATTTAATGCGCTAACAAAATAGGAATCTATGAATACTTTATATGAAAAAGGAACATCTAAATATATCTGGCCCTGACTGGTGTGGCTCAGTGGTTGGGCATCCTCCCACAGAGCGAAAGGTCGCTGGTTCAGTTCCTGGTTAGGGCGCATGCCTGGGTTGTGGGACCCACTCCCCACCCCCCGATGGTGGCGTGTAAGGGGCAACCGATCAATGTTTCTCCCTCATGTAGATGTTTTTCTCCCTCTCTCTAAACATAAATAAATAAAATCTTTTTAAAAATATATAAATAAATACATCTTAACTCAAAAGCCAGAATCAGGCTCCATGGTGACATATAAGCAGCATCCTCATTAAGACAAAAATGGTCACAATATATTCCCTATAATTTTACATTTTCCCATGCAATTAGGAGAAAGTCATTGTTTTGGACAGGATGTGTGTGTGCGCTCAACCTCCAAATTCATGTGTTCAAGTCCTAAACTCCAGTGTAGCTTTATTTGGGGTAAGGAAGTAAAATTAAATGAGGTCCTAAGGGTAGGCTCTCATTCTACAGGATTAGTCCTTACAAGAAGGGACACCAGAGAGCTCATGCTTTAGCCTCCTTCACGCCCCTCACCTCGGGCTTCAGCCTCTGGAACTGTGAGAAATAAATTTCTGTTGTTTAAGCTCCACTCCCCCACCCCCGTCTACGCATTTTGTTATGACAGCCCAAGCAGAGTCATACAGTCATGAATAATGAAACAATTATTATTTTTGCAGATGATACATCTATGAACCTAGAAAACCAAAGAGAATCAACAGAAAATGAATAAAAACATTAAGAGACAATTAAGGTAGATGAATTATAAAACTAGCATACAACAATTAATAGCTTTTCTTACACAAACAAAAGCTAACTGAAGATACGGAAGAAAGATAATATGTACCAGAGCAAAAGCACACTTTTTTAAGAAATTTGAAAGTACATAGAATTCATTTAAAAAAAAACTTTAAAATCCTACTGCAAGATATAAAAAATGACAAATTAATGGAAACACATACTTTGTTCATAGGTGGAAAATACAGTGTAAAGATTTATTTTCTGCAATGCATTTTATAAATTTAATGTGGTCCTGATAAAAATGCCAGTAAGAGTATTTTTGAAACTTGCAAAGTTAATTTTAAAATGCACATAGAATATTGACCTGTGAGAGTTGTCAGGAAATATAGGGTTATTAACCCGACTGGATATTAAAACATACTATGAAGCTAAGGTAATTAAAACAGTTTGTTACTAGCAAAAAAAAAAAAAAAAAAGCAGTCGAAAATAGGACAAAAATAGTTCAGGGACAGACATAATACATACAGAAATTTATTTTATAATAAAGTTGGCAATTCAGATGTGGAACAATGATGGATTAACCAATAAATACATTGGTATGACTGGCCAGTTACTAGGGAGAAAAATATGCAGGTTCTATTCTCATGTCTTACATCAAAATACATCCCAGATGGCTCAAAAATGTAAATGTGAAAAATAAAGTTGTTAGAACAAAAAAAAAATGAGAACATAAAAAAAAAGTCTTAACATAAGGAAGGCCCTACTAGGCTAAGGACAAAAAACCAAATGCCATAAATCAAAAAAGAAAAACTGATAAATTTGCATCAGCATTTGAAACATTTGAAAGGCAAAGAGCACCAACAACAATGTGGAAAAAGATGATAAAGAGGCAAAAATATTGGCAACTCATTAGTTCGAGAAACAGCTAATTTCTCCTAAGCAGAGCCCCTTTAAATCACTTGCAAAGGGAGCAAGAGCTCCGCTATAAAACGGGTATGGTTAGCAGGGTATGCTGCGCTCTCCGGCAATGGGACTGAGACGCGGAGAGGAGAGTGCGGGAGGCTCGCCGGGAAGCGTTCAGGACCAACCCCTGTATGCGGGAGAGAAGGAACCAGGACTGCACAGGTGAAGCTGGGCGGCGCGGAAACCACAACCAAGGCCTCGGCCGGCGAGGCTGGCAGCTCAGGCGCTGGGGCTGCCAAATGGGTAGCAAAGGGGTTGAGCCCTTAAGGTCCTCCACTGACTGATCACTGGACATGGGCATCTGCAGAGAGGGAGTGAGACCTTCAGCTAGCGGTCTCTCCTCAGCTGAAGCAGTCCCCGAAGTGGGGCTGACAGCTTAGTTCCGTCTTCTACAGCCCGCGCAGCAGCTGAAGGCGCGGGGGCTTCCTCCTGAATGGCCCTCAGGGCAGCGGAGCACAGCAGCGTCTGCCATAGCGAGCGCGGTTCACAGAAAAAGAAAGGCAAATGGCTAATCAACATACAAAAAGATAGTCAACTTCATTCACAACAAACAAAATGCAAATTTAAAGGAAAAAAATGAGCACCATTTGTCCTATCAGAGGAACAAAGATAAAATGGTTGCCAAGGCAGTTAATATCGTTACTCTTACACAGTACTGACAGAAATGTGATTCCCCACAAACCTTCTTGGAGGACAATTTGGCCGATCTTTCTAAATTGAAAGTACACTCAGCCCTGGACCCAGCTCCTCCACTTCTAGGTGGAAGGAGCTGTTTCTACAGATAGATTCACGTGTATGTCCAAACCACGCACAAAGCCCGTTGACCCTGGTTACTTGCGGGGACTCAGTCCAGAAGGAATAAATAGAAGCTGTGTTTCATTGTCTGTGCTTTTATATTATACTGGTATTGTTTACTCTGTATATTTGTTACTTTAAAATCCTAATGGCCAAAAGAACATCTGAACATGAAACTGAAAGTTCTTCCTATAAAGATACCTTTATAGTCTGTGCCTTTCTTAAGGTTTTCTGTATCTCATGAAACTCTCTTTTTGTTTCCATACTACTATAGCTGGAATATCTCCCGATTCTCTTACAATCAATATCATAAACTTATTCCTATATGCAACAATCTGTATAAAGTCTCCAAATGTATTTATCTTCTGCACAGGAAACTATGCCAATTTAACTCAGATCCTAGTAGCTCTTAACACTTTTGGAAAGGAAACTGAGTTGTTGAAATACTATGTGCCAGTTATGCTAATCGGTATTCTAGAATATATCCCAATTTAATTCTAATATGAGTTATGTCTTTTTGTTCCCAACTTACTTATATGAAAAGAGTGTGCAAAGGTTAAATGACCAGTTCTATGTAGTCCAATTAAAAGTACCCAAGTCCAGTCCTGATCTAGATGTATATCTCTTTCTATCACATCCTTCTGCCTGCCCTTTTTTTTTGGGGGGGGGGGTGGCGGCTCCCAAAATATTTTGTAAGCAAACATTGGGAACCTACATTAAATATAAGTGGTATGATTTCCACTTTAAAGAAGAAAGGACTGAGAAACAGTAACAGGCAAATGTCTCTTTCTAGCTCAGAAAGCTAAAATTTCGCATATTAGAATGCCAGTCTTCACCCTCCTCCCATCTGCTTTTGAGTGCACTTGAATCTGCTCGTAAACCTCTCACTAAAAAAGGATTCAAAGTAGGTGGGATCTCTGCCCCCGTCTTCCTTGTTGGGTTGCCATGAGAAGAAGGATTAGAGGAAATACCTTCAGCCAAGAGAAGGGGTAGGAGTCCAGCACAATTGTTTTTCTTTTAGTCATTAAACTCAAGGCCAAATAATGGAAATCTATGTATGTTTGGGTGAACTATTTGAATCTGTGGGGGAGAAAGGGAACCCACAAAGTTCTGAGACAAAAATCAAACAAATAGGGGGATAAAGTGAAGGATGCTTTTCTTAAATGTTGAGATAATTTAATCAGGCAGGGGATGGTAGGTACTTGGAGCGAGCTCCTAAATATAGGAGTCAATCCCATCCCAAATAAAAACACCCAATGTGACCAAAAATTAGGCTTGAGCCAAAAGAGCAGAAATCTCTTCTCAAAGATTGTTAAGTCATCAGAGTAAATGATGGGTTGATTTAAGAAACATATAGCACTGACAATTTTGAATCTGGATGGCATCACTGTTACCCAGAGGACAGACAGTTGCTTCCCCCTCACTGATGCTGCTGATCATTTCGCCCAGACCCTTCAGTAGAGGCTGTTCTGTGTCTCACCGCCAGCCATCTGTTGTCACCTACACGAAGGAGGGACATAAATCCCTCCCAGCTGCTGCACCTCAGAAATGCCCCCTCCCAAAGAAAACCGTAAATCGTTGCTGCTTTAAAACTCTAAGAAAGGAAGATGACTCTAAATATACACCCAACGCACACACAGGCGCACAGAGCAACTTTCATCTATAATTTAGAAAATGGATGCAGCTCAGCAACAGTTAAAGACTAATTTCTTATGCTTTTTGTGCATTTACATAATTGATTCGCTAGATAATGCACTCTGCTTCCTTATTTAATAAACATGTTAATGATTTCAGACAATTACTCAAAACTGCCTACAAGTGTCTGCCTAAGAAAAGCAACAAAAAATAATTAAAATGAAAATACACACCAAAAGGCACATCCTTCATATCACATTACACAAGATATTAAGTCAATATGTCACCCTGTCACCAGTCACTTGCTACCTGCTGTTATACATTTATTCAAATTCTAATGTATTAGCTGAGGCTGGGACATTGGTTAGACTCCCAGGCGGGCGAACACGCAGAGGGAGAGAATAAGCCTGGTGCTTTGTCAGGGCAGAGGCAGTGAAACAGCGGCGGCCGAGAAGAGGAGGCAATAAAACAAGGGCTAGAAACAGAAGGTTGGAGCAGACGTTTTCACAAGAAAACCCTCTTCAGGCAATTCGTGGTGGGGGGCCGTCACGGGGGAACTCAATGGATTCCATTTCCTCTGCCACCCCTGAGCACTTGGAGAGCACCAGGCAGGCCAAACGTCACAATAGGTCCAACTTTGGCAGATGCCTCATGCATTCTGGCCATTTTCAGGCAGTCTTTATTTTAGTCCCCAGAACTTTCACATGAGGCAACCACAAAGCCGCGGCCTGAACCGCAGACATTGTCACCACCTGTGACCAGGGACTTTTTGAAATAAAACACGAAACTCTCTGGCCCCACCCCAACTGAGGGGCCCATGAGGACGGGGAGTGACACTGAAGATGTCCACGAGCTACGCAGCGGTGACCTGGGCACTCCGTGGTGCTTGGCTGTCCACCTGAGCTCGGCTGGCTCTTTCTGCTCCTGCTGGAAGCCAAGCTGCTTGGGCACAGCAAGTCCCCGCCCCCCTCCCGACCCTTCAGGGAAAGGGAGGAAAGTCACCAGACAGGTGCAAGAGGGCACTGAAAGAGGAATGTGGAAGTTTCCAACGCTTGCTAGAAGCTTACTTTGGTTCAGGAAATGCGGGCTCCAGCCATCCCAGAAGACAGGTTGTGGGAAAAATAAATAAATAAAATCGAGGAGAAAATGGGCCTTCCCTCCGTAACTTCTGAGTCTGGTAGAAAGGATGGCAAGAAGAATAAGTAAGCAGGGAGCCCGTCCTAAACGGGTGACGCGCGTTTCACGTTTCTAAGCCAAAGTGACCTGGACGGAGACACTCACAGTCGCACTTCTAAAGCAGGAGCTGCTGGTCAGTAGGCGAATGGGTGTGCGTGATTTTGTGTGTGGGTCAGTGTATGTGTCTCTGTGTTCATTCTTTAGGTGTCTGACCCGCCTGCTTCATTGCACTGTAAGCTCAACCTGCTTACATCCCGGGTAGCATGCCGAGGAAGGGGTGAGAAACACGGCAGGGCAGAAACAAGGGCAGTTCTTTCAGCATCACCTTAACGAATATGTACTTTAACAGGAAGGTTATCCTGAGCCACCTGGGAATCTGAAACAGAGTGACAGGGTCTGTTTGCATCCTGGAGCAAGCAGTCTGGCAACAAGGTGGAAAACGGTGTGACAGGGACAGAGAGATCAGTGAGGAGGCTGTCGCAGCAACCTGGGTGAGAAGGGACCTAAGGTATGGACCACGGGTGTGCAGCGGAGGCCGAGTGAAGCAGGCGGCAAGGTGGGTGAAGAGAGGGGCATGGACATTCTGGAGTCCAGGAGAGGGAGGTCGACAGTGATGCTGGTCTCTAGGGATCAGAGGGGAACAGAAGGAGCACAGGGTGCGGGGGGAGGAGGAGGAAGGAGGGCGTTGAGCTCTGCTTCACACACTTTGGGTATAGGTGCCTGAGGCCCATCCAAATGGAGGTGTTCGGAAGCTAGCTCTGGACTTCTGGCTTGTAGTTTCACCTTCCCAGATACTAAACAGTCTTCTGGATGACAGAGGCAACGAGAGGGTGATCTGTCACCTGGGTCACCACATCACCTTGCTCACTATTGGGAAGTTCTCCCTGGTCTCCGGAAGTGGCCAGGGCGTGAAAGGGAATGGAGTTACTCCTATTAAGGATTACTGAAAGACCTAATAAATTAATTAATTCAAACCACCTCTCTCACCGCCCAAAGGAGAATGACAAAGGCAGGGCGGGAGGAGCTGCCTGCTGATGTTTATAGCCTTCTTGCAATGTCATGGCCAATTCATTAAGGTCAGAAAGTGGAACAGCTAGCACCCTGCCCAAATGTTCAATATAATTAAGAGGCCCTTATAAATCTACTCAGCAGTTATTTAAAATCAGATTATAATGGGATCCTGTGGTCTGACTGGTCCAAGAGGGAAGGAAGTCTGGATGGTCTTTCGTATGGGCGAACGCCTACCCAGGTGACCCCTTTGGAAGGCTGATCGAACGGAGGGAGCTCACAAACCCTGCACACAGCGCCCCTGGTGCAGAGAGGCGAGGGCAGCTGCGTCTGTGGATGCCTCCGTTTCAGAGTCTTTCCCACACGCTTAGCAGACGGGCCCTCTGGCCAGCTCTGCGGGGGCTTCGCATCAGGCGGTTTGCTCTGTTCCCCTTGATGCTTCGACAAATGGACAGAAACTATGTCTGGGAATTCCAAATGCTGAGGCGTGGTTTATCTAAGCAGGTGTAACTCAGGACTTAGGGACTGCATCTAGTCAGCTGACTCTTCCTGCTCTGTCACCTACACAAAAGACAGCCCTGTCACCAGCCTCCAGGAGAAACCCTTGGCTTACTGTGATTCTTCCTGTTATTGAAGATCTGTGGGGCCACAGGGAGAAGCCCCCGTTAGACAGGCTCCTTCCACCTCTCCCCGTGCTCACCTTCCCCCATCTGTGGCCCTGCCTGTTCCTCTTCATCTACAGAGAAACCTTAACTTTGTTTTGAAACCTGGGTGTCCCAAAGTCTCCCTTCTCTCCTACAGAGAGGTCAGACAAATTTCTCATCAAAAGAACCCTACTACCACTATTGGGGAAAAAAAGTTATTCTAGCTGCTAGGAAGATCCCATTCTCCCTCAAGCATTCCTTTTTTCTTTATTCATTTCCTCTTCTGCTTTCCTCCAGAGAGGATTTAAAGGCGTTTACAGCAGATATGCCATAAAAAAAGTCAGTTCTAAGGAAATCAGAAAGCCACATACCAACCCCATAATGATTAATGTAACTGTTGAGATTCAACATGAACACCAGCCAGGAATCACAGGCAGCCACAACAAAAGGTAAAGTGCTTAGGGAAAGCTACCTGTTGTTTAGCATCTGAAATGATGAAACATACCAACATCTCAGAGAGAGCCTCAGAGAAGTTTTCAGAGCACTGGCTTGGGAAAGCCAGATCATTGGGTAAGAACTCCCATTTCTCCTCTCTAATGTTCACATGACTTCATCCTGTTTTATACTGTCTTTATCTGATGAATTCCTTGAACAAAGAACAGACATTGGACTAGGAGTCAAGAGCTCCTCACGCCCTGGCCAGTGTGGCTCAGCCGGCTGGGCACCGCTCCGCAAAGCGAAAGGCCGCTGGTTTGACTCCTCGTAGACCACGTGCCTGGGCTGCAGGTTTGGGGAGCATGCAGCAAGCAACCAATCGATGTTTCTCTCTCACATGGATGTTCCTCTCCCTCTCTTTCTCCCTCCCTTCCCCTCTCTCTAAAAGTATATAATTAAAATCTTTTTTAAAAAAAGGTTTCCTCAGGTGATGATACCTAGTTCTGCCATGACTAGCAAAAGTCTTAGGCAAATATCCTCACCTTGCCAGTAAAATAAGAGGCAAGAACCAATGAGTCTTCCCAATTCCAATGTTATATGACTTTTAATATGTCGTTGGTTTTTAAAAAGCTTAGGGATATCACACCTGGTAAAACTCCTCTCTTTGTGTACAAACAGGACTAAATTCTCCTTCTAGGGTAAATTAATTTTTATGCTTTTATGTTTTTGGAGGTATCACATAACTCAACATTTTATGATTCTCTGTAATAATAAGCCACATATGACAAGGGGCATTCTATCATATTTCTTAGAAATAAAAGAAAACCAGTCGTGAAACACTCACTGGCCTTGTTTGGTTGACCCTGTTTGGACTTGGAAAGCTCTACGTCAATTGCCCAATTCTTTAAAATGGGGTGTACAATTTTCAAATAATTACTTTACAGCCGTAATTTGCACAGAGATGAACATACGCAGATAATATGTGCAAAGAAACAGAACTGTGGTCCCTATATAGTGACCGTCTTTGGTCCTCCCTGCACTAACACTGTTATGTATAACAACAGTGTTATTATACCCAACAGTGTTAATTGAAACCCACAGTCGAAAGAAAACATCCTAATGAAACACAATTTCAAACTGGAGTTATATCTGTCTCCTAGACCAAAATATACAAAAAGACTCTTGCTTATATTTTTAAACTTCATGTGACTTATTTAAAAATTCAAGGTTTTCACTGAAATGAGACATGGATGACTAACCTTTCATTTAGTCTAAATAGTAACTCAGGAAGAATTCCACTGGTGCATTTGGACTTGCTTAAATACTCTTCATTGGCATGGGTGGAAACTAGATTGCCCAGGGGGAAGCCGTACCTTTCTTTTATTCTGTTTAAGACCAATGGTATGAAAAAGGAAATGTGCTTATAAGAAAACTGACATTTCTGTACTTATAAGCAGGGCTTTGTCATCACTACAGTGCCTCAGTTACCCTTTGGTGCTTTCATCTTTAAATGTTACAGAACCATGAATATGTGCAGAAGTTTTAAGTTCTTAGAAGGCAAAGACTCAACCTAATAGAGCAATAGTATCTAGGCATTATAACTGCACAGGTTATCTGGCCCAGGATGGAAATTAGGCTGTACACATGCTGTAACTCCCTACCCACTGTCCGTAGCAGACGCTGCCAACCAATCGAGAATAGCACTCATTTACTCTATGCCCAGCGGCCTCTGATTTCTTTTCAACATAGCAGGACAGGCAGTCAGCACCAACTGATAGCATATGACATGAAGGCTTTCGCATCTGGTTATGTCATTCAAGTCCAGCGTTGAGAAGAAGATGCCAAACTCCAAGTTGGTTAAGGGGCACAGTCATTAAACAACTGAGTCAGGACTACACCCCCAACTCTATAGTCCTTACCTTGGTGTCTAGTTCTTCCACTAGACACCAAGTGTAGTGTTATACACTTAGTAAGCAATCACTGTCTGGGATGAGTGAATAAACAAACACTTCCCCTGTGTTTAGCGCCTTTCCCTTTTCTTATGGGAAGACGTGTACAGAACAATGCTCCTAGTTATTATCAAGTCATAATATTTGGGTACCAAAAAAAGCTTAGTAGGTAAACGGTAAAGACTGAAACCCACTCCTGGTTTAAAAAATACTGGAGCATCCATTATTACACATTTCGTAACTACTAATCCAAATACCCTAAGAAGTTAAATCCCGCAGGGTAAGTACAGCACCCCATTTCTGACTTCGCTATTACAGACCTGTGATGCTCTGAACCGAATGTTCTCTTCTCCGGGCACCATCGTTTTCATTTTTAAAGGGAAAGTTTCAAATATCTGACTTCTAACACTCTTTTTGATGATGAAACTCAACATTGACTTTAAATGCAGCGCCTGTTTATCAACAGCCTACTGTAAGTAGTGCACTTTGATAGGTGCGAGGCGAAGTCAGCGAACGGAGTATGTAGACGACTCCCCAGTTCCCATGGCCCCTACTGGCACTTGGTTTGTCTCCCATCTGCCATACTCACGTTGTAAAGAAGGCCCAGTTTGCTTTAGAGCTGGTGAAAATAGCTGCTCATCTTTCCCCATCAAGCTGCCAGTCAGAGTAGCTTGGCAAAAATTCCAGTGCTATTTCAAATGTTCTCTGCAACTCAATAGCTTCTCTCCTCTATATGCAAACGAAAGCAAACAACTGCACCTCCCGCCTCCTCCCCCAAGTCTCCTGGTGGAGAATGATAAACCAGGAAAGGCAGTGGTAGAAAAGTAAGTGTTATAAACACATACTTTAAATGGACATTTTTCTGAAGTGAACACATGCTCACATTCCCTTAAAGATTCCCCAATTCCTAAGTTGGAGAAAGAGCTGAGCTACCACCCAACTATCAATAAGAAACTACTAGAAGGAAGTGGTAACAGGCAGTCCTGAGGAAGGTGACAACTCCGCCAACCTCCTCTGAGGAAAAGAGTCATGATAGGTCTAGGGGAGACTTTCTTTTAAATTCATCAAATTTGTGAGCAAAAGTTTAATATCTTCATTAGTTAAAACATTAAAAAATTATTCTAGCCCTGGCTGGTATGGCTCAGTTGGTTGGGGGGGTCATCCCACAAACTGAAAGGTAGCAGGTTCAATTCCAGGTTAAGGCACTTGCCTGGGCTGCGGGTTTGGTCCCCAGGTGGGGGGGCTGGTGAGAGGAAATCGACTGATGTTTCTTTCTCACATTGATGTTTCTCCCTCCCTTCCCCTCTCTCTGAAATCACTAAAAGAAAAAAAAGTTTTTTAATTGTTTTATTGTGCTTCATTCATTCAATCAACAAGTATTTATTGAAACCTATTATGTGCTCAGTACTAGTCTAGGTGCTGGGACTTTCAGCAGTGAACAGAACAGATGGGATATTTATGGCTTTATAGAGTTTACATTTATACAAAAAATAAAGCCAGGAAAGCAGCTTTTGGGGACATCTGTCTATACATCTGTCCATCCATACACTCAGAGGTATTGGTTAGGTAACTGTTTCATGCCAGGTTCTAGGTTGAGAGAAAAACAAGACCCTAACATCCAAGCGCTTACAGATAAATAAGAAATTCACAAGAATAACAGGTTGCTTTAACAAAGCACTATGGACAGAGACGTGATCAGTGTTCCTTACCTATTTAGGGGAAGAGACAACTCACAGTCGAACTGGCCTTTGAAGGATGAATAGGCGTGCATGTGCCAAGTAGCCTGTGGCAGGAAAGGCGTCCTGACAGAGAATCACAATGGAGGGAGAATCACGAGAGTACAGAGAGGGCCGCAAGAGCCACAAGACGCCCTGTGGCCTGGAGCGTGGGAGGGGATTAGGAGGAGAAGACTCTGGAAAGGCAGGCTGGATCCCCAAGGGGCTGGGTCTCAATGCCTGAGCAGGAGTTTGCCCTTTAACCTAGGAGAATGGCATGACGAACCCATTTTTAGTTAATATCCTGTTCAAATAAGCTTACACTAAGTGCTCTTTAACGGGGGTGGGACGGTTTGTCCCTCAATATTTTGATCCCTGTCCAATCCCCAGACGAATGAGGAAAATTTTGCTAATTATTACCAGGAAAGGAAATGCGAGTGTGACTGGCCCAGGCTGGACAGGGCCCAACATACCCAGAGAGATGACATTTTCTTGCTTTCAACCACTTCATCCAGTGAGCAGCTGCTAACCCACTGGCTGTGCCAGAGAGACTCCATGGGTCTGACGGCTGTTAATGGGCTTTATTACCTTGTTGAGTACCTCAAACTCCAGTTACTAATTACAGGGCATCGATGTGAATGTTTGGCTATATAATTTTTGTTAATTGATTTGCATGAGGGGATTTGGGCATGACACACACTGAATTTTCTTCCGGCGCTAAAGCTCCGTGACTCTTCTCTATGGCTACATGCATCAGTAATGACCTTGTGCATTCTGGACTGTGGGTTTCACGCATGGGCTCCCTCCTCAATTGCTCAGAACCCTCAGGAGCAAAGTGTTACGCAAGGACTCACAATGACATGGAGGCCCAGGCTGGAGAGGGATGCGGCCATTATCACTCACGCCAGCTAGCATTTATTGGTCTCTCACAGTGAGCAGATCTTGTAGGGCCAAGCCACTTCTGGCCCCTTGGACATCCAGCCTGCAGTGGGTTCACAAAGCTTATTGACACAAAGAAGGTGGCTCTGCTTGATCACTGGGTCAAAGGCTTATATCCCACAATTCCTAACCAAACTCTTTCTCCATTTGTCCCTTATGCCTTAATACCAAGGCTTTAATTAACTTACCCCTTTCTCATGCCCACTTCAACATTTCACCTCCCCAAAGCCCACAGCTCATTTTGAAGATACAGCTCCCCACTAACAAAACTGCTTTACTCTTTGAATAACATTCTTAGTATATCCTATTTACAGGAGGAAAGAGATACAGAAGGAAAGGGAAACACTGGAAGACCCACAGATAAGTGGGTTTGGTACTTAAGAACGAGACTTCCCTGAGGCCATCTGTCAGCTGTTAATATACCAAGCAGGGCACTCTGACTCCTCAGACCCATAAACTTTCTCATGCCCTTGGTTTCAAGGTGAAAAACACAATTACTAAGAAACTGTGAGCCACGGCACTCCATTACCGACCAAGCTTCTGGGCAAGAGATCCACGGAAAAATCCCTGGAATGGAAAGAAGTGGTTCTCAGTGACTCTAGAGGACCTGCCATTCCAGCTGTGTCATGAGCCATTTGTGGCTAAGAATAGTAAAAATTCTAGTTTTCAAATAATTAAACTCTCCTGCAGAGACTAGATGGTTGAAGATGATCACATAATGCAGCCCCACGTTCAGAATGTTTTCTCAAATGGGAAAGAAAATGGAGGTGTCAGAGCTAGGACACGCATTATGTCTGTGCCTCCACGTGGGCATGAGTCCTATATGGAAATGCCATTGGTTATGTCTGCCATGTATGATGTCAGAAAATACACGTTGAGACCTTCAGCTGATTCAAGAGTGAAGCGTGAGCTGGAAAATGGAAGAATGATGGTTCTGCTTCTTGCATTATGAAGAGGGCGTCACCTGGGCACGGAGATCTTTGGGCGCAGCAGTGATGCGGACCCCATGACTTCCCTGGTTTGAGACATTAGAAGGAATATTTCTTTAGGCATGTGAACCTTTAACACTGCCAAATCCAACTCAGGAGGAGGCACCAAAGGTGTTTCCATGTCATGAAGGAAAAAAGAGAGTGAGAAAGAGAAGCTAGAAGGGCTGCTTGGTTTTCCCTCTTTAAATGGATGCTGGCTGTTTGGGGAGTTGTGGCCTCAGGCATGGAAAGATCTTTGGAGGAGTTCTTGGGCTCTATTAGGCAACGGAGATCATTCAAGTGGGAAAGATTAAGCAAAATACACTTATGTGTGATGCCTGAGAAATTCTGTCTCATCTTCAGCTGTGAGAGGAAAAAATCCACCGTGTCCTCCAATAACATTAATTATCCAACCACAGCAGAAACTTGACAAAGCTGATGATGTGTTTAGATGCAGAGAATGTGGTGAATCACTGGGCGCAGGTCCCAGGGTTCAGGCACCTCACCACAGCAGCTCTTTCTCCGCCCTACACGCAAGGTGAGGGGAGACCCCTGCGTTTCCATCAAGCCAAGGCCGGGAGCGGCAAGAGTGCCTTTTGGGCTCTTCATTCCACAGAATGGGGTTATACAGGGAAAGATGCCCGTGATGCCTCGGAACTCAACAAGCAGTGTTAATCCAGCTGCAAACATTTACCCTCCTCACCCAAGACTTTTCTGGAAGAGATTCCCTGAAACTTCTGAAGAGAAATCTCATGAGCTGCTACAAAGCCAAAGGGATGTTCCTACTCTTTATTGGGTAGAAAGCCAGCTGTCTGTCACTTCTTTTTTGTTTGTTTGTTTTAGGAAAGTAAAGCAAAGGAAAGAGGGTAAAATAAGGTGGGAAATAGAAGAGATGAATTAAGATATTTAAAAATCTGTTCTTGTTACCCTTTTTAGGATTCTAGAGTTTGTTTTATAATTGTTGCAAATACCCTGTGTGCAAGAGGCAGCTGTCTGTGAGAGCAGGATCCTTGAACTGTTTCTTTCAAGTGGAAAGGAAGACGCAAAGGGAAGTTTCCCTTCTCCTTGCGCCCCCCACAGGCCAGCACCCCCTAGAGTACATGAGTCATAAAATAGCTCATGGAAGAGGCAGCTCCATGCAGTCTTCTCAGCTCCTCTCTATTATCTTCCCCAGAGACAGGGAGAGATGGCGCCAGAGAACAGCCCAGCAGGGATCTGTGGGAGTGAAAAGCAAACAGGAAGCCTGAGACCCTAGGAGGTCGAGGCTGTTTGGGAAGGAGGACAGTTTTGGTAACTATGGCATTCTAAGAGCAGTCACTTAGGGTGGGGCCCTGACACGCAGCCAGTGCTTGGCACTGCAGAGAAAGACCCTGAGGAAGGGTCTCCAGGCCCCTCGGTTCTACAGATGTTAAAGCGGAGTTGACAAGGGGTTAATAAACTTGCTTGAGACTACACTTTTATGACTTCGTGCTGGCCCATATTAAGGCTTTGCTTTTTAGAAGAATTTTCCAGAATGTACAACACAACCAATGCAGATTCAGCTCAACACCATCTATCTTCTGTAATGAACAGTACGAGAGGTTTGTATTGAAGAGCCTGGGAACGGTCAGAGCACCCGGGCCCTCCCAAACAACTCAAGCAACACATTTTCAAGGTAGAACATAACTGATCCTTTTCCAAGCTTCGGGGGCAAGAAAAAAACGAAAAACAGATGGCACATGTAGGAAGTCTTAAACAGGACACTTAAGTTAGCGCCTGGCACATGGTAGGTATGCAGCATAGGTTTGTGGGATAAATAACTGACCAGAACCAAGCACTTTGGCAAGATGGGAGTACACCGCATCATCTGAGGCATTAGGTTTTACCGCCTCCCACAGAGGAGAACCAGCCTTTCTGGTGCGACGTGAGCGACGCCATGGGTGTAAAAAGGGACTTCAGCTCAGGGTGCTCCATGACGGGCTCGCTAACCAGAGCTGTGTGACGCTGGGGAGCTGAGTCAGCTCCTCTGTATTTAATCCAACAAGAAAGGAACGAAAATACGTTTTCATTTTTAAAGTTATTTGCAAAAATAAAGTGAGAGAATGAATATAAAAACCAAACTGTAAAGTTAAGAACACCTGGACAAAACTAGGTATTCGTGTATATTTGCTTCTCATAGCACCTTGTACCTTGCTTTATTGTAACACTTACCCCATTGTTCCCAAACAGCCAGAATTTAGGGGACATCCCCCAAAATGCTAGGCACTATGAAAGGAACTAGAAATAACCAAATGAAATAAAGAAAAAAAGAATCCTTGTCCTTCATTTTACATACGTCTATCCTGCTAGTGTATATTGTAATGGACACACAGTAGGCCAAGATCCCTTACTGGATGACCACTGAGTAAATGGGTGGAAAAACTCACTCACGGAAGAATGACTAGATGAAAACGAAAGCAGCCCTGAGGCAAATCTCCCCATGCCTCAGACCCACATCAGTAAAATTCCACAATCCGTAAAGCTGCACACAGCAACAACGTTGGGCCTCGGAGGCCTGGTGTGCTCCTTGGCTGGAGCCAAATCCCAGCCCCTGGAGAGCGTGAGGGCCACAGTCCAGTGCACAGGAGGACATGCCAAAGCCCAACCCCAGCTGCACACTGACTCGTAGGAAAACTCACCAAATTCCCTTCCAAAAGGGTTTGCCGTGACCACTATCCCAAACGAGTGTGGATCACATGTCAAGCTCCTAGGCCAAGCCCTTGTCCACAGAGTACGGGATGAACAATTCCATCCTGACAGATGTGATCTCCAGAGTGCTTGAAGCGACGGCATGGAGTTTTCCACTGCTTCAGGCAGCGGAGAAATACGTGCTGATCTGACTTGGCTTAAAGGAAAGTCTGACAGTCTCCTCCACAGAAGGGTCATCATCTCTACCGGAGATCAACCGGGATGTTTTTTGCAAGTCCTGGATCCTCCACTTCCTACAACCGGTGGGAGATGGGCAACCCCATCATCATCAATTGGATACTCACCTTCCATTCCTTCTCCGGAGCAGCTAATACTGCCCAGGGGCGCATTATTTGGCCCTCCTCTACGTCTAAATGGCTAGGTAGCTCATTACTTCCTGGAGAGCAGTCGGTCTTTGCCTTTATTGAATGAACATTTTTGGAGCCCCTGCTATACAGTAACCACTCTTCTAGTGCTTTACAAATGTCCATTTATTTACTCCTCACCCAGTCCTTTCAGGTAGGTCCTGTTATTGGCCCCAGTTTGCAAATGTGGCAATGGGGGCCCAGAGAGGCTACGAAACAGCTCTCACAGTCTTGGATATCTGCAAGAACTGTCAAGTCAGCCGGAACGATGTTTGACGAAAGACTCCAGAGTCAGAAAAGCTCCCTCCCTTTTTCGGGCAGTCATTCTGAAGCAGAGTCTATGGCATTTAAAGAATAGAGGCAGAGGTGGGGGGGGGGGGAGTGGGGCTCACAAGATAAAAGGACATTGTTTATACTGCATTACATTTGTATCAGCATCTTAAGCCAAGGACAGAGGACACAGAGGGAAGGGCATAACCCAAATGTAGTAGGGTCTTTTCTCAGAATCAGTCTCAGTCATTTAAGATTAGACCTCAGTAAACTGCAAGCATGGAGGATTTTATATATAAAAATATACAGATAGGCAGAGACATACACAAATAGATAGAAATAAATCAGGGCCTCTAAGTAAATATATTAAGAGCCACTTTCTACCCTTTGTTAATTGGAAACTAACCAGCTCCTGCCAGTCCTCCTACACAGAATGCAAGGGGTAACAGCCCACATTAAGAGTTCCAGCTATTAGCCTTTCTGAAGGAAAAGCCACACCATTTGAGACACTTCTCATAAAGTGGCTTTGCTTTTCCTATTTATCCATCTGCTCTTGCTGAACATCATTAAGACATTAAGCCATCATCTAACCCAGGTGATAAAATTTTACCATGAAAATTGACTTCCTTTTTTTATCACTTTATCACCTACAGCTATCCCTTTCTTCCATCAAGAGCCCTTGTCAAAAACTGATGGTTATTGCATGCTAATTTCACCACAAATACCTGATCTGAATTCTAAGTAATTAGCAAATCGGGTAACCTGTGAGATGCTGATCTTTTTTTATAACCACAAAAAAGCTTTTCGCGGAGGATATTTTAGTTCAGGAACAGTTGCAATCAGGAAACCTAACACCGTGTTCCAAAATACCACGCTGTATCGCATTCATACCTTTCGGCAACATATTGACTGAGGGTAATAATGTGCCTTCAGGCCAATCACACTGCATATGGGATGTGCAGTGGCAACGAGGCGTACAGTGCGTGTGCATTACCAGTTTGGGCCGCTGTCCATAAACAGAGGCTGAGTTCATTTCGTGAGATTCCCTTTTCTACTGTGGATGAAAAGCATTTGTTTGTTCAAGTAGGAATATGTATGTTTCCTCAGAAGTTTCATTTTGTGAGGCTCTGAAGACAGGTACACTCAATGATAAAAGACAATTCCCACATAATTCTGAAAAATCAAACTGTCGTGTAGTAGGCTCAGAGACAGAAAATGATTCGTTCCAGTCCTTTCTCTGCAATCGGCAGCTGCATGACGTCAGCTTCCTTGTCTATAAAACGGGAATGCTAGTACATACCTACATCACAAGGTTGCTGGGAAGAATTAAAAAAAGATAGGAACGTGTTATCCCAACTTAAAGCAATATACCACAAACGCTCTCATGTTACTGACTGGGGTCACTAATCCAAGAACTAACAAGACCTAGTTAAAAACAAACAACAAAGCCAACATAAACCTGCCTCCAATCACTGATGCTGGTAAAAGCTGTTCCACGTTTACGACATTAGCTTGTGAGATCTTTAGCCTAAGGTACCAGAGGTAAAGTAACTGAGGTGAGAAAGATAACTTTTTGGGGGTAATTTACAAGTTCCTGTTACATTCCTATTTTTTCACAGCGATGTTGTTTTAATGTTAAACCACGTTTCACACTAGAGTATCTTATTGTGGAGCTTTAATATTCAGTAAGTAAGTTAATTCATATTATTACCTCAAGTCAATGTGAAACTCCCTTGAAAAGCAGCATGCTACCGATGCGGAGGGGAGGCATGGGTGAGGCGCAATAAGGCCTCATGCTTGGTCTGCCACCGGCGCTCAGGGGCTGCTTGATGAATGAGTGGGTGAGCGCGCAGGCCGCAGAGGTGATAAGAGACATGGTGACAAGTGGAGAATTTCGGGACTGCATGCCACTTTAGAGCTATCATAATAGATCACACAAAAAAGAGAGAAATCTCTGAGTGGGAACTCTTAGGGGGTTATGAAGAGAACCATCTTCATCAGTGAAGACATAAAAGTCACACTGCAGAGTCAGTTATAAAGACAATTATTTTTTTCACTGAGGCCCAAACAGTCCAATCATTTGTTCACTAAATGAATATTTCCACTGGAAATCTGAGGACAATTCAGGGGCATGCACCAATTTAACAAGCCCACTGTGCACTGGGTGAGCACAGATCTGCTCTGAGCCAACTCCCCATGAAGAGCCAGTTGTATTACTGTGAAACACCAGGGCCCGAATTTTGCGATGTTGGGGGAGGGGGCAGGGCTGCAAAAGCAGGAAGCAACTTCTTACTCAAGTCCAATCTGTAAAACTGGGAAAAGCGCGGTTGCTCTAAAGCGGGAGGAAAGAAGTACATGGGGGGACTGAGGGACCTGGGATGCCATATGAACCCCACTGTCCCAGGTCCCCAAGTGGTTCCAAGGATCAGAAAATGCCAAGGAGCAGGGGTTTTCTTCCTGAATGTTTCCTACAAGATTTAGAGCGGATAGGGCAGGGAGGCAGGAAGCAACTACCTCGAGCCGGAGTTTAATTGTACTTGGGCAGCACAGGTATGATGTGGATGGAATTTGGGCTTTGGATTTGGCGCACCTGAGCTCAAATGCTGCCTCTGCCCTTTTCCGACTGCCTAAACCTGGGCAAGCGCAAAACCTCTCTGAGCTCAGTTTTGTCTTCTCTGAAATAAGGGTAAGTCACATTTATCTCACCGAGGGCTCTGAGACCTTAATAAGATGATGTATGTGCATCCACATAGCATGTGTTCCATAAACGTCAGTTTTCATCCCTTCCCATCTCTTCTTAATGTTTTATTGTTCTAGCTGTTTTTATCTCTATTACTGGGTTTGGTCACACATAAGTACAAAAATAGAATCTCCAAAAGAAGCCCTTATGTATTATTTGCATCTTTAAATACTAAGCAACTTAGACTGTGGCAATGATGGAAAATTAAAATATGCTAATTACATGCAATTTTTTCTCACAGTGAATATGAACTTCAAATGTGTTACATATTTGTCTTTCCACCTACAAAGGCCACTTCAAAAGCAACAGCAACAAAAAACAACTCATGAGGCCTAAATAAAAGTATAGTGATAACACTGTGGCAACAGCTAAATTATGGCACGACCATTGTGGATATTCTATGCAGCCACTGAAAATCATGTTTTTGAACTATTTTTAATCATAAGAGAAATGTGTAATGGTAATGTTTGATGCAAAAGGCAAAATACAAATAGAAATGTGCATATTTATGTGCATACAAAAATACATAAAATTGGTCATTTCTAGGATATTTTATTGTTTTCTATTTCCAAATGATCACATATTTTGCCTACAATCAGAAAGCAATTAAAGATGGCTTTAAAAAATACTTCACAGTACAGTAACAATACGCTTCCACAGTGTATTATTAACTTGTTAATTTGCTCTGAAATGTAACGTGTTCCTTCCCCTATCATGTGTGCACATGTACAGGTGCCCTGGGGTCCCCAGCTGTGTTTAAAGACCTACAGAAGCTGTGTTTAAAGAGCACGTGGTCCAGTCCTCAGTTCTAGGTCATTACATTGGTAAAGGCTTCTAACAGCTAATTTTGCTCATCCTATAGTATTGACTGAAAATCTGTAAAATGCGAGAGAGGAAAAACCTTGGTTAAGTGTGCATTTTTACAGAAACCAGTCTTGGCAAAAGCCCGTCAGGAGACACAACAGGAAGCCAGCCACGGGGCCAGACAATTTCTTGAAGGGGATGCTGCCATTCGGGGCATTTCTGGTACTAACAGTCCACAAGGTTCCACACTGGGCTCAGACGGAGTGGTCCTGGTGAGGAAACTCACCAACCCTGAGTAACACAGCGGCAAGGTGGAAGCAAGTCATGACTCTCTTTTAGCCCTGACATTTCAAACTCATTTCTATAAATTAATAGAATTCAAGAGTGGGCTCACCTAGACCAGCTGCCTCTTTTTATGGCTAGAAAACCCAAGGTCCAAGATGAAGATTAAGTGTCTTATCTCTAGTCCCACACTTAATGAAAGAGCTGAGACCACAGACAAGGTCGGCAGACGCACAGTCAGTCCTTCAGTGAGCTGGATACCAGCTATTTCAGCTAGTTCCATAGCTGGGCTTTCTGTTACGTTTCCAGGTACTGAAATCCACACTGCAATTCTTCAACACGGCACCAGACACAGGCCCACTGTTACTGAGGAATTTGGCAGAACAGAGAATTGTCTTATGTTCCATTTAATAGGGTCAGAATGGGTCTTCCAATCTCTGTGTCACTCGCTTTGCCCAGAAGAATAGCTCATAAGATGCATGGGCCCGATACATGTTGGATATAAGTCGATGAATGACTGAGCCAGTGCCTGTGGCTGCAAGTAGCCAAAGCAACGCATTTAATGTAATTACACATCATGACTTCTCTCCATCGATTTCAGTGGGGTTTTATCAAAAAATCTACTTTCCATTTTCAGTTATCTATTTCTCCATTTATTTGTGTGTATATGGGCAGTTGGTCAGGATTAGTCAAAGTCTAGAGACCAGTGTCCTGATGTGACAGGGCACCTGTGAATATCTGTTCAGAGGCAACTCCGCACGGAGCTCCTTCCCCAAAAGGGGCTGTTCTCTCCGTGAATCACATGGAGAAACTGAGTCTTGGAGGAGATAAAATGATCTGCCCAAGGTAACACCGGCAAACTCAATCCAAATCAGTAAGAACAGAGGCTGGGCTCAATAAACTGCTAAATAATTTAAATACATATGTACCAAAAATAAACAAAATTTTTAAAAAAAGAGGACAAGCTCTGATGACTGGAGATTTCATCACTCAAGGGAGTGTAGGTCCCTCTATCGCTGGAACAACCAATAAGGAGCCAGATGGCTCAGTGACCTGTCTCAGATCAAATACATGTAGAGGGTGCATTCTTAATTATGTACTAACATGTGCTTTTTCTGACTCCGAATATAAGGTTTCATCAGTACTTTAAAGTTATTTCCCACATGTTGTCTCTCTGCAGTCTCAGACTCCAACATGGCCAGCATTTGCTGGCAAGGCTGATAATTTCCTAGGCAATCAGCCTCTCTATTTCGGACTAATTAGAGGGAAACGGGGTGGCGGACCACCAGGATAAATGACAAAAAGTTAGCTTTTTCCTACACAACCAGGTGTCATTCTTTTCTCAAGACAAGTACTATAGACCTACATAATACAACCTTGCACTGCAGAGGTCCTGCTTTAATGAAAAAGCAAGGATTTGTAATTAGAATATTGCTTCGCACGCTCTTCAATACTACAAGCACCTTGTTCCCTTGAACTTGCTCTGGAGAGCCCTTTCCTCCTGAGCGGAGCTAGTTACACTTTTGCTCTACCTCTGACGCTACTATCACAAATTCTGTATTAGTAAGGTCTAAACAAACACTCTTCTCTGTACCAGGTCTGCAGAGTCTATTGAGGGTTCCTGCTAAGAGCTAAGGAGATCCAGAAGCTGAAAGACTGATATTTGAAAAATTAAGAGAGGTACGGAGGTGTAACAGAAAAAATAAGATTGTCGCAGGTAATTACAGGGTATTTTCCAAAGCGACACCACAAAATTCCGAGGGCCGCTCAGTACTAAGGAATACTGTGCCATTTTTTTTGTGGCAGAGACTCTTTTCAAAGACAGAGTAGGAGCCCTGCCCAAAGCCACCCTACACTCTGGACCCCAGGACCCCACTCCACAGCTCTTCACACCCCCGCCCAGCACCTACCGACAGGCAGGCATCCCATTTCTCCCCCCAGGCCCTCCACACAAACCCCAAAGAAGAAACAGCTGTAACTGTGAACACAGCGTTTGTGTGTTGTGGAAAGAACAGAGTTTTATTCTTTTCACCTTCCTGCGGCTTCCGCCTGGGGAGCGGCATGCCCACGTCAGCACTACGTCAAGCACCCAGTGACAGAAGTCCGTTTTCCACCAGCTCCTGGTTAGGAAAACGTCATCAGTTAAAAAAAATTGATAGTGGGTGCAACTCTGTCATGCTTCAGGGTTATTTCTTGCTGAAATTATAGCCCCATCTTCTTACCAGTTCACAAGCAGCTGTGTGTGTCTCAATCCGCTCTTTATCCCCAGAGCATTTTACACCTCATCAGAGTCTAGTCCCTTACCTAATTCTTTCTTTTGATCCAATGTCTTTATCCTACACAGAGGCCAATGGCTGGTATTCTCAAACTTTTTTTTTTTTAAGAACCTTTACCCAAAGTAAATCCCATTCTAAACTCCAATATGTAAAACAGAACGAAAGCAGGCTGCCTGGTTAGAGCAGAGTTGGGGGCTGGGCTCCCAGCACCCCGAGCCTAAAGAACCCTGGGGTCCTATGGATCACTGAGCCAGGTGGTGCAGATCCCTGAAAGAGGAAAAAATAAACAAGACTTGGGACAACAGGGGATTCAGGAAAATGAAAGGAAAGCAATGTCCTATCTTGAACATGAAACCTGACAACAGTCAACCCATTCTTAATTGTCCAGGGCAAACAAATTTTAAATTCATCAACCTGCTTTACAAAAAATTAAACATATCTGCACCTTAATACAGGCACTTGTAGATCTCTCATTTAATCCCCACAACTACTCTCTGTATAGTTTATAGACTTTCAACTTACAGATTAAAAACAAAAAACAACAACCAAAAAAAAACCCATGAAGCCCAGAAAGGTTAGGTAACTTACCCAAGGTCACAGAGACCTAAATGGTAGAACCTTGACTGAGTCCAAGGTTGGACTCAGAGACAACAGATGAGCAAGACACAACTTGGAATTCTAGAATAATTCCCTTGTGCACCCTCTGAATCTACTAGAGAAAAGGGCCAGGGCCAGGAACAGGGACACACAGAGAACAGGCACAGGGACAGGGGTAGCACGGGGTCGGGCGGGGGGTGGGGGGTGCTGGAAGGCAAAGAAGTAAAATTTGCATAGCACTTGACCCTTCAAAGAAACTGGTAACTGTTCACTGATAACTGTCACACCGCCTTATCCTCCATAGTCACTCAGGGCTGTGTGATCGAGCCTCACAGCACCGCTGCGGCAGAGAAAGGGCATATGGAAAACTTTACAGCTAAGGGACATGTGGCCTCAGAGAGGTCATCTTACCCAAAGACACAAAGCTAACTGGGGGGTGCAGGGAGGGCAGCCAGACCTCAGGACACCCAGCACAGTGCCCATCTCACCAGGGAGAGGTCAGATCCTCGACCGTGTTTATCCACAGCTGCTGCACCTGCCAAAAGCTAACATGGTAAGAAGACACTTCCCTTGCTGTCTCTGTGACTGGATTTATCTTCTCCCATCCTCATCCCCCTCTACCCTCTTACCAACAAACAATTATCTGAGCCCAGCTACACTCACTTAAGACCAGGCCTCCACACAATTACAACAGAGAATGAAAAAGTCAAGTTGCCAGAAGATGCCTCAAATTGGCTGCAGTGACACAGAAATCACAGAAATGGCTACATCCCTAACTCTTTTTCCGTTCAAACACCAGGCCTTGTAACGACATCTAATCAGGCAGTGGAATCGGTTGAAATGAGGACCTCTGTAAAAAACCACTGCTTGTCTAGTGCTCAGCAGTTAAATCTCTTAAATGCCAACCTGGTAGGAAGTAAGAAAGATTTTTTTCCCCTTCATTACAAGTCTCAAAGTTACTGAGTGCTCTCAGCTTCCAGCTGAACCCAGATAGTTGTATACTCAGAGAATATAAATGTTCTTTATCTGCTGGGTTTGAACCATTTTTACTTACTGAAAGAAGCAATGTCCACATCATTAAAGATGTTCAAGTTAACAATGAAATATGCAATTCTTTACCCAGATATTTATAAAGGTTTAGACGTCTCTGGAGATATAGATGATGTGACTAGGATTTTTGGCTTTGATGGAAGTTTTTCTACAGGGCTCTATGCCCACTATCCCTACAATTTATCTGTGTGACCACTAGATGGTGATACTGTGCCACAACCCTGAACCAGCGGTGCCGGGGACCTGCTGACTTTCCCCAACATTTCTATATCAAAGAGCCACCTGTTTAGCATAGATCTTCCTTAATTCTCCACCACACATTTGAAGGGTTACTTTTAGCAACGCATTTCAACGGCTACCTCTATGTTAGATCCCTCGTAATCTCCAGAACTCAGCACCCAAGCTTAAACTTGGTATTGAGGGCCCTCCAAGGCAACAACCACCCCAGGACCCACGCTCACCCCCGCTAATCTCCTATACAGTCCTCATGTTACAGCCACACTTGAATCCACATTTCCTACACATACACACAGGTGCAAAAATAGTCCTAACAGTCCCCGCTTCCATTCATTTGCTCTCGCTCTGCTATGTTTGGAAATCCCCCAGTGGCTGCCCGTCCTTCGGGTACCTCTAAAATACTTGGAAATCTTTGTTCAGAAAAAACTTCTCCAAAGGGGTTTATAAGCCCAAAGTTCTATTACTATTTATGAATACATTAAATATTGTTCCCTGTAGAAAATTTGTAAAATGTAGATTAGCAAAAAGAATTTTAACAAAATAACCCTAACTTCAACACTCAGAGGTAGCCACTTGATGGTATTATAGTGTATTATATATTCATCTTGATATTTTTAGGATAAGTGTGTATTATTAAGAGCTGGGTCACATGACCTGCTTTATCTACTTAGCTATATCTCTTGAACATTTTCCCAAGTCATTAAATAACACATGAGGCATTCTATGACCCTCCCGCCCCGTCCCCCAGAGGGGCCCATGCAGTGTGATGGAAAGAACACAAGGCTTCAAAGCCAAACACCCAGTTTGAGCCCTGGTTCTGGGGTGTACTTGCTACGGTTGGGCAGATTATTGAGCCGCTCCGAGCTTCGTTCTACGAAGCAGTGTAACATTTGCCTCAGCGTCTCTGACTGTCTAAATGAGACAATTCACGTGAATATGTCTAGCATGGAGCCCGCTTCGGAACTGACCCTCCATCGTTATTAATTTCTTTCCGTCCCACGTTAGTCAGTGTGATTTCTTTCTCCTCCCAACACCCTGCTACTCTTTGTGCCTCCCTGTGGCCCTATCGTGCTGGCTCTCCCTTAGAGGCATTTGTGAAAATGCTGTATTCTTCCTACCAGGGCATAGGCGGACCCTTGAAGCCGGGGCTGGCCTGCCTCCTCCAACTGGCCCCAGGAGCCCCCAGCACAGTGCTGGCCCCCGCAGGTCGTCACTGCATGGGGCCTCCTTTGCCTTAATCGTCACCCTCCATTCTGGTCCTTTCCCTTTTGCATCCCTGTAGACAGCTTCAGAGAAAGTCTGGGCTTCTTTCAGGCCCTGGCTTGACTTTGATGCTAAAAAGCACGCATTCTGGAGCCTGGCTCTTCAGGGTCCTGACGATGCCTCTGTGCTTGGCGTCCTCCCCACTGTAGTCTCTCTCTTGGCAGCCATTGCTGCCGCCTCTTCTCCAGGCTCCTGTCTCTCTGATCCCAGAGGATGAACTACCTGGGTGAGCAGAAGAGCAGAGCGCCACCCCCACCCCACTCGCCGCCTCCACCTGGTAACTTAACAGCCTGCTTCAGTTGGGAGCCAGGCCACTCGGAAACCTTCTCCAACCTGGGCTTTCTCCGCCTCAGCGTCACCTAGTTGCCGGGTTTTACTGTTTTCCATTTTCATGAAAAAGCACTTTTGGCTCTTTCTCAAGCAGCTGATTGATCTGTACTGACGCTAAACCCCTTCCTGTTTTCCCCTCAATACCACCCCAGAAACTGCCCTCCTTCTAGACAGCCTGAGAAAAGAGAACAGCTCCTATTAATGGCACAGAACACTCTGGAAGGAAAACTCCTCTGAT
The DNA here is from genome assembly GCA_004026545.1 of Mormoops blainvillei. Lineage (NCBI taxonomy): Eukaryota > Metazoa > Chordata > Mammalia > Chiroptera > Mormoopidae > Mormoops > Mormoops blainvillei. The sequence goes on from PVJD01001019.1 coordinate 142,733, forward strand.
TTCACCCCAAAGTTGAGTCTCATGTGAACCATTTTGCCGACTCTACTGGGCAAGTAAAATCGAAAAGAAGGCGCAGAAGGCAGCCCTACTATGCCAGGCACCCGCGCCGGGAGACGACATACGTCACAACAGTTCCAAGTACAGCGCTGGGGCCAGGGTGGAGCAGGATGCCCTGTTGTGCCACTTCCTAGCTGTGCGACCCAGGGAGAGCGGCTTTCCTTCTGATCCCCAGTTCCCTCTGTCAAATGTCAGACTCCCTGTACTGTTGCACTTTTCTAAGGCTGTTGGAACAAATTACCACGGCTTAGATCGACACAAACATATCACAGTACTTACAGTTCTGGAGGGCAGAAGTCCTCAAATCAAGGTGCTGGCAGGATGCGTTTCTTCTGGAGGCTGCGGGGAGAGTTCATTTTCTCCCCTTTTCCAGCTTCTACAGTCCACCTGCGGTCTGTGGTTGACGGCCCCTTCTTCCACCTTCAGACTCTTGGCACCTCTCCTCTGCTTCCAACATCACATCTCCTCCTTTAGCTCGGACCCTCCCTCCTGCCTTTGAAGGGCCTTGTTACACTGGGCCCACCCGGATCATCCGGAACGATCTCCCATCTCAAGGCCCTTAACTTACCACACCTGTGAAGTAACGTGTTCACAGGTTCCAGGAGTTAGGAGGTGGACATTGTTAGAGGTTCATTAATTTGCCCACCGCCTTTCTCTCACAGGATCATTACGCAAATACAAAAAGAGAATACAGGCACAGTCCTCAGAACACCGCCCGGCTCCCAGAAAGTGCTCCAAAGATGCCCGCCATGACGCCAGCAATATGTCCATACTAGCATTAGTAGCTAAGAGAAACGGCTGTTCATGCTTACTGAGATAAAGTGGGGCCACGTGCTTCCAAGTTTAATGGGAGCCAAAGGAAGTATATTGGGGCTGGGTAGTGCCAGGGACACCCCTCTGTAGTTTCATATCCTCATCCTCTATTTTTAAATACCAAGGTTTGCTGGGTACCCACTAGGTAGCACCGCTTTTCATTCCTCATAACAAGACTCAGGTTGTGCCGTTAGTTCAGGTCATTCACCTAGCGACTAGCAAAGGCAGGACTGAACCACTTTCGGCCGACGCAAGACCCTGTCTGTCCTCTTTCCAGACACCAGGACATGGCCACCTACTGGCTCCCATGTCCCTTGGTCCTCGGAACTGTACCAGGCCTGCCCCGCACACCCTTTCTGGGCAGAGTATGGGCTTGTGCTTCTCTTGCGTCCTGTACAGCCCTTGGCATTTTGCAAGGATTAGGAGAGCCCAACGAGAAGGGGACATGCCCCTGAACCCAGGGCACCCTCCAGAATCACCTGGATGCCCCGCGCCCAGACGTCAGGCGGCCTTCGTTTGAATTTCAAACAAGCACCCAGGTGACCTGTGGGCCGGGCCCACTTGGAGAGCTCCTGTTCTGGAGTGACCCAGGGGTGAATTCACTGGAGGAGAATAAACTGCTCAGATGCGTGGGATCCTTGCTCACTGGGCGCCACGCACTCCTTCCGCTTGCTGATTTCCACAGAGCTGTGAGGGCCACTTGACTGACACTGCTCGGTGGCGGGATAGCGGTGACCCCGCCCCCCACGCCGAACTAACGCCAGCTCCCCCACTTTCCCCAGCTGTTCTTCCAGGTGGCCCTGACCAGCAGCCTTTCGCTTTATCATATCTTCAGAAGCGAGGCCCCGGTCACCTGTCCTCTCAGTCTGCAACTTCGCAAACGATGAAATATGACATAAAACACCGAACTCTGCCTTTGAAATGAGGCAGCAGGGGACAGGAGCAACTATTTGAAAAGGGCAAAAGGTCCTCCGGGCCACCAATTCTCAACACTTAACCCACAGCTCAAAGCCATGAGCTTCAGGGCTTCAAGGAATTAGGGAGCCAAGGCCTCAAGGGTGCCAGTGGCGTTATTTAGATGTGACCCTACAGGCTGAAGGGCATGCTCATTAGCATATTTGCGAACAGCTGTTGATAAAGATTTTCAGTTTTGCTCAGGGGACCCGTTGCAATGAGGAGCATTTTATGAGAACAATACATATTGTAGACATCTGAATATATTTCCATGAAAAAATAAAGATGAAGGAAACAAAAAGATGGTATAGTGTTCTTACACAGCCGATGAATATTTAATACACTAAGGCTTGTCTTTAAGGGGAAAAAATACCCTTTGCAATTTTACACACTTCCTACAATAGCAATCCATATACAAAATGACAAACACGACAGCCACCCGCATAAATACCACGTATTGCATTATTCCCTTACTACAGTGGCACAAAGACCAGCTGCTACATGAAGTATCATGAAAACATAAATTACTGGTTATAAATAGCGTCTTTAAAACATGAGGCCGTCCAACACTGGTTGGCTTAACACAGGCTGCCTGGAACGAGCCTGAGGAACTGATAGGACAGGCGGGGAGACTAGGCAGGATATTCAGATCGCAGGGCAGCAGCCAACAGACGCTATAAGAAAGGCTCTAGACAGAGCGAAAGGGGACCGAGTGGCCTGCTCAGGAACCCAGAGGAACAATCCTGCTTCCAGTTGACCCTTGCCACCCCGAGATGGAACGATTCACAGACTGCTTATCACCACTATTTTTAACTTCTTGGCAAACTAACCCAGTGCAATGGGAAATGCGCCCAAAGTAAACATACACTCCTCTGATTCTTCCCCTGGCAAGTAATTTTCTATTATTTTCCATTATAACCATTTCCAGGATAAATGATGCTCCCGAGGCAGAGCTTAAGCGTGAGGGTCCTCCGAGGAGCCTCCATCCCAGACCGGGGGAGCGAAGAAAAGGCATGTGCTCGCTCTCCGCTCTAGACGCTGTGTCCAAACACGCCCTTCGAGGAGCTGTCCAAACTTTTCACCTTTGAGGACCCTTTGCCATTATTATTATTTCCCTTGAGTTTTGCTACCAAACAAAATAACACAGTCACTCACAATTATTTTTCCATGAGGCAGCTTAATAGGAATAACATTTTCTGAGCATCTTCTCTCTGTCAGGCACTGTGTACACATTCTCTCACGGAATTGTCACCGCAGCTCTATGAGCCAGGTACTGTCATTATCTGTACTTGACATACAGGAAACAGGAGCACACAGGTGAAGGAACTGCGGGAGATCTGGGCGCTGGAAGGCAGTGGAATAAGTCTAAATCTCAGATCTGTCTCCAAAGTCCCTGCTTATAACGACTGCACTGGGCTGCCCTACCTTCTCCACATTAATCCACATTAGTACAGTTCCAGACCAAAGAAAGGACTAGTCAAACTCGTTACAAACTTCTGAAGGATAAATGCATAACTTGCTTTAGATTTTTCAAAACACCCCAGATATGGCCCCATTAAAGTCTTCACACATCCCTAGCTATCCCACGCCCCAACCCAGGAACCGCCAACCAAGGACCACCTGAGAGTCATTCGCAATGTGGTTCTTCTATGCCCAAACAAAAACAGCTAGTTAAGAATATTGCCATGGGAAATAAAGTCAAAACACTGAATGACATTCAAAGCGCTTCTTGAATCGGCCCTCACTATCTTTCCGCCTCCATCTGCCAGAACTGTGTTATGCACAGAGTCTGAATCAATAGGTGACAGGCCTGAGAAACTGCACTTGTTGCAAGCTCCCGAGGAGGTATCTGCCGGCAGGTTAGATTGAGAAACATTTCCATCTGGTTGTGACTATCCACAGGCACAGCTCTCATCTCCTAAGCGACACACTGTTGACTAGGCACACCACCAGCTCGGTCAGCTTTGTGCTTTGTTCATGGCCTTTCCCCAGCCTGACACGCATGCGTCACCCTTCCCTCCCAGGCCCCGCTCAGAGGCCGCCTCTGGGAAGCCTTGTTGGCTGTCCCATGTTAGAATTTGTCCCGTCCCACCTGCCCCCACAGCACCCTGCTCAGGCTCTGCCTTTCCTCCCGGGGAGCTGTCCCCCAGTCTGGCCCAGCAGACCGTAAGCTCTTTAAGAACAGGACTGGTTCTTACTAACCTTCTTTGCTCTCCCTGCTCTTCGCACAGGCACTGGCATCGAAGGTTCTTAATAAGGGTGAGCAGGTCTAATATGTCACTGGAGACCAGGAGTAGCCACCGCACTAGAAACAGGCTTCTTCCCTCACCAACAGATAGGGGGAAAGGCAAGTGGAGGGAGAGAGGCTTCTACAGGAATTAAACAAGGAGAAAAAAAGAGCGGGTTCATTTTTCCCTTAAAAATGTGACCCAAGATTAATAATGGGGGAATGGTTCTCAGGAACTAGTATTACTGTGATCAAGACTTTCTGTAATAAACTCCGACACAAAGATTTAATATTTGCATTTGTCACCATGATCAACCACCTCAATCACACCTGAGACGAAGCCAATGCCTCCTCGGCCCTACCGCACCCTCCCAGACCCCAGTCAGCCTCAGCCATCCAGGTCCACACTTTCAATTTGCCTCTGTTCCCTAGGGGACAGATTTTACTGATTAGCAACTAATGTTTATTGAGCACTTACTGTGTCCCAGAAACCGCAGCCTCAATTTATATGCATAATATTTAATCTTTACAATAGCTCTCTAAGGTGTTATTATCGCCATTTTCTAGATGAAAAAAAAAAACCAAACAAACAAACTGAGCTCAGAGAAGTTAAATAGCTTGCCAACAGTTGCACAGTTAGCAGTGCTGGAGTTTGAACTTAAATGTGTCTGCCTGGAAAGCCTATGTTCTTAATTAACCACTCTGCTAATTTTTTTAACATGAAGATCTGTGTGACTTTACAAAGGATAAGCAATGACATCAAAATATTAGTGGAAGAGGGAAGGGCTCTGGGTCTGTGCTGGAAACGATGCTGGAAAACACTTACAGGACAGAGCTTCACCCTGAGAACTCACCCTGCCGAGAGGACAGGGCTCAGCAGGCAATGGCTCAAGCCTGCCTGGGACACTTCCAACTAAAGACCCTACAAAGGCCATGTCCTCAGTCCTCCGAACCCTGGGCTCAGCCTGGCCGTGAGCACAAATGCCCAGCTGTTTCGCCAGCACAGCCTCTCACCGGGTCTCACAAAATTGGAAGAGCCAAGGAAATTCACAACATTCTAGGTCTCATTCTCTCCTTTTGAAGGGGGGCGGCGGGGAGGACTGAGGTCCATGACAGTTAGGTGTTTGCCCAGGTCACAGAGCTAATGAACCACTAAGCTGAGGCTCAAATCCATGCTTCTTGCTGTTGAGTTAGGCTGGATTTGTTCTCTGAAACGAGACACACACACACACACACACACACACACACACACACACACAAAATAGGATGACTGTAACAGAAAAACAATAAGAGCTTACATAAAGAAAACAAGTGTCTCCTGTTTCACTCAAACCCCAAGCTCCTGTCTTCTAGAGAGGTTGGTATGTACGAGTCACCAGCTCAGTATGTACAAATCATATGTCATACTAGTTCCCAAACCCGTACACATATATACAAACACCTCCACCCATTCTTTAACAAAGATGAACACAAACACTTATTCATTTCTGAAACTTTCATCACTTAGCGTACGCTGACTATATTCCCGAGTCAACGAGCTATGGTTCTCTCCCAGTCGGTGAAGCACAGCCCTCCACAATGGGGAGGCTGAGCAATGTGTCTGAACTTCCTCTTACTGGTGGACAGTCTGACTGTTGGCTGTGCCTTCTGCAGGCCACACTACTGCCATGCACGCAATGAAGCCTGCCCACTTGGGACAGGGATCCTCTCACTCATTTGGCTTCACATGGACCAAAATGAAAACTGATCGCCTAAATGCAGTGACGAGGGGAACACTCTGTTTTCTGACGGTGGGTTCCATTTCCTGGTATACCAGGCAGCCAGCCCTTTAAGTAAACCAGTCTATGGAAAGGAAATGTTTTTACCGATCGCTTAAAAACCTGCATACTAAGCAGTATGAATTTGGGCAAGCCAATGTTCCCTCATCTGTGAAATGGGCAAAGAAAAGTACTTACCTTATAGAGCAGTTAAATTCATAATTAAATGAGATAATGCATATACAGTCTCTCACATGATGCCTGGTACATAGTAGCATTTAATAAAAATGGCTACTAATGCTGTTGTCATTGAAAATAGGCTGACATTCATACAAGATCAAAAGGTTTGGATAGGAAGGTTCATACTTTGTATCTTGACCTTTTATTAACATGTTACCAGCCTCTGGAACCTTCATCACCACACACTTGTGAAATGCCCATTCTCACAGGTGTGGAGGCCAGGGGTTGGCGAAGAAGGGAACAGGGTTAGTTGGCCTTACATGGATATTGGCGGTAGAAGATTTAAAAAACACTGAAGAGATAATCCCCACACGAACATTCAGTGTTTATCACAGGCCTTCTGTGAAATGACAGAAGGAGCTCTGACGTTTAAGTCTAGAACATTTCAGCACCCACAATTAATGCTATTCCCAGCAAAGGAGGAGGATTTGCGTCTCCGAGTTAAGGTTAGAAAATCCAAGTGAGCAGGAGTTGGTTTGAGGAAAATGCAATTAGTAAGGCAGGTAAGGGGAGACTCGTGTTTCCAGAAATCTGTCTTCAGAAATATTAATGGGCTTGGCTTTTTCACCCTACATCTCTAAATATGTTTGTAATTTGTGTAGTCTGCACACTCCAGATTTTGTTTTGCAAGGGGAACTTTATAAATCACTGTATTATTGCTACAAATAATTGAACTGAAGACTAATTTGTGGTTGCACACATGTTCACCAGTATGTGAAAAAGGCTGCTGTCAGCACCAGAGCTCAGTTTCCTCCACATCACATTTTTACATTTTAATGTGCATTTGAATGTTGCAAATCTGGGAGAGGGAAGTAGAAAGAATTATAAAATATATAAGGAAGAATGGAGAAAGTGGGAAACAGAAGAAAGAAGAGGAGGGGAAAAAAACAAGGGAGGAAAAAAAAATCCTCCCATTCTCTTAGCTTTCAGAAAGATTTCCAACAGTTTCACTGGGCAGTGTGGTTAGAATACTCCCCTCCTCTGTTAATGGTTTTGTTTTTTTTTTAAAGGAGCAATGGACCTAATGTGTGTTTTTCGAAATCGTTTGATTCTAAATCCATTCAACGATAAATCTGGCTTCCTACTTGAAAAGCTAGATACATCCTGACTCCCCTAAAGTGACGTAAAATATTCAAACCTAGGCCAAGAAAAATCCCAAACCAACCAACAGAAGTCAAGGAAAATTGAATACAGAAGCTTTCAACTTGAATTATTCAGGTCCAAAGAAATTAAGTCTTTCATCTTTTCCCCCTAGTTAACTTTTGGAACATTTTTAATACTTCTCCCTAAATATTTCAAAATATAATCCAAAAGTGATCAAATTCCATTTTATGAGCTGAGGAGTACAGATAAATATATCAATTTTGTCTAGCATATCCATACCCATTTCTTTCACGGATATTGAAAATTACTAATAGAGTACTGTGTGTATTAAAATGCTTCCAAAGTATCACTGGAAAAGCTTTTTGATATTTTGACTAATTCAACTCTAAAATAAACAATTATTCTAAAATGCTTCTTAAATATACTCACTCTAAGAAGAAACTATAAACGATGACACCACTTTACCAATACACAGAAAAGTGGACAAGAGAAACCAGTTTTTTAATTAGTTAAAATAGAAAGCAAGCCTACACATAACAACAACCACCTTCATATAACAAACCTACATATAACAACCTACATATAACAAGCCTACATATAACAACAAAACCTTCCAAGAGGCATCTGATAAACAGAAACATCAAACCAATGGCACAGACTTTGAACAGCTAACAGTATGGAATATGTATAATTTTTAAAATATCTTCGGGTGGAATGAAAACATTTTGGTATACCTCAAACATCATTTAATGTTTTCCGATGATCCTCCCTCATCCGCATATTTTTTTTTGTTGGCACAAGGAAACCTAAACACATGCAGCCTCTTACATGGATTCAAACCTACAGAAACACAGTCACATGAAATAGCCACAGACTAATCTTTTCTATTTTACTAAAGATTGATGTGAGAGAAAGAAAGAGAGAGAGAGAGGGAGACGCACATCGATTTGTCGTTCCACTTATTTATGCATTGATTGGTTGCCTCTCCTATGTGCCTGGACTGGAGATCGAACCTGCAACCTTGGCATATGGGAACGACACTCTAACCAACTGAGCTACCGGCCAGGGCCCCACAGGCTAATCTTGAATTGCAATATAGACTGGAGGTCATCAGTCTGCAGCTCTGCCTCCTCAGGATCCTTTCAAGCCATTTCCAGTGTTTCAGTATCTCCGCTTTATTGGGAACGATGGCATCATTTAGCGTGGCAGTTCCCACAAGTATGGTCCATGGATCCTGGGAGCCCCCAAGACTCTTTCAAGGAAACCCATGAGGTCAAAACTAATTTCATAATAATACTTATCACAAGAAGTAGAGTTTTCTAGATGCCACATGACGTGATGTGTCAACAGACTGAATGCAGAGCAGAGCTGAGAATCCAGCTGTCTTCTATTATGCCAGACATAAAAGAGATTATTTACAAAAATTTGAAAAAAAGAATGCCACTCTTCTGTTTTGTTTTGGAAAATAGTTTTGGTTTTTTTTTCATTTCAATGTTATTTCTGTTAGGATGCAATGGGTTTATTATTTAAAAAATAAATACATTAAAAAATATCTCTCCATTTTCAGTTCTAATATGGCAAATATCAATATTTATAATTCCCCAAAACAAAAGCTCTTGAAAGCTCTCAATATTTTTTAAGTGTATGAAAGGGTCCTGAGACCAAAAAGTTCGACAGCCAGTGATTTAGCACAATGCCTGACATACAGTAAATGCTCAATGCGTGTGAGGCAATTGACTGACTGAAGGGCTTTCATTATGGTTTTATTAAATGTACAAGAGATGCCACAGTTCGATAAATGGATATGGCCAATAAAGACCCTTGGATGACCACTTTCGGGTCCTCTGCACCTGCTTACCACACAATTTAAAAAAAAGATGGTACGAACACAAAGGTAGAAAATACAATTATCGCCTTAAAGATAATGCAGTATTTATTTTGCGCAACAAGTACGGCTTATAGACATAGCAGGTAAATATGGCATAAGGACATAAAAAGCAAGTAAAACAAAGGTGGGTCAGTATTAGTGCAAACAGGTTCTAATTATAAAGTGAACTTTCTTTATCCATCCTATCCCCACTTATTTCCCATTTTAGAGAAACAAGATCTGCTATGAATTCAGGCAGCAGGGTCTTCTAAAGCAGTTTATGAGGATTTTATGCACAGGCTAGTTAAACTACGCAACATCTGCATAGTTCAAGTGCTTAGAGCCCTACCAGGTCCTGGGGTCACCTGTATGAGCCCATTAAGTAACTTCGTTGGGTTCCATAGCCACGATGTTCACGTGTTTCTCCCATTTTCTTCCTGGTGATGTCTGACTTAGCTTAGAAAATCCACCTTGGGCACTCTGTACTCCCAAAAGCTTTCCTTGAGTTCTTTCCCAGAGAAGGTTAAAAATTCCTTCATCTCTCTTACCTCCTACATGTGTCTGTGGCAGCACATAGCACGTGCTGTTGAAATTCTTTATTTTCATTGTCTCCCTTAGTAGACTGTGGGCTCCTTGAAAGCAGGGCCCATGTGTGTTGCCCACCTGTGTGTTCTAGTGCCTATCACAGTACAAAACATGGTAGCTACTTTATAAACCCACACAAATGCTAGTCGATCATCTGATAGACATAGAGGACAATTACCAGAATTAAGTTAAATGCAAAAGAATAATAAGGAAGTAGTGAAATCCAATGTTTTTCAACCCAGCTAGAAATCCAGCATGTGTGTCTCAGTGACGGTGAGTCAGTCTTGCCACGTTTGAGAATGAAAAGCGGTCCACAGAGAGCCTACTACAAAAACCTATCTCCTGGAAGAACATCTAGCTCTATCATCCTTCTGAGAGGATACAAACTGGAAATGGTACAGGCCAGCATTTTAAATGACAGATTAAACCAAGGTAAGAACTCACAAGGCAATAAGCAGTATTAAAGTTAAAAAAGTCCATTAGCAGAAAAGGACTAGAGAAGGGGCGGTGGGGGGTTGGGGGGAGGGAATCTAACAAGTTGGAATGTTTATGTGACATCAGACAGGTTGGAAAGTCATGCTTTAAAATCAATCAGCCTCTGTCGCCACTTTTTAAGTGACATGCCCATCAGAAAAGAACACACATTTTCATTAACAGAGCAAAGGAAGAATTTATTTGCCTAGGGTTAGCTTTGGCAAAGGAATGGGTAAAGTAGGTTGTTTCCTGTTTCCATGTTTAGCTTTAAGAATATGGCCATATGGTAGGAATTAAGATGTTGCCCAGAATCTAATATGGAAGAGACATCTGCATACCACCAAAAGAAGAGGCCAATACCAGTAATACTCAAGTGGAAATTTGAGATTGGGTAACTACAGGCAATCTAATCTTATGAAAAGCTACAGAAAGCAAAGTCCCTTGAAGCACAAAGAGCTTGTCCATCCTTATAACCATTCAATATAATTAGATGCGTATCCTTTTGTTAGACTTTGAAAATAGCAATTTATTTCTCATTTATTAGTCTGATTTCACACTGCCCTTATGGGATGTCTCAATTAGCATAGACTCTAAAGTCGCATAACACCCAGACATTCTCTATATCTGTTTCTTTACTCTATTATAATTCATTTTTCCTCATCAGAGGTAGTCTTAGCCCAGGGAAAAATCCCACTATTCTAAAGCTGAAAATCACCCTAAAAATGGACTAATCTAACCCCATCCACTTCAGGAAAACTGAGGCCCAGAAGACTCAAGTTCCGTGTCTGGGGTCACACAGTCAAGGACTGTCAGAAAAAGACAGTATACCTCAGGCCTCCCTTCCTCCAATTCAGGGCGATTTCCACCATACCAAAGCACAAAGTATAGATGCTCATTTGGAAATGTGCGTTTGAACAAATTGCTGGCCCCGAGCACCATTTCCTCCCTACATAAATAAAAGCAATGCTTTCTACCTGCCACCTCCACCCAGGAACATCCGTGGCGGGCACGTTCATTCCCTCGGGCCCACTGTGGGAAGGCAGACGACAGCACCACCATGAAGCAGCAGGTGCTGATCTAGAGGGGGCCGTGCACATGGGCCAAAGCACAGGCGTGACGGTGGCCCGTGCAGAGGTCTGGGAGAAAAGGGATCCTTGCCTCGCCTCAAAGTGTCACCCCAGAGTATCTGTGGATTACAAAAGGAAAAACAGTTGAGAAGCCTGGCAGACACCATTTTAACTAGGGGATAGAGGTTTACATCCCCAGAAATGGGATAAACTGATGTCACGTTCCCCTGACATGATGTACATGGGAAGGGCACTTCGCCTCTGTGGTCTTCCCCCAAATCCTGGCCTCCACTTAACCATGAGATAACCCAAGCTTGGGGGCACTCTATCAGCTACCTGACTAGTGTTCTTCACAAAGCCAAGATCGTGAAAAACAAGAAAAAAACAAGCATATGTCACAGGTTGGAGGAGAATAAGGAGACAAGAAAACTAAATGCAATGTGGGATCCTGGACCGGATTCCCAAACAGAGAACAAAACACTGGTGGAAAGACAGGTGAAATCCAAATCAAGTCAATAGCTCAGGAGGTCGTATTGTGCCAACGTCAATTTCTTAGTTTTGATACTCGCACCATGGGGATATTGTGGGAGATGTGACCTTTGGGTGAACTGGTTGAGGAGTGGACAGGAGCTCTGTACTGTCTTTGCAACAGTTCTGCGAGTCTAAAATTATTTCAAAATTTAAAAAATGTTTTAAGTGTCTCACGGATGGGCAGGAGACAGAGCTGAAGATTTTCCAGTCCCTCCTCTCAACCCCTTTAAAATCAATCACTTTTTTCTTTCAAAAGCACTTTGCGCAAGCTATTTTTTCTCATTTATTCTGCTTATTGGTGTATCTATCTTTTTAAAGTGGTACTGTTTTAAGGGAAGGAACCAGGGAGAACCTTTATCACTGCTAAGAGCACCTCATCCTGTGTCTTTCGCAAAGTGCTCAATTAAAACGATGGCTACGCCAAGATGTAAACAACAGGAATGGCCGCTGAGGGCGGAATGGATAAAGAAGCTGAGGGTTAAATACAATGGAATATTCAGCCAGAAACAAGAAGGAAGCCCCGTCATTTTTAACGTGGATGGCCTCACGTTAAGTGAGATAAGGCACAGAATGACACGCACTGTGTGATCTCTCTTATATGTGGAATTGAAAAACAAACTCTTAGAAAAAGAGATCAGATTAGTGGTTACCAGAGGCAAGAGAAGGGGACATAGGGGAACTGGATGGTGGTCAAAAGGTACAAACGTCCTAGTATAAGATAAATAAGTACTAGGGATGCAATGTACAACACGATGACTAAAGTTAATACTGCTATATGGTATATTTAAAAGTTGTTAAGACAGTTTTCATTTCAAAGAAAAAACTTTTTATAGCTATATGAGATAATGAATATTAACTACACTTACAGTGGTAATCATTTCATAATATATCTAAGTCAAATCATGACGCCGTGAAACTTATACAGTGCTCTGTCAATTACAACTCAATAAAAATGGGGGAAAATGTCAGCAACATGAATAAGTTATACTCAATAGCCCCATGCTGTCCTTTTCATATCTCTCCTCTTTGCATTCATGTCAGACATACATACCTTGTCTAAACCTGTCCATCCTTGGAATTCACAGAGAAGGGAAGGTTCCCTGGTGCTCCCTTGGCCCTCTGCCCCGACACAATGAGCCTTCTCATCTCGGGCTGAACTGACAGAGCCCTCCCCTGCTAAAGCTCCATCCCTACATGCACAGAACCTCACAAACCCATCTCTGAACAGCTGATGTTGGATGCACCTGCTTTCCATGGATGAGTTGTATGCATTCAGCTGCATTTCATCATTTTGCCCCCAATTCCCCCTTTCGTAAGTTAAACATATTTTGCAAGTGTGTTTGCAACCTTATTCCTGTCTCTTCACAGCATCCAACGCAGCACACTGCCCTCACTCACTAAACGTCTCAGAAGCAAATGCTGTTGAAAATCCCCTGTACTCTTCGTCTAGACTGCCCTTTACCCCTTCCCAGTCTGCAAAAGTGTCCAGGCATCCTCCCGAACGTTGTCAGTTGCATCACCTCCTCCAGGATGCCTCCCCTGGATACACCTCAGACTCCCCTTAGACAAGCCTCATTTTCCTCAGAATTAATCATGCCCTGATCTGTGGTACCTCCGTACCTGGCACATAATTATGCCTTAGTACTTGTAACACTCATTTTAATTACCTATGTACAAGCCCATCTCCCTGACTGTAACAGGAGCTCCTTGAGAGCATTTACTTTATTTATTGTGTTTCCCTAGGATAGTACTTGGCATGTGGTCAGTGATACAATAAATGTTTGCTGGATCGAAGAATGACTGTTATTCCCAACCTCTGTCTCCTAGCGCCCAGGAACTTTCTGGGGTGGCAGACACATGGGACATGCAGGTATTACCCGCAACGAATGAACACAGGCGGCAAAGACATTGCTCAGGTCCACTGTGTGGCCGCCAGCTCGCAGGGGTGAAGCCTCAGCACACTGATGAAACTGAGTGAGGATCTGTTGACGCTCGGGCCTCCTGAGCCCCTGCAGCACCCTAAATGATACTGAACCCCCAGAACTGTTGATCTGTTTTTATTTCCCTGTGAGCACGAATGCTCAATAAGAGGGTAAGGAATGAATTTAGGTGCCTGGACCAGAAGGATCTAGAGTGGCAGCAGGGTTAGTCTAACATGAAGAAGTGACATCTGCCCAGAATGTTCTCATCAGGAACTTCATCTCCGCCAGCTCAATGCTCCCCGTGGTTTCCCTCTCTTTCTCCGTCCTGATGGCTCCTATACTTTGGGCCAGCTGTACTGCCATCTCTCTGGGTCCCTAAACTAGAAAGCTTAGATTTGTCATTGCTTCTCTCTCTCAGCTACACAACCAGCTGAAAACCTCACGTCATTGATCAACAACTGCAATAATCTAAACTGACATTCTTTTCCATCCTGCGACAGGAATCAAATCATGGAATGTCCCCTTCTCTTTCTCTACCTGATAAACTCCTAATCATCCTTCAACGCCCAGCTTCCAAGGGCACTGGTTACCCTTCGCCCCAGGATAAACACGGACGCACTGCATTGCTTAGTACTCCCTAGCCGAGTTCTCTCTGCAGCTGGCCCTGGCCAGAATGTGGACAATCGGCAGTCCATGAATTGTCTGCGGACTACAATTTGTTTGTTGACTTTAATTATGTAACTCTTATCATTTAAGCTTTCATGTGCATCGGCGTCTTGTCTCTGACCAGATTGTAAGCTCCTCCCTCCCTCACAGCTCCGAGCACAGCACCCTGCCTTCGTGGGCCGTTTACAAAGATGTGTTATTGCGAGACTGAAGAGTGAACACCGTCCTGCACCAGAAAGTGACGTTGTCAGGATCACACCTGTGGTTCTCAGCACCTGCTGTGCATCAGAATCAGCTGGGAAGCTGATAAAAATGCAGATGCCCTAGCACTGCCCCTGCTGATTCTGACTCAGAGGACTGCAGAAAGTTCTAGAAATCTGTCTTTTTCACCATGTCCCCTACTCCTTGCCAGTTCGTTTTGCTGCTCCCCAAACTGTTCCCTCCCATGGTGGTCTGACTCGCTCTGGTCCCCTGCTTGCCCTTTAAGCTTCCTCCTTCTGGGGTCAAAGCTCAGAGGTAAAGTCAGACCGAGTCACCAAAGGAGAGAAAGAGTGCAGGGCCCTCTGTGACGGCCTCTCTCAGGAACTGGCTCCCCACCTCGGAGGCAGCAGAGAGGTGATTGTATCTAGAGAGCACACAAACTACTTATCTGCTCTCTGCGAAATGCCAGCGAGTTTGAAAGGCACTTTGTCCAATTAGAAGTGTGGAGAAATATTCATCCTGTCCGTGACAGAGATGAAGTGCTTCTTTCAAAGGCAGCGGTGGCAGCCAGCCAGGTTTAAGAAGTCCAACTATTCCACACCGAGCCAGCAGTTATTAATTAGTTTTATTAATGGCAGGTCTTTAATGCAAAATGACAGAAGGAGAGAGTGAATATCCCCGTCACTACTAAAATACAAATTGTCCGGATTTAGGTTGTGTTGTTCTGCAGCATGTACAGGCGGCCCGCCAGGCCCAAGTGGGGAATGGAGAAGGCGGCCAAATGCCTTTCTGCAGAGTTCCGGACTATTAATGGCATGACAAAGAGACTGGGATGCTTACCTCAGGTAGCTCTCTAGGGGAAAATCCACCAACTTTAATTACCAAGGAGAGGAGCCTCTGAGGGGAGGAGGGGGAGGTCTGAGGGGAAAACCCGGGGGCAGGGGGGAGACGACGTGGTGGGGACAGGAAGGGGGCCTGTGTCTCCCACACTGGTCACAGGCCTCTGCAAGACACCGGCACTTCCAGAGAACAGCGCAGGGCTGCTTTGCTGAGAATTAGTCTTACACTGTCAACCTGTTTTTTATGACCATTAATCACATTTGTATTTATAAGCACTAAGACAGGATAATCAAATCTCATGCTTCAAAGCATATGTTTATCACCACAGGCATAAAAAGGAAGGAGAAAAAGTTTACAAGCCTGCACCATCGGGGAGAGCTGCTGTTTATCTGGTCGCTTCCCCAGAAGCACCCTGGGGGCTCTAGAGAACATTCTGTGAGGAAGACAGAACTGCCCGGGGTTGGTGTCTCCCTGCTGGTCTAAGGCAGGAATTTAAAGGAAGTCCCTCAACATCCTCCCCCTCAGCACTCACCCCACAGCCCTGAGCCTGAGCCCCTGCCTTGAGGTCTCCCCGCTTTGGCCCACGTGGGAGCAGGTCCTGCCACGCTCTGGGCTGGGCAATGCCTCTCTCCCTCACGCCTTTTGTTTCAGCAGCTTGTATATTCCCTGTGATCCCCCCACCAACCACCCCAAGCTGCCTAAACTTTAAAGAGGTTTCCCACCCCACCCTCCTTAGCAGCCTTCCTCTACACCAGACCGGAGGCAGGGAACTTCTCCGTCAAGCCACATAGTAACTATTTCAGTCTTTGCAGGCTTTTCGGTCTCTGTGGCAACTACTCAAATCTGCCCTTGTGGTTTGACACAGCCCGGGACACTATGGAAAAGTGGGTGTGGCTGTGCTCCCATAAAATTTTCTTTCCCCAAAAAAGACAGTGGGTGGGTAGGTTTGACCCATGAGCTGTAGTTTGCTGACTCCTCGCTCTAAAGCAGCTGTGCCCAATATAGGAAACCAGTTACTAATGAGTTCTGCAAAACTGAATGGAAGATTTGGAAAATTCTAACAGCAAAGATACATTTGCTTCCTCCACAGTAGCACAGGCTAACCCAAATCTCCTGATTGGAATCATGTCAGCCACTTGTGTTGATAACTACCTTGCAGTGGGAACACCAACCGAAAAATGATCATTAATAAATAAGGCGGATGATTGCGATCTTTCAAACCACGAGGTCTATAATGGAGAGAGTAACACAAGTGGCCCCACCATTTAGAAGCAAAAAGGGCATCTCAAAAGCATCTTGTGCCACACGTTTCTCTAGGAGATTCCCTCAAGTGGCTCAAAACCCTCGTGATGAAGCGGGACATTGTCTCCTAACCCGGGAGGAACACAAGTCAGTGTGAAAAGCCTGACTGCCATCATCAATATCAAGGGCTGATATTCGGAGTGCTCGCTGAAAACGGAAATTTTGCAAGCCCATCAGAACCAAAGGCACTACCAACCCAGGTCCACATTTTCTAGAACAAGATGAAAATACACCCAGCACTAGGGAAAGACAACATGAATGAGGAGAAAACAAGAACGAGGAGTCGCCGGTTCTCTTGATGACCTGCTGGGTAACGAGTAGCCATTCACTGAGTCTCAACACCACGCCTTCATGTGTGACTCTACAGTGTTCAGTGTTTTCATAAATGAATGAATTCTACATCCACGCCCGATGCTGTGAAAGGTGGAAAAATGAATGTGAGCTGATATTTCCCTTACTGGGATGAATGGCATACCAATGGAGCACAGGAAAGGATGAAGACAGGCAACGCACAGCATCTACACGCAGGCATTGTGCCTGCGGGGTTTCACTAGCATCGCTGGGCTCGTCCCACGGAGGACCTTCTCTGGCCTGCTTCCCTGGCTCCCCCGGCCCCCAGCAGATCTGTAGTAGACAGTTTAAAGGACGGTGGAAGAAGAAGCCCTATGAGGCCAGCCCAAGGATAAGGTGCCAGCAAGAAAGAGAGTTATTGCCAAAAAGGGTCTCGGACACTAAAGGTAGAATTAATATCTATAATTATTCCAGCATTGCTTATAATGAAAAAAAGAACTGCAAACAAAGTACATATTCATCAGCAGGGAAGAATAAATGAACGCATGTCTATGCTATGGGAAATTTCACAACTCTCAATAAAAAATTAGATTTATATCTATTGACTTGAAATGAAAGTCCACGACACATTTAAAAGTTTATCTGTTCCTCACCCCAAAAGCCTGGTGGAGCAAATTCTCACGTATATCCATAAAAACTATTTTTCTCCATTGATGAGTACGTGGCCCAGGAAACGAAGTCATCGTGTCCTGCCTTAAGAACATCAGTAAGAACATCGGTGTGCTCAACACAAGACTGGGAAGCACGGCGAAAACAGTTGGGACTCCTCCCTCCCTTTGCAGTGGGTGTTCTCCCGTTAACACAGGGACGCCAACAGGTTCCCTAAAATGGAATGCAAGGCTTTTACAGGGTGCAAGGAAAGCATGATGTCTTGTGGAAACTGAACTAACATGAACTTGACAGAAACATCTGCCTCACCATTTAATGGTGAGGCCCACCATTAAATATCAGAAGATGCTTCTACTAAATCAGAAAGCCGTGAAAGGTAGGTTACATAAGGAAATCAAGGAAGCACCTGTGTACCACCCGTTGATGTGCTACAGAATGCTTATGTACACACAAGGGGGTGCGTATGTGTGCGTACGATATTATGTATAGTTTATATGAAGTATAAATACTTTTGTTTGTATATATGAATCCTATTTTCCCACTGGCTTCCTTAAAAAGAAAAAACACAAACACCTGATTGATCTTCAATAGCTTGTAACAAACAGCATAGTTTTGAGATTCTTAGCCTTTCCGCTGAGAAATTAATGGTCTATATACAAAGACTAAATGCACCAGGGAGATATTTTTTATATTTCAGTTTTCATTTGACAGGCAGTGTTGTGTAGTGGAAAGAACAAAATCTTTAAAGTCGAAGAGACCTTTGTTGAAATGCTGGCTCCGCCGCTGTGGCTTTGGACAAAGCTCTGAACCTCTGTTTCCTCATCTAAAAATAGGTGCTGCAGCGGCACTTCCCCTTACGGCCACCATGCAGGGCGGAAGCACTACACACGGAGCCCCGGTAGGACTCTCAGCACAGAGCACACATTCAACAACCATTACCCACATGATTATTTCACAAATGTGTATTTCTTAAAGGGAAGCACATCTATACTCTCTCATGATAACAAAAAAGAAAAAAAAAGAAAGAAAAAATCAGTTGTGATCAAAGTAATATCTAATAGTTGTTAGTGAAAAGTGGAATGGGCCATGGCTGGGTGGCTCAGTTGGTTGGAGCGTCGTCCCGTATACCAAAAGGGTACGGGTTAGATTCCCAGTCAGGGTCCATACCTAGAGGCTATGAGTTCAATTCCTGATCAGGGCGCATATGGCAGGTAACCAAACTCTCTCTCTCTCTCCCTCTCTCCCTCTCTCTCTCTCTCTCTCTCTCTCTCTCTCTCTTTCTCTCTCCCTGAAATCAATAAACATATCCTCGGGTGACAATTTAAAAAAAGAAAAGATTGGGAATGGGAATATGACATCACCATGCAGCTCCCTTCTCATTCATTCAGGTATGTCCCAGGACACTAAAAAGCTGGCTACTGTATTTCTTAGGTTGTGCCCAAACCGTTAGAGACAAAACCAGTGCTTTGTAGATGAAAAAATTGTCGGCCTTTAAAACAGTCATCTGCCCCTTCTATCCCTCCTTCCGGTGGAATTCAGTGAGTGACTGTTTATCTGGTTTCTTGCCAAATAATAAAAACAGTTAAGTGGCACCGAGGCAGGCATTACACAAGTGCTAACCCAAGGACACAACCCGGTAACCCCAAGTACAACTCTGTTCATCAAGGAAGCTTGGGCGAGACCCGAAGGGCCAATGGGCTTGCCCACGAGTGCTGCTTCCCCATATTCTGTAGTCATGCATTTGTCCTGAAAACCTGGTGGCAACAGGAATATTTAAAAATCAGGTCTGCTGAGTGCTATAAGGTCTGAATGCCAAATACTATTGCCATTCAAGCTTCACTTCTCTCAGAATGGGCTGCCCAGAATGAAGATTACAACTGCAGTCCAGGCTCAAGCTAAACCTTGTTTAATGGTGCACAAGGTACTTAGGTTGATAGCCAAGGGCTATGGGCAGCTTTTGGGTGGTAACTCTCCGCAGGGCATGTTGTGTGCAAACAGAGGTCACGTCAGCACATGTCGTCCTTAACCAACACATTGCTTTTTAAGTAAGTGCTGACCTGCAGTTTCAGCAATTGTGATTTATTGAGGAGGGTGGTGTGAATGATGCAGACGACTTGACCACTGGCCTTTAATTCCTCTCATTTAGACAGGCTGCTCTTCACCATAAAACAGTCATTCTGTAAATTAATGTGTTTTATTTTTAAAGTGACACGTTGTACTGGCTTCTGCTTAAGCGCAAATTACTCTGGGATGCCAGTTTCCCAACAAGGCTACACGGGATCCAGCCCACTCCAACCAACGTAGAGGAGAACATTTAAGTGGGCTACAAAAGAGGACAAAATCTACCAGCCCTACCTGAGGCCCACAGGTACCCCATTCACCACCAAATGGCATACCTGATATAAAATTCGGGGAACCGTGCTCAGCTCTGGGGCCTTGTCTGCAGCTCAGCACTGGGCTCAGCCCCATTGACCTGGAATCACCTGGAATACAGGTGCCTGCCATGACCCAAAGTGGCTCTTTACTTTTCTGAGTCCCAAAGCCAATTAGGCAGTGAGTCAGTCTACTGCTTTTCCTTGGTGAGCACTAAACATGATTTAGGGAAGAAATGAATGTTTGATGCACACGGTTCCCAGTTCACATCTAAACCCACCATGTTCTGCACGCAGAGCATATGTGCTTTGGTAAGCAGGGACCAGTCTACCTCCCAGCTCTGTGACTCAGGCTACTGGAAAGCTCCAGCAAGCCCCTTCAGATCTAGAGCTCATATTTTCTAATCTGTAAAAGAGCACTAACACCTGCCTCGCAGGGCTGCTTGTGAGGTCAAACAGAAAAGGCATCCATGACAGTGACTGACGAATGGAACCATGTTTGTAAATATCGGCTGTCGCTATACAATCACCTTATGACTCCTTGTCACTGAAACCCTCAACAACTCTCTGTTATCAAGAGGATAACAACCAGACCCAAGCCCAGAAATCAGGACTCACCCCAGCCCCGACTCCCCCTCGCGGCTTGTATCTTCCTCGCAGTTCGAAGCATCTGTTCCAACCATCCATCTTCTCATTGATCCTGGAATGTATTATACCAACTCCCACCCCTTATACTTTTGTTCCTGTCACTCTGAAATATTCCTGTCTTCATCTCAGTTCACCCTGTAGAAGTTCTACCCATTCGAAAACCAATAGTATATTTTTGGAATCTACTATGTGCTCCACAGGATAGGCACAAGACCCAGGCTGGCTGCTGAGTGTGATATATGCACCCCCGTCCTAGGCACAGTCAATGACACTGGGTGGGGGGTGGGGTGTCACAGGACCCAGTCTGAGCCAGTGAGTAGGTTTTTAAGGATTCATATAGGTACAGGGGAGAGGAAAGTGTACCTTTCCCCTTGGATCTCTTGCAAGAGAGGCACTGCCTGGAAATACAGAAAGGCCAACGCAGAAACTCTTTGACTCTGTTGATCTTCCCCTTAGACTTTTTAGTTACATGAGCCCAGTAACTCCCAGTTTTTTTTGCCAGTTTGAGTTTGGTTTGTCTCATGTGAACGCCACAGAATTGTGATCAATACCAATATTAATGGAAGTTCCATTTGAGCGCGAAGAAACATTATGTTAATTGCTTTACAGATATGTATCTTTCAGTTCCCACCTTTACAGTTGTAGACCTGTTGAGACCCAGAGTGGTTCAGTATTTTTCCCCAAGGTCACACAAGTAGTGACATTGACAAATGTCAAGATTCCTAGCGTACTGCTCCTTCTCCACCATATCCCACCTGAAGACACTAGCCTTAACGGACGGCTTTGGAGGCGTGGACGAAGGGTTGCTGGCCTTACAGTAGCTCCATTTTCAAGCATGTAGATGGAAGGCAGTCCACAGCAATTTACTAGAGCCCTGAGGAGCGCACTTCTACAAAGCACACTGCTCGCCACCCTTCGTCACTCTGCAGCCAGGCCGAGACTCGTAATGAATGGCCAGTGCACTAATGAAACTGCTTCAAGTTCTACAGCAGAAGGTAAACTGCCCTTCCAGGTCCCCAAAGAGGAAAAAATATGCACATGTCAGAAGTAGGGAGACTAGGAGCAAGCCAACACATGTTTCTTGTATTGACTTTAAATGTATAATAATTTCTTATTTAGAACATATTGTTGGAGAAGGCAATATTCCACATAAGTGATTTCATCAATAATAAAGACACACTGTTTACTTTTTCATTGTATTTTCAAATTAAACACTGGACATTGTGATGTTGTTGAAAGGGGTTCCTGAACATTTTGTCATGACATATTTTGTCATGACCTAAGGTGTGAAGGTTATGAGAGACTACAGAGTATTTGTTAAAGGCACAGGTAGAGCCGTGCTGCCTGGGTTTGTATCCCGCTGATATAAGTTTCCAACTGTTGTGACCTTGGGCAAGGTAATAAACTTAGAAAAAGCTACATTTCTACATATGTAACACAGGGATAATAGCAGGACCATTCTCACTGAAGCACAGTGAGAATTAAGTAAGATAATACAAGTAAAATGCTTAGCACCAGGCCAGTCAAAAAAAAAAAAAGTCTGCCTTTTTTGTTGTTATAAATAATAATATTGTTAATGTTATTTTCATGTCACCAATTATTACTTTTTGTTAAAACAGTGATTCCTGTAGGATCTACAGAGGTATGTAAGTGGGTTTATACCACCCCTAAAAGGTCCCAGGCTGTTGAATGATTTTTTTCTGCTTTCTGTAGTTCTTTCGACTCTGAGATTTCAGGCTGTGAGCCATTACAGCTGTCAGCCTGCACAATGTGTATTTACATTCTGTCTCCAATTTACAATATAGTCAAGCTTAAACATGCATTAAACAAGATTCAGTACTATTGAGCTTTGCAGTAACTGTCTCAGCCACTAGAGGTCTGCCTTTCACTCATGGGTTCACTGTTCTGTTGGGCCTCCCAGAGGTCTGCTGGTCTACCCGGAGCTCCATGTTTTAACAAACCAAACCACATTAAACAATACAACTATTTCCTTAATTTGGTATTCAGAGATCTCCACAGCGGGTTCATACCTACATTTCTACCCTTCTATCCGCTCCTTACCAGATACAAACTATCACTCCCAAACAAATGCATATTTTCATTGTTTCCCAAACAGTCCTCAGGCCTCTTCATCTCTGTGCCTTTACACTCACGATTTGCCTCCACTAATAAGCAACACACATACACACACACACACATTCCCCGATGGTCTTTCAATCTATTTAAATTCTTTTTATCCTTCAAAGACTGGCCCAGGGTCCACCTCTTCATGAAGCATCTTCTGCATTTCCAGGTACAAGTGATGTAGCCCCTCCTTTGAACTCACTGAACTTCAGGTCTGCGCCAATCACTGGCCAATGAGTCCCCGGCTATTTGTGACGCTTCTCTCATTATTACTCTGTACCTCTGTTTAACCCAGCACATACCGACGCCTTGCCTCTCCAAATAGACTGTAATCGCCCGAGGCCACGCATTTCTTTCTATCCCACATGAATGGCCGAGAACAATAAAAGGAAGGTATGACATTTCCTGAGCACCTGGTATGTGCCAAGCATGTTGCTGGTCACTCCATAAGCTTCATCAATAAGCTATTAAGATGGATATTTCTGTTCCCTTTGTAGAAAGTGATTCTTAAGGAGGTAAAGTTATCTGGCCAAGGCCTCATGCACATAAACCAAAAGCCAAAATTCAAAACCAGATCCTCCCCTGAAGACTGTAATTTTGCCCCATCAGAATCCTATGTATTTAACGTTACATGCAATACCTCCTCAATAAATACCTATAGGTTGCTTAAATAGATAAGAAGCAGTTGGTGCCGAATATTGGCCATATCAGACCACCAACTAAGCAGTAGCATGTGTTCCCAGTCCTCAGGCCCCTGAGTCTCTGTGTGACAGCTCGGGCAGCTCAGCAGTCCACCCAGCAGACCCAGGGATGTGTAGGGGTGGAAAACCTCCTTCTCCAACTGCAGCAGCTCTGGGGCACTATGCCTGCCCTCCCTTCCCCCCCCCCCCCCCCCCCCCCCCCCCCCCAGCTCATCACAGGTTGTAAGGATCTAATGGTCTTCTCAGATGAGATCTGAGGAGGTGCGAGTCACAGAGCAGTTACACAAGCAGCACACAAGGCCATTATCAAAGAGTACATGAGGCTCACACACGCATTTTCCCTGCTAGGAGCTTCGCAACTCTGATAGCACTATGATTCGGTTAACCAAAATATTATGAAATACATCGCAAACAACTGGATTTCATTTCAAACAGCATAAATTAACAAATTGCACATGTGCACACAGCATCTGCTAACCTAATAATTAAGATATTTAAAAAGTCACCTAATGGCACCAAAGTCGGGATAATGGGAGAATTGTCACAGTATTTTAAAAAACTTAAAGACACGTAATCCAGTCACCCATGTGACGCGCCCAGTGGAAGGTTGCTTTTTCACGGTCTCGCTGAGCACCGTGTTTGGATTAGCACGATGTGAAAGCGGCAACTGCTGTTATGTAACTAAACCCTGCATATACAGTTGTCAGTCCGGGTAAATTTAACTCTGCAGGTTTAAGGCAGAGCTTGCTTGCCAGAGCAGAACTTAGGAAACAACAACAATTTAAAGACACATTGCCCCGTGGACCACAGGGGGAAGCTGGTTAGGGGGCTGTTCAGGCGGCGAGGTGCCGAAGGCCCTGTGCGGCTCACCTGCGCCACAGCCGGCATCAGCTGCCCACCACCCCCGCCCCCCGCCCGGAGCTGGTTTGAAAACAATGAGTACTGACAAGAGCATGGTTGTTCAATTACAAAGCTGTCTGCATCCCCCCTCCCTCCATGGCAATAAAGGCAGAGGGGGCCTCACGTTGGGCGGAAGGAAAGGCACTGAAACCTAGAATGAGGGGAAGGCTTTAATAACAGGTTGCTTTACAGTGAGAACAGAGTGGGTCCCCATCCCCAGGCGAGGGCTCCACCATTGCCGTGGTGCAGCAAAGCCTGGCAAAAGCAGGACTGTGGCCGGGTTCTGGGGCTGCCTCGCACGGCCAGCCATGTGGCTCTGGAGTCCCAGCACCTCACTGTGCCTCACTCAGGCTTTCCCGCTGCAAAATAAGGGGCAGGGGTTAACGCTCAAGGAGGCCCTTGCAATTCTCTCATTTCTCCCTCGGGTTTCATCGGTAGATCTTTATTCATTACGGACAAGGACTAACTCTGCAGGGAACCTCTCATTCTAAACTGGGCTATGTCAGGTGAGGCAAAGAGAAGGACATTCACTGGGAACTGTCAAGATGTCAAAACATATAAATCCACTGGACCATGTTTCCAGTCCTCTTCACTCCTCAGCAGAACTCATTATGAAGCGGGTTTGTCCTGGCCCACATCCAAAGGGCCTGATGAAGCCAGTCCTGACAAGGAGGTTCCCACTCATAAGATGTGCTCCCTATCTCAAAACCTTATGGTGAGGGGATATGCCCAGGGAAGAGCCCATCGCCATTTCTGGAGGCAAGATACCCGACTGAGTTCAAGGGAGGCCTAGACCTGAGATGATTTGTTTGTTGTTTGTTTTGAGGAGTGTGAGGGACATATTTTATGAGGACAGAACAGACTGGAGATGCTGAGAAAGTTCACGGCACTGAGGACAAAGTGGGTCCCCTTCTCAGGCAACTCTTTTGTCAATGTGACATCCACAGGGCGGGCGAGGCACTCACCTCAGGCGCAGGATTTCGGGGGCGCCGCACAACCCAGTAACCAAGATAAATAGTATCTTAATACAATACTGTAAAAGCTAATGTCAATGCAAAAGAAGCCGTGATGAGCAAAACATCAAAATTTTAAAAAGAGCCGCAGTCTAGTAATGACGGGGCAGCCAGGTTCTTTTAGAAGTGCGGGTCTGATGCGTGTGAAATAAGCCGTCATAACATCCTTAGATCCCACTTTAAATTTAGATCTAGGTAAGTAACCAGAGGAAATTACTGCTGATGACTTGTTACATTCTCACCCTTGTCATAGTCACACCTCCGTTTGCAAAGCACTCCGACCACAACCACGGATATTTGAGAATGAGCAACAGATTACGGAATCACGCTGGCGGGACATGCCGATGGAGGGTACTGGCCTCCGTCTGATAAGATCAGACTGAGCAGAAATTCTCAAGGATGACTCTGCGTCCTAGAAGGAAATATTATCCAAATTTGTTTGGGTTTTTTTTTGGAGTGATAATTCTTTAAAATAAGTACTAGTCAAGGACTAATTAAGCATTGGCCTGCATTATACCTTCCTCTAAAAAGAAAAGACGGCTGTGTATGTTCACGTGTATTTACTTTTTGGAAGCGCGGTTCTGATGATGCCACCCCTCATTCACAAACCTCACGTGGCTCCGGAGTCCCTGCAGACTTAAATTCAAACTCCGAAGCCCAGAAATCAAGAGCCTTACTCTCTACACTAATGCTTACGATTCTGTTTTATTTCCTTTTCCCCACCTCGGCTTCCCAGTCTTCCTGCCTTTCCTGAAGCTGTTGCCCCATGGGAACACAAACACCTTTCTCTCACCTGCCCCAGCCCGTCTCTCCTTGCCTCAACCTTGCATCCATTCTTCCAATCTCAATTCCACAACTGCCTTCTCCACGAAGCCTTACAGCTCTGTTGGGTGCTAAATTATGGGACAAATTAACGCTAGTAAGAAATAGCTCCAAACAGCTTTTGTATTTCAGTTTAACCCCAAATTAACCAAATGTTTCATTTACCCAAAACACCTAGCATACTGATCCCTCCTTCTCTACCCTTAAAATCAGCACCATTGGTGGGAGGATAGAAAAGGAAAAAAAAAATTAAAAAGAAAGCATCTTTTCCTCATGACTCCTCCTGAAACCAAGTAGGTATTCAATAAAAGAATAAATAGATACATCCAACTTCTAGTAGAGACAAAGTATGGAAAAGAGGTTCATTGAATGGCCCCCAGATATGGACACAAGATGAATACTCTCTGGATTCTGAAGAATGCGGATGCCAAAATGCAGGCCACTCTTGGCCTGAGCAGGGGAATAAAGAAAAATCCCATCTGGCCTCCTGAGCTGTACCTGGAGTCCTGGTCCTCCCAGACCCTCCCAGGCCTGCGCCGCTTGCCCAGGGGGATTTGCTTCCACAGCTACGGGCCTGGTGCTCAAAGCCTGATTTCCCTGAGCAGAGCAATTCAAAACCATCTTAGTCACACAGGTAGAAGGTGAAAGTGTATTTCAAGCGAACTACTGGACTGAGATCCAGTTTATCAAACCAATTACACTGAGATGTTCTGGGAAGGGGGGAAATCGTAATCACATATGAAAGGGATTATCAAAACTGCTTACACAGTAAATCGGGAAACTGATAACAGGCTGACAACGGCATCTACCTGAGTGAGGAATTTCAGCTCAGATTCCTTGGCTTGTAAAACAGAAATAACAACACGGAACAAGATGTGCAGCTCTGACCAGAGGCGCCTCGAGGGGAAGAGTGGCAGCTGCAGGCGCTGGGGGTGGGGGAGCAAAAGAGCCCCTCTGAGAGGCCCACCTCCAAGACCTTGTTTTGCAGGAAGCCATTTCTCCTTACGCTGTTCAAAAACATCTTAATGGGGCTTGACCTCAGACACCACAGAGATACAGCACTAAGTCAAAGGAATCTTCAGGGAGCAGAAAGAGGCAGGCGAAAGTCAAAGTGGTACATTGCAGTGAGGATCAGAGACCCAGCAGAAGTCGGGGAGAGGAGCCAGTGCACAGTGTCTGGGGTAAGCTGACTTTCTGAGGATGGCCTAGAAAGGTCTGCAGAGCTTCTCGAAGTACAGAAGGGACACCCACGCTGGGAAGGTCTCTCTTCTTTTTGGACCCTGTCTCCCGGTTGCATAGAGGGCCATGCAGGGTAGGCAACACATGCAAAGTGGGGTCATTTTGTATCCCAAATAAAATAGTAATAAGTGAACTTTGGGGAACACAGAGTCACCACAGGATCTGTGGGGCCCAGAGCAAGAGCGAGCTGCAGGAGATAGCTAATGAATCACTGACAGACAGGACACCAAAATAGAGGCCCTAAATAAAGCGGCTGACCTGGAAAAGGAAATAAATACCTGCATTTCAAAGGAGGGGCCTGCTATTCCTCTGTGCATCGCTGGGTTTTGTTTTCTGTTCACAATGTGGCGCCTTGAAACACCCTAACAAGTTTGGTTGACTCAGGGCACAGGCTTAAACTTTATCAACGCCTGCAACAGTAGCAATTTGCATCAAGTTCAATGCTGTCCTTTTGGCAGTTGTTGCACTTAATTGAGTGAAAAAAGCTGTCAGTCTAAAGCCCCAATCCCAAGGTAAATTCGCTCTGAACTAACCATCTGCCAGGGCTTCTCCCAGGGTAGTCAACACTTACCATCCAGAGGACTGGATTCACTTCCTCATAATTAGATCATTCCTGAATTAAATTGACGGTCCCAGGGAAAAAAAAATGCAAAGTGTGTTTTGAGACCAGAAAGCAAAAGCTGACTTGTTTTAACAAATGCAAGAGACTACATGTTATTTTCACAGCCACAGAGCGGCACAATAAATGATTTTTCTAAATTAGGCAATTATTATCTTCCATGCCACCCGCGTAATTTACATTTGGGGAGTTTTGTTTTGAAAGTAGAGGCATTTCTTGGAGGCACTACACACAAACCCAAAAGATAGACAGCTAATTGTTTTCGGACCCAGGTGCCCAAGCAAGGTCAGACCAGGTTGACCAATCTTACTCAATGTTGTGAATGTCAAAGTCTCTGTGAATTTGTTGGCACATCCATGAACCTGCTGCTTATTCAAAATAAAGGGAAAGAATTACAGGCGGTTTCTTGTATCCCACGTTAGCCACGGCGGCTGGAAAGGCTGGGAGCAGGGAGGCAGGTAAAACAATCCACGAAGAGATAAACCTGGCACCTGGCCCCCAAAGCTAGGCCGTCAAGCCGCCAGCGAAACGAAGGGAAGAAATGAAACCGGGACGGGTGGGATTCGGAAGGTTTCTCTGCAACCAGGATTTCATTCCCTACCAGTAATTGGGTGATTTGCCTCTAGTCAGATTCAGTCCCGTGGGGACTTAACTGCACAAGGTTTTCTCAAACACTGCACATTAACTCAAATGTTTCCAGGAAATATTTCTGAATTAACTAAAGTGTCTCGTAACTCTTTCTCTTGTTCTTCAGAAGTTGACACACCACTTGGTCATCATTACATTTCTGATGAGACGGAGAGTCAGAGGGAAGTGAGCCATTGTCTCACAGTCTTCTCCAGCCTTGGGCCAGGAAAGCTTAATGCATCTCGACATAGAATGAGGCCCACTCATTTTTGCCTGAACATCCAGGAGAGACATTTCAATGCCCACTTTCATAGGGATGTGGTGGGAGAGAGAAGAGAAAGGAAGACGTACAGAGACGGAGAAAGTACCTTTAGGTCCTCATAACATCCCAGACTAAATATAACTTAAGAGATTACCGCATATGGTATTTCTCAAAGTTGCCTGATTTTAACAGCTACCTGGGGCATTTCATAAACACATAGGGTTTTTAGGTCCTTCTCCTAGAGATTTAAATCGATAGGTCTGGGGTAGGCCTCACTAATCTATTCCTTCATACAAATTTACCAGAAGCCAAAACTTAGGGATAAAACATAGAAGCCACAAGCAAACATGTTAGAGGCAGAAAAATAATTTTGAAAACAACAACAAAAAAAGTTAAGAGTCAGAAAAGTAATGATCTCATGATGCAATGATGGCCTGGGGGGTGTGAGGGGAACACATCCCTGGGGAGGGGGCCTTGGAGTTGGGGTGCTAACACCCACACAGGGACAAGAGATGTGACCCTGCAACCTCGCCAGGCCAGAAGCTAGACCCGAGACCCCTAATCAAACAGAGTTTCCTAAGGAGCTGTGCCCTTCGTGAAAGAAACACTGCGAAAAGTCTACCCCTCGCTCAGGGGCGGGGAAAAAGCAACTTGCCATCTACCTAGAATTCCAGCTGCAGAGAAAAAAAAGTCTCCTCTAAGAAGCTGAAATCCTAACCCTATGCAAATGCCTCCAGGCTCCAAGTGTCTATCCCCCTTGTGCTGCAGAACAGGGGCACTTCCACAGCTCAAGCTCCACAGAACTCCCCGGGTGGGAAAACCCTGATGAAGATGAGTCACAATCAACGATTACAGTCACATAACCTGAAACTAATACAATATTGAATGTCAACTGCAATTGAAAGAAAAATTACAGTCATATATGGAAAAGACTCCCTAGGCCTAAGATACAAATAATAAGAATTAGCACCATTAGAACTTGACATAATAAAATATTATGAAAGGCGCTATAAGATAAGCAACTCTAAAATTATTAAAGTGGTTTAAAAAAGAAAACATGGGATAAATAACACAGTTACAGAACACAATGGCAAAAATAGACAAATTGGAAAAAATGTCTAGAAAGGACAGACATTAATCATTTAAAATTAAAAACTCAAGGGACGTGAGATGAAAGGATGTATTTGGTATGTTTCCATTCAGCTGAAATTCCGTAAGCGGCAAATCTAATATGATGATGAAGTCAGAACAGCCTTTCACTTTGGAAAGGTCTTGCCTAGGAGGGGGCTTTGTAGGGGAGCAGGCAATGTTGTCAATCTTGACCTGGGTGATGGTTACAGGAACGTACTCACATGTAGCACCATCATTACTTCATTGCATATATGTTAAACCACCACTTTAAAAGTTCAGTGGGCAGTTTAAATGGTCAATTAGAAAAGATTAGTGAACTCAGACAAAAAAACCAAGAAAATTACCCGGAATATTCACCAGAGAGAAACAGATTAAAAGATATGAAAGAGAAGAAAAATGAGAACATCTCTCATACATCCAAAAGGAGGCTCAGGAAGAGAGACTGAGAAAAAAGACGGTGTTTGAGAATCTTCCAGAATGAAAGCAAGCATGAGTTATCAGAATGAGTAAGCACACCAAATCCTAAGCAGAATGAATACATAATGCCATGCCTAAACACACCACAGTGGTCCTGCAGAATGTCAAGAAAGAGAAAACCTTAAAAGCAACCAGGAAGACAAATTACGTACAAAGGAAACAACAATTTAGCTGACAGCAACCTTATCACTGCACAATTTGTGCCTCTATTTGGTCAGAGGCCAACCCAAGCTACTGACAATGTGGAAAATGAGTTTTGTTTCAAATGACTGCAGAGAGAACTTCTTTTTTTCAGGAAGGTCTTGCATGTTAAATGTATCCTTCGTTCATTCCTTCAACAGGTTTTTACTGAACACCTACTATGTGCCAGCCTGGTCAAGGAATTTCCCTGCTCTCAAAGAGCTCAAAACTCTGGATTCAGGTGTGTTTTAAGTGCTGTGATGGCTGAAATACAGGTATCCCAGAAGACAAAAGAAAAGACGTCTAACCCAGGGAAAGCTTCCATGAACAAACAAATCTAAGCAGAAATCTGTCTGATGAATGGGATTAGCAAATGAGGACTGAAAACTCCGGGAGAGTGGGGGCTTATCTGTCTGTGCACTGTTGTATCCCTAGGATTCAGAACAGTACCTGGCCCTCAGGAGGTGCTCTATAAATGCTGAATGAATGAATGATTGGATAAACCAATGGAATGGTTAGAACACAGGTGTGAGGGAAAGCACGTGGAGGGGAGAAGGCATAGCATGTTTGAGCACCAAAGCTCAGAATGGCTAAAGAGAGCATGTGTAGAAGAAAGGTGAACGAGGAGGCTGGAAATCCAGACAAAGGCTGATTTGATTTCAGCTATGCTAAAGGGTTTGCATTTCATTCTAAGAGCAACAGAAATTCAATGAAGGGTTTACACCCATTAAATTTATATTTGCAAAACTCACTTGAGTCCTAGTGTCAATGCGAGAGAAGTCAGCACTGTACTCTAAGGTGAAAGAATTCTTCCTTGCCAGTAATATCAGGAGCAGCTTTCAGATTTCCACCCAAAGAGCTTGAGAAGGAGGGTAGAAGGGAGGGTGGGAGGACAGAAGGGAGGGTTGGAGGGTGGGAGGGAGATGGCAGGATAGTGAGAGACAGAGAGACAGAGACTATGTGTGAGCACGTCTAAGAAATAAACATAAAATCCTGGCCAGCCAAATCCTGCAGTGGGTATGTTTTCCAATCAGCCCCGAGGCTTATGGTGATGATAAAATAGGAAAGGACTATGTCCCCAGCTCCAGCTGAACATTCTGTTCTGGCTTTTCAGTCTAAAATCTTCAGTGTGCTCATTGGCACTGTTGCTGTTCTCCTGTTGTCTGCCCTACACTGGTCCAAACCCTCCCTGAAATATCAATGTGTCCAGGCAAAGGTTAATAACTTTTGTGAAGTTGAGTTTTCCCCTCTTGCAAAAAGCAGTAAACCAGAGAAGGGCCCGTGATAATGACTGTGACTTTCCTGGTGCAGACAGCTTCTAGAAAGGGACAGTAAGTCCTGAAGAGCCTGGCTGAATGAAACCGCTCCCCAGCCAATGTCGAATGCACCACATCTCTGCTGGCAGCTCTCGTTAGGGCTGCAAAGCACTGAAAGAGCTGGGGAGGCTCTGACGGTGGGTCATCTGTGCGCGTGTGCGCCCTGCGATGTGGCAAACTCCGCATCTTCACTTTCATAGTCCACAGCACGCACATCTGCCTAGCTGCAGTCGCAGGTCGCTCTCAACAATCTGTTCAAGTTCCTTGTCAGGACTGTACGCGGGAGTTCTCCCAGCAAGATCGGAGTTTCACTTTGTCTCGTCAGCCGGAAGTCAGCCAAGGCAGTGAGGAAGAGCGTTCAATCTCAGGGAGTTCTCTGGCAGGACCACCTCAGGCCTGGGAAGGGCAACGGGACGCCTAAGGAATGAAAGGAAAACCTGCAGCCGGAAGGATGAAGACTCTGCCACAGGAACGGAGGGCAAGAGAAAGTTAAAAAAAAACAAAAAACAGTCTCCAAGGGCGGCTGTGGTCAGGTGACTTGGCTGAACACTGCGCAAGTCCAAAGAGCTTCCTCCACTCGCCTAGACTGAACCTGGCCGGACGGAGATGAGCATAAGCAGAGATGGAGAGGGGCCCCAGGGGAATCGGACTGTTATCTGGACACGTGTGTCACAGTTAGGGGAAGGGGCCGGGGAGCTGTGGTAGCTGGTGTGTTTCAGTGTTCTCAACTCTGACAGACCAATGCTTCTGGGCCTCAGTCTTCCCATCTGCAACACTGGGATCACAATTTTAAGGACTGAATTCAGTGTGGCCAGTGCCTGGAGCACAACAGGAGCTCATAACGATTATAAATCTCTATCAAATCAAATGTGAAACTCCAGGATAACTGTTCTTGCAGACTCATTGAAGATACACATAATATTTTATTTCATCCCTATAACCTCGGCCCCTAAGTACAGGAAGTGCCCAGCAAGCATAACACATGAATTCGTGGTTGTGGAAGGAAGGAGGGAGGGTGGGAGAGAGCCAGGTACTCTATCTTTTATTTCTCTATCTTTGGCCCCTGACGATAACGTCAGGCACTACTGTGAATACTAACACATTCATAAATATGACTCGTTGTATAGAAAATATACAACTGATGAATACATCAGCTACTTATTCACAAAAAAAAGTTGCATGCCTGTTGTATACAAAGCACTGTGTCGGAATCACTGGAAAACACAATGGTCCCTCCACCACATCTCTGTCCTCAAGGATCTCACAGCTTAGAGACTCACACATTAATCATCCTAGCCACGATCAACTGTGATAATACGGCAACACAGGTCCGAGTAAGGGGGGGGCCATCAGCCTCCCCTCCCCCACCCACCACCCAACAAAGGGGGTACTTTTTTCCTAACAGGTTCCTTCCTGACTGAGAGAAGGAAATTCTCCCTCTTTAAAGCTAGGAGAGAGAAGGGTAAAAATGTGTGCAACCTGTTCATCGTTCATAAGGCCTGGAAGCACAGAGCCCCGAGTAGCCTCCTCTGCCCACAGCTACCATACCTCAGGCTCAGCAAAGGGAGGGGCTGAGTCTTACTAAAGAACGTCCTGGTTTATCTTTCTCTACAACAACCTACCATATGGATTCCACCAAGGCAAAGTTTTCCCAGGACCTCAGAGGCAGGGTGTGATGCTCTAAGCATCACTTCCACCACTGGGAATACTACACAGTCCAATGTCTAAATTCCAAAAGATATTACTGATGTTGTTTATAATTAGCATGCTAAATTAAACTGAGTCAAACTGCTGGCTTCCATAGGGCTAGTCCTATTATGCATTTGGAAAAATATGTGTGTGTTTGTGTATGTGTGTGCACATATACACATGCATATACGTATGTGTGCACACACACACAATGCGTGGATCCAATCGTTCTGAAATTTAGAATAGAACATGGCTGCAAAACACACCCACCATATGGAGACAAGAAAGGCAAATGGAATAGCCTTTTTCCTTCATCCTACATGACATACTAGCCAAGGACGGGTTCCAGGAAAGTGAACAGACCTGGGAGCAGCTAAAGATGGAAACACGTTGCAGATTGACCACACCGCCAGAGCGAAGCCTAAACTGGAGGACCCTTTGAGGAACATCGAGACCACTGAGCTGCTACCCTCCATTAGCTTGGAGATTGCACCGAATAGAAATGCACAACCCATCTTCACTCACAACACAGTAAGAGAACCAAATACCAAAAGCACTAGAGTTGCCTAACCTATGGCATCTCTTTCAAAAAAGTCCATAGCCTGAACACTTAACTCAGTCCTCTTCTCAATCTGTTTACCTTTTCTTCACAATTGCATTTAGAGGTCTTTGTGATTCACAGCTGAAAAGCAAAGCATGAATTTCTCTGCAAGTATTTCTCTCTCTGGATTTGTTGTTGTTTCCTTCCAGAGGAAAATGCTGAAAGGGACATTACTAAGTCAGACTAATGGCCAGTGTCCTTAACGCTTGCTTCCAAGTATTTCATCACCCAACGTGTAAAATAAATGTAAAACAAACAGGCTGCCATTGGGTAAGCTTTTGAGTCAAGTTCCCTAGTGGGGAAACCTCATATTTACATTAATTACATGTCTTGGAAAAGAACCTACAGTGAGTGCTTTCACATTACTGATAGCATTTTATCATATTTTCAATGACCCAACCAGCTCAGTGCAATGACTAGGATTGTAATAAGTGGTTTAAACACAAAACTCTAGCCTCTGCTACAAGGGAAGGCCTGAGAAAAACACGTTGCATTTCTCGGAGAGAGACCTCGTGGAGTAGGCTACCGTGAGCATACTTCAGAGGACAGGAAAGGAAAAGGAGCCCCTCAATGGACGAATGGATAACCGAAATGTGGTATATCCATACAATGGAATATTATTCAGCAATAAAAAGGACCGAGGTCCTGATACTTGCGACAACATAGATGAACCCTGAAAACACTGTGTTATGTAAAAAAAGCCAGACAAAAAAAGACCACATATTGTATGATTCCATTTAAATGAAATATCCAGAAAAGGCAAATCTATAAAGACAGAAAGATTAATAGCTTTCTTAGACTAAGAGTAGGAAGGTGTAGTAAAAGCAAATGGAAATGAGCGATCTTTCTTCGGTGACAGAAATGTTCCACAAGTAGATTGTGGTGGTGGTTCTACAACTCTATAAATTTACTAAAAGTCATTGAATTACTCATTTTAAAAAGGGTGAATGTTATGATATGTAAATTAAGCCTCAAGTTTTAAGAAGGTAGAGAGAACTAGGATGCTGTATTCTTTGCTGGATCCTTAAAAAAGTTGGGTCTTAGTCATGAGGTCATAGAATGTCAGACCCAGAAGAAACCCACAGCTCAGTGCGCCCCTGAGTTACACCTGGAGCTCACCTGGAGACAGTGAGGCCCTCGGAGGGAGGAGGAGGAAAGCCAATTGCTCAAAGCCACTTATATAATTAATGGTTGAGCTGGGATCAGAACCCAGGCCTCTTGATTACTTGTCCAGTGCACTCTTCAGTGTATCTTCATTATTTTGCTTCATGCAAACTCCCAGGGCATTAACTATCCGGTTGATAAAATATGTTCGCAATCAGATGTGCCTGAGCCACAGATCAATATGTTTTTGGAAGGTGTACCACATTGGATAACCCATGACTCAGTTATTCTCTGCTCGTAGTAGTGCTCATGTATTTCACAAGCATGTGTCTTCTTGTCTTCTGCATGAGATGCGTGCAGAACTGACTGAAGATATACTTTCCTTACCCTAAAGATTCATACATAGATCAGTTTTTTAGAAGCTGAATCAACTCTGAAAGGTTTGCTGCTTCAGTACAACCCACAGCAAACATCCTAATTCAGACCCAGCCACAGGGGTTTATCTTCCTAATAGAAATGTAAAACAGATCTTTATTTGCTACAAAATTAAAATGTGATCCAATTATGCAGAATATGAAGGAACTTGTTGAATTACCAAAAAAAAAAAAAGAAAAGAAAAGTCACACACACTAATTTAAAATAATGATACCATAGCCTTAATTACCATAGGCTTTCAAACAGTGCTGGGATATGATAAGACACAGCCATGCCGAAGATAAACCACGCAAAAGAAAAACAGGGCTTTGTTTAAACAAACAAAGGGGAAAGTTAAGAATTTTAACCAATTTTTTAGAGAAAAACTGACCACCCTGAAAATTATTAGTAAGCTTTAAGTGTCGATCAATGTCATGGACTTATGTGTCCCCCTAAAATTTGGATGTTGAAGCCCTGATCCCCTAAGTAATGATATTAGGAAGTCAGGTCTTTGGGAGGTAATAAGGTTTAGATGAGGTCATGAGGGTGGGGTACCCAGCGTGGGATTAGTGCTCGTATAAGAAGAAGAAACACCAGCACTTCCTCTCTCCAGCATATGAGGATACAGGAAAAAGACAGCGTCCGCGAGCCAGGAAGAGGGCCCTCACCAAGAACAAATCTTCCAGCACCTGGGTCTGGACTTCTCAGCTTCCAGAACCAGTCTATGGTATTTTATTTTTACAGCCCAAGCTAAGCAACCAAATATTTACTTTATAGGTATGTAGACCTCTGTACAATTCATTGCAGTGATCAAGGTTAAGTGGTTATACAATATCCCTTTCTTAGGAACTCGATCAGGGGTTAGTTATTCATGTGCATTAAAATATGTGAGAAAATATTTAGCCTTCCTAAATCTGCATGTTGCAAGGGGCTATTCTTGCAGTGACTTACTTATACATTTATAGCCTATCTCCCAATGCTTTCGCCTTGGCATAAAGTGAAAATTAAAATAGAACTGCATATTTAGCTCAACTTCCCTGTCATAGAACCAGTCCTTAACTTTCTAAATGCATGGCTTTAGCCTCAAAATGATGCCTATCTCCAAACTGCTTCACTTTGCAGGAGTCTGTATACACAGGCGCCAGTTGGACAGATGCTCCCAGGGTGCTGACGGCTCTCCAGGAGGCAGGTGTCTCCTCCTCAGAGCACCGGGGAGACAGGCAGTTAATGAGGAAGAGCAGAGCTCCGCTGACCATTGGTGTGGAAGCTCAGAATTTAAATACACTGATGACCTCACACTCCCGGAAGGCTGTGAACTGCCCCTAGGGATCAAACTCGTCTAGCCAGTCTTTCTTTCTCAAGCAACAAAGCCCAAAACTCTTCCCCTGAATGACCCAGGTGATACCCAAAGTAGGAAGAAAAGTTCCCAAAGTGAAGCCAGTCGTTTTGCAGGGAGGCCTGTCCGAGTCCGAAATCAGAGGGTCTCTGGGTAAGAAAGGAATACTCCGTTTCAAATCACAGAGGTTAGCCTCATATCTACTCTAACAGAAGACAATAAAATAATCTCAAACTACATGGCCTCTAAATGATCAAATCCCATATATGCCCTAATTTTTCAAATGACTCGGTTTACCTAATTTGTGAACAAGGCAGAACCAGGGAGTATGTGAAGTAGGCTAAAGCGATGAATACCTTCTTCTGAAAAAACAGAAATATATAAATTGAATAAAATGAACCTCCTGAAAGCTTGACTGATGAAGAAAAATTGCACCACCCTAAGACAACTAGGTTTTTGGACATAAATATCATCTGTGACCCATTTTCATTCAGGATCCCTATACATCCATAACGCTTTGCAAGCTGACACAGGGCCCTTTAAAATCTAACCAAACCTACGCTTCTTTACTGAGAGCCATAACCCTCTTCCTGCTTCTCTGCACAGAAAGGCCGTGACCCTCAGCTTTCACTGGCTCTTGGGATGGTCGCCAATGCGAGAGAAGTCAAGTTGGAGAACTCCCCACAGTGGTTCTCAGGTAACCAGCTGGTTAGATTTCATCTTGTGTGGGGTTAGCTCTGCCTC
This sequence comes from Mormoops blainvillei, assembly GCA_004026545.1. Lineage (NCBI taxonomy): Eukaryota > Metazoa > Chordata > Mammalia > Chiroptera > Mormoopidae > Mormoops > Mormoops blainvillei. The sequence goes on from PVJD01001019.1 coordinate 180,619, forward strand.
GCCAGGCAAAGGAGGCACTTGGCCTGGGTTTAGAACGATTTCTGTTTGGGTTTCTCCAGGGCTCAATTCTAAGCGGCCCAAATAAAGGCTCTGCTGTCCTGAAGGGCACCTTTCAAGAGAAACAAAAATAGGACGCTCGCTTAACAAAAGGGGACTGTTTGGCCACCAACGTCCGAACGGGGTCTGACCTTAGAACTGGAAGGGCTTTCTGCAAAGTTAAAAAGGCGGAGAAGAAAACAGCAGCAAGAAAAGAATCATTACAGAGTCACCCACTTCAAACCTTCCTTCCCTCTCAGAAGTGCCAAGGGATAAAATATAAACCTCTCTGAAGAAAACTCCAGCCGGAGCTCAGCTCTCAGGTTTTAGAAGACACTGGCATCCCAAGGCCTGCCCACTGTCAGATCAAACACACACAAACCAGTTCCTTCATATTTGCTCGGCTTCCCCCATACCAGAAAAAACAGGCTTTCATGTTAAGCTGCTTACCACACTGTGGGTGCCGGTCTCTAATTTCACAGCACAGAGATAACACACATAATTCATATGACATATTAGTGGAAGATCTACAGGGAAAGTACTCAGAGCTCATTGAAAATAATAAGGAGCTTGGCTACCGCCTCAGAAGGCAAAGGTGTGGCCCTTTCAACAGGCAGCGGCCTCTCCTGTCACACTCACTGCAGTTAAAGACAAGTTCAGCCTACCAGTCTATGATTTGTTTTAAGTCAACAGGTCTCCCTGACTACACAACCCTTCTCTAGTCCCTCTGTGAGCTGCAACATTATCAGTTTCTTTCCAGGACCTCCAAAGGCTGTTGCGTATGTGGAAGCCCTTTGAAACAGAAACACTAACTGGCAGTCCCACTATAGCCATAATCAACATCGTCGTCCACCTGCCAGTAAACACTTGTGCATTCTTTTTCTCTCTTCCTGGTCAACTTAAAAAAAAAAGAAGAAGAAGAAATCTTCCATTTAGTTTCCCATAGCTAGAGCCATGCTTTGAAGATCTGACACCCTTTCTCAAGACCCTTTTTCAACTTTCCCTCCCACGAAGCTCTTACCCCAGGGCAAGGTGGAGACCTCTCCACAGCTACCATTCATCCCATTGCTCCCAGCCTTGAGGTTCTGCCAATTGTGAGGCAGATTCCCTTTAGAGACAGGATAAATCAATGCTGGGCAGTGTGCAAGTTAAAAAAAAAAAAAAAAAAAAGGCAGCGACTCTTCAATCATAAATTAGACATGTTGAGAAGGACACCGCCATCCATGCAGATGCAACTACAGTGCAACCGGAAGCAGCAGCGTGTGTTCAAACCTCATTCTGAATTTAAAGACATACTCGGTTTCTTATGCCATGAGTAATGTAGCTCGTCCAGGTCTAAAGCCAGTTTTATGAGGCTGTTTTCTCTGTCACTACACCAATCTATCCCCTTTACTTCCTCAACTACACTCACTTAGACCCTAGGATTATTTTTTCCTGATATCACTTCAAAATCCATGAACATGAGCTGGTATAAAAATTTCACCTCCCAACTCCCCGTCAGAAATGCTGCTCCATGTCTCCAGCCCAGCTGTCCCTCCTAAGCTCCAGACTCTAGTTTAAATACTTTTTCCCCGATTCCACAGGTAGCATACTGATGTGCCCCCTGCCAGACCCACAACTCCAACAGCCCTTCATACACTTCCCTGGCACCTCCAACTCCCCTCCCCAAATGGAACCCATGCCTTCTCCCCTCTTCTCATTCCACACCAAGGTGTTCCAGCCAGCACTGCATCCATCACGCTCCTCCAATTCCACCTTCTGGGAAATTCTACCTCAGAGCCCACCTCCCTGCCTGCTTCCGGCCTGGCCTGCAGTACGTCTCTCCAGAATTAGCACAATGATCTGCTAACTTGGCTCCTTATCTACACTGTCAATTCTATACCCTAGCTGCAACATACTTATAGTTAAATATCTTACAAAAAAAAAAAAATCAGGTATCTTTCACTTGCTCAAAAATTTGCCATAGCAAAAAAATCCAAGATGCTTAGTCTGACCTCTGCCTACTTTCTCCCGTCTCGTCTCCTAATCCTCTCACCAACATATCCCATGCTTAGGCTAAGCTACATGCCTCATTCATGCTACCTGGATGTGCCATAAACTTTCACCTCACATAACTTGGCCCAAGATATCCTCTCACTTTTTGCCCTCTAGGGAAATTAGTCCCCATTTTGCCAAAAACTAAGCAAAGTTACCCACCTCAGTGAGTTTTCCCTGACTCCTCACGAAGTGTTTTCTCCCTCTTCTGTGTGCTATGTGTATTGTAAGTATCTCTATTATAGCACTCTTCACAGACTTTGAAATTACAAGTTAATTTGTCTTTCCTGTCTATCATCTCCCTTAATTCAGCTCCGTACCTCCACTGAATAACATGGGACCTGGCACACAGTAAGTACTCCATAAATACTTGAGGGATCAATGAAAGTCGGCAAAATATAGCATCGTCTTTAAACATCTGAAACTTTCAATGAATATTAGATTTTCTTGCCTCATCCCATTTCCCTGCAGCTGGCTGGTCGTTCACACATTGATTGTAAACCATCCTTACTATAGCATCCCGAGGGCATTTGCTGAGCGCTCAAGTATGAGACAGAGATATGGGACAGAAGACTCAAGACAATCTACAACGCGGCCCTGAAGGAACTGAGACCAATGGGAAGACAGACGCAGCTGAAGCAGCAAAATGTGAATCCAAGAAGGACTGGCACTAACGAGCAGTAAAAACCAGGGTGTGTTTGCCACTAAGAAAATACTAATGGAAAAGACCGATTAATAAAGGGATGTTGTCAATCATCATAGTAATTGTCATTGTAACATTTTATTAGACACAATATGATACTGATACTTTTCATTGAGGTTTGCCATAAAATTTCTCCACTGAATAGATTCTTAATCCAGATGCCGGGCATTGATCGACGCTGTGTGCTCTCCCCTCAAACGTTCATGGAGTTTAAAATCGCCACCGTTGATCTGAGGTAAGGGGAGCGCATAGCCGTTTATGAAGCAAATTCATTTTCAATGTTTTGGTCATCAGAGCGAGCATTACATATGTGAAAGTTAAATATATTCGAAACTACACAAAGTCCCCGCGCTTCGGCCAAGGTCTCCCCGAGGTTCTGGCTTACCAAGCAGTGGTGCTGCGGGAGCAAAATCCTGGAATGAGAGCACGAGAGAGAGGCTCCCAGGAAGCCCCTCCCGGGTGGCACTGCGGGAAACATGGAGGTGTTCGGAAGGCAGCAGTCTAGGCCAGAGAGGAACCAGGTAAGTCTCCAGGGTGTCCCTGGACATGCCATCCGAATGTTGGAAACTCGTGGACAATTACTGCCAAGCGACCCCTTGATGCCTGTCCTCTTGGTGGGGTGGGGGTGGGGGGGGCGAAGGGATGAAGTTACTGGAACCAGCTCAAAGTGTAATACATTCTGGGACTTTTTAATTTATAGGTCCCAGTGGGGGAGCAGCCCCATTCGATGCTGCTTTCTTGGATACTCTTTCTGCTCTTAGGGTTAGCTTATGACCTAAGACATAAAAATACGCTTCTATCTTTATACTGTAAAAGAGGCTGTTTGGCCAATGTCCTTCTTTAGGAGACAAATGATAAAATAAAATGACCGTCGTTCCCTGGCCCTTAATGCTTCTTCCCAAATTTACGAGATACCCATTCCTAGAAGTTCCCGGACACGGCAATGAGGATGAAGAGGCTGAACCAGACGCGCGAAGCCTTGTTTTTAAGCCGTCGCCCTGATGCTGTTACCGCCCGGGCCCGCCACGACCGATGCATGTCCCCACGCAGACCAGTCAGCTTGTTCAAAGGCAATGCAGAGCGAGCATTTTGATGAGTTGCATTTCTTCTTCTTGATCAGCCCGACTGGCACAATACGCCTGTGTTCCTATGCATATACACAGATCTACATGTATGTATGCAAATGTGCGTACATAGGTACGTACGCATTCATTTTTAAATATACACAGTCACTTTTTCACAGACCAAGGGCTTCCTTTCATTTACTGACTGTTCAGGATAACAGGGTTGGAGCCGCTCAGCAAGGGTCTGTTTCTTAAAGACCAGCCACTCTAAGTCTGTATGTGTGTGTATCACCCCTACTATCACAATATAAATTAGGCACAATGGATGCTTAATGGAGTAACTCACTTTACAATGGTACTACTATTATAGCATTACTCTATTCTCATCACTACTTCACATTAGAATCAGCTTCCAACATGTCTGAGTGAAGAAAGAAAAGAACCCGACCACAGTACCAATTGGTTCTGTAACAGTCATGGAGTATATGAAAACTAAAGCATTTTCACAGCATCCCACAAAGAGAGCCTTCAACTCTTGGTTCACTTCTTCCAGCCTGCTATGCCTCTACTCCTACTATCCGCTGACCGATCCTAGGTTAATTACAAGCTAAAGTCAATAAAAAACCCTTAGCAAATTCTCTCAGAAAGGATATTATAATCCATCAGCACACCCTTACCTTGTGCTAACATTATTTTCCTGGGTTTACCCAATACCACTGTGTACCAATAACCACTCTTTCTCACGCTGCTCTCTCATCAGCTCAAATACTGTAACAGCAGAGCAATTTTAAGCAGGTTGCGAGACTCTGAGAGTATTACTTGCAAAGTGCATGTAAATTATTAGATTACATTACAAGTGAAAGGCTCAGCAGCGGGTCACCATAGTGGAGCATTAATGCAGAACAAGTTGAATGGAACCCTTACAGACAAGCTTCTCCAACGTGATGTTTTGGCAGTGAGGGGAAGTAAGTAAAAGGGCAGGGAGGGCACAGAACAATGGGCTGCTGCAAAATGAGGTGCAGAACATGGGAGCACGGTGGGAAGGGAGGAGCTCCCCCAGTCTCAGTGACTCGAGTGGACAGCCAGCAGGTACCGCAGGAGTGGTGGGAGCAGGATGGAAGGGGGCAGGCAGCCAGCCGCGGGCCCTCCCCGGGCTCGGCTCACGGTGTGGGGTGTAACCTCGGAGAAGTCAACAAGTGGTTGAGGGGGTTGAACTTAAATGATCCATCCTCGCTTGGCAGGATGCATCCCACGGCAGCTGAGCTGAGAGGCTGGGGCAGGATGCCGTTCAGGAAAGGAAACTGGCAGTAAAAAGAAAGGCTTCAGGACTCCGACGCCCTGGAACTCCGGCTTATTTCACGGGGCAATAAATCAGAACCGAGGAAGAAAGCTCCAAGCAAAGGGAGCTGAAGGCGTGAGGGGGCACAGAGAGAAGTGGCAAGGGGTCTGCTGCTCCGGTATGTGCTCCACCGTCACCACCGTGTGCTCCACCATCACCATCACCACCATGTGCATCACCATCACCACCATGTGCTCCACCAACACCACTGTCGCTGAAGCCACACTTGATATGTACCAGGCATCCTGCCAGGTGCTGCAATATGCAGAACACAGCAAGCCCCTCACCCACCTTGGGAAGCCAGCACCATCGTCATCCCCAGTTTCCAGGTGATTAAAGAAACGGACTGAGTGGTTAATGGACTTACCTAAGGTCATACAGCTCATCCACAGCACACCCAGACCTCTGGCCTAGGTCTGTCTCACTCACGGCAGGCTTGTAACAACCACGTATGCTGTCTCCCAACACATCCAGCCTTGGTCTGAACTGCTCAAGACTGAAACAGGTCTGAACCTGCCATTGAAAGGAGGCTTGGTGGATCCAAGAGAAACAGAAATGGGACAAACGAGGGTGGCTGGGTCCAAACCTAAGGCCCAGTTGGAAGAACAAGCAAGTAGCAGCTGTGCTTGCAGTTTGGGGAGCGTAGAGCAGGATCCACCGAAGAAGCAAACAGCTCGGTAGGGCAATGTGGGCGAGATTATCTGCACAGTTAGCGAGCACCTACTTTTTGCAAGGCACTGTGCATGAATCAAAGAATAATCCCTGGTGCCGGTTCCCTGGAGGTGACTACACTCCTGGCCAGGAAATAAAACTATGAGAGAGTGTGAGAGAAACCTGGCAAAGGAAGGGGTTACATGTTGACTGAATGAACAAGGCCCATGTGACTGACTACTGTAAAAGACAGGGTCATGGTAACTGTGGGAGGGAGAGGGTGATGTCCCATCTGGAGCTAAAATGATGGTAAGATTTCCACAGGCAAAGAGAGATTGGGGCATAACAAGAGACTGGGAGACTGGGCAGGGGAGGGGGGGAAGGAAGGGTAAAGTCACACAGAAGGGACAGGGGTGAAAATGGCCAAGATCAAGGTACACTGAGTGTCTGGTCAGAGGTGACCCAGGCAGTGGGGTATACCGAGAAATGCCAGCCTTAAACGTAAAATCAGGGGAGGCAGGGCTCCGACCTCTCCTGTTGGCTGCTTTACCCTCAGAGCTTCGCACGGAGCCCGGCCCATAGAAGACGCTCCGCAAATACCTGTCAAATAAAACAATGCCACCCCCTTGCTTTTACACAGTAATGTCAGCTCTACACAAAGTGAATCCCAGAATTCACCTTCTAAGCCAGTCTACGCGCGAGCGTAAATGCAATAGGGTATTAAAGAGTATGTGCTAAAGGTAGCATAGAGATACTGTATGATTACAAATATTTACACTATTTTCCCTCTCCCACCTCCTACCTGAAATCGTAATGAGAACACCTGGAGCTCAAGATCAGTTACTGTGGAAACCCCCCCTCCCCTCCTCCTTCCCAAGGCCAGGCCATGACTCACAGACAGGCTGCCTCTACCTCCTGCCCAGGAGGGGGGTTTTCAAACTGCAGGGACAGCCCATCAACAGATCCTAAGATCAGTTTGGGGGCTCATGACTTGTATTTTGTCTTTAAATAGCAGAAAAAAAATAACAGTGTATCACAGGTAAAGCTTAAATATTTTATGTAAAAAAAATGTATTTCAATTGTGTGTGTGTGTGTGTGTGTGTACGGGCTTGGAATGTGGTATGTTTCCTTACTGTAGGTTACAATATAAACACTAGGAAGACACTGATTGCCCTAGAGGGGCAAGAAATTCCAATACTGGGACACCCTTTTCCATATTCGAGTGGAATGACCCCTGTCCTCCTGGCTGAATGTGACTATCAAAAGCATGGCTCTTTAGGCCGGTAAACTTGGCCCGTCCTGAAACACTGAAACATTCTGCACAGCATACCAAGTTCAGAATCAGTTCCTTCAAGGTGTCCCGTTTCAAAACACACAAACAATGTTTTTTGAAAAAAAATTGTATTTTTCTAGTTACAAGAGTAATACATGCATACTGCAGGAAACTTTGAAATACAGAAGAGCATAAAGAAAAAGAAACTCATCGATAATCCCACCATCTAGAGATGACCACCTTATAGTTTCATCATTTAGGTATATCTTGGTCCATGCTAATACATGTGTGTGCACATATATCTCTGTATATATATATACACACACACACAAACACATATATACATATACACACCATAGTTTTCACATGGAATATATCATTCTGTACACAATGCTATGAGAGCTGTGACTTTTTACTAATAGATGATCATAAACATTTTCCCCTTAAGAAACATTCTTCTAGTACAAGGTGATTTTTACTGGCTATATAGTATTCCATTTGCAGACTTGCCCTTGAGCATCTCATAAAGGGCACAAGCTTAAGTTGTCCTAAAAGAGGACTGCTGCTGGGACAGACCCTCCCCCACCACACCCCTGGCTGCATCTAGCTCCAGCGAGCATAACTGCTCCAACAAGCATTAGGGACGAGATGCTCAACTCCTTCTCCTGTACTTTACTTTCCACTAAGCCAGACCATGAGATGCAGGCACCATTTTTGCTGTGCTTTAGAATGGCTTTACCAACATAGCCACAAGATCACTGGTTAGTTTTTAATTAGTAATAAAAATGACCAGTGGGATTTTTTAAAAAAACAGCAATTATGGACAATGTTCCACTATTGATGAACGGCCAAAATACCTTGCACTTACTTTCATATATACCCACTTCCTAATGCCAGATTAACTTGCATGTGCCTTAATATCCTCAGGGGGGTTTCCTGGGAGGCAGGAACTTGATTTTGTACCTTGTGGGAACTTCTGAGCATCCTGGCACAGCACACAAGCGGAAGGAACTATTTTAGGTAAGAAAGTGGAAGGCCGGTGTTCCAGTCACAGCCTTGCCACAGGCTAGGAATGGGACCTCACACCCATCAGATCTCTGAGTATCAGTTTAAACGGAGGCTCGGCCAGATGATTCAAGGCCTCTCCTGGTACTGCCGGGCTTTACCCTAATGAAGCGTGGACTGTGGTAGCACCGTATATCTGTATCTATTTCCGTCTCTATCTATTATCTATACATCACACATAGAGGGGAAGCGCCCCGTATGTCACGGACACAGCCCCAGCTCAAGATCAGAACGCAAGCTTTAGAAATGTCAAGAGCCCTCCCAGAGTAGCATCGGTTTTCTTACTGATTCTCTGCGGGGCCTCAAGGAAGTTGTAGAATCACACTCATCTTCAACCTTCATCCTTCACACTGTGAAATTTTACATCTTCTGGGTTGACAGCCCAGTCTAGAAAAACTGTCCACTTTCTGCATAAACATGTTCATCAGAAGTGGTTCATGAGTGCCAGAAATGGTAAAACACACCTCTGGCAATTTCACACTTGTCATCATCAGTCAGCTAACATGAGCACTGAAAGGAGAATCATTTTTGATTATCGAAGTATTTCATTTGCCTCTGCTTTCCCAATGCTTCATTACCTGGACAATTGAGAGTTATGGGCAGTTCACTGTCCCAGTTGCCCTTTCCTTTCAGACATAATATCCCCACCACACAAATGTCCCTAGGAGTACATGCTATATTGTTACTGTAGCCTTCTTAACCATCCGCCAGTTTTATAATTGTACAGTGAAAACGAAAAGCCATGCAGTTTATTGAAGAGTTTTTAGACTTGCTAAATATATCCTTGTTTCTTCTGTGATTCGTATGGTGCGAATCCATTAACTTCTATATAATGACTCTTCCCCATGACTGGCACCGATGGTATGGGGTGATTAGAAGCCCCTTTGCTTCTGGAAGGGCAGGAATCACATCTGGTTGTCTTTTCTCCGTCTGTGTCCATTTCTTCGGGTTTCTTGAAAACTAAGTGGAAGGGTCAATAAACATGCCCACTGATTTCCTTAACACACTAGGAAGCAGATCATCGTGCCCTTCAGACCTGTTCTGGTTCTGTTTTTCCAAGTATTCCCTTACCTGCCTTTGTCAACTGGCATTCTCGACAAGTTCATCGTAACTTCTCAAAGTGTCAACGTTTCCTCTTTTCCTTACCCTTGTTAAAGATAATTTAAAACTAGAAAGGCACATCCCCAGCCATTTCAGACTCAATGCTAATTTCACTTGCTTTTCCACAGGAGTCTCTCTTCCCTTTCCAGGGTCCCTTCCTCCATTCACAGCCCCCGCTCCCCAGTCCCAATAATCTCTGTGTGCGCCACTCCACCCCCTACTTCACCATTCTTATCTTTTCCCGCAAATACTTCACCCAGCGAAACACACTTTAGCTTGTGGTTCTCCTTCCTTCACTCCACTTCTGAGAGAAATGTCTGTGTCTGGAGATTGTAAAGTCACCTTCAGGAAAGAGGCATACAGTGGCTGTCAATTAATCAGGATAAGACAGAAAAAATTACATCGTGTGCAGCTTTGCTTCTTGGTACATGCATTTATACTTTGGGGATCAAGAGGATTTCTCCCAGTACAACCAAAAATTCATATTTATGCCTTTTGTTTGGCTATAACTAATTCCCCACCTAGCAGACAGTTACTATTCTGGGTTATTTAAAATAGTGGTTACCATACCCCATTATAAATGTAAGTGTTGGTCCCTCATTGGTCCCCCATTCCGCTTCACCTCTACTCTCTGCAACCTGCCTGTTTATCCTCGGTGGCATCCCTGGCTTATAAAATAAGCCAAATGATTTCATGTTCTGTAATCTTTACTTTCACATCTAGTTTGACATACAGATTTTAAGCCAGTTTACTTTCCCCCATTAAGCCCAGACCCAGATGCCGCCATTCTTGTCACGTATACAATTCCATCAAGTTTCAGAGTGTCATTTATACACAATTTTATTTCTTCTTACTTCTTTCACATACGCCTACCACTTACGTCCAGCAACTTCACTACATTCATATTTCATAAACTTCATCGGTATTCAGCCGAACCCTCCCCCGAAGGGAGCTACGTATTTTTAACAGTACGCTGCCTCTTTTACAGACTTGAGGATCCCAGACTAAGTGACGCCCCTCCTTCTACCCCCAAAGAGTTTCATCTCTTACGGTCTGTTCATGGATCTAGGAACTTCCCAATAATTTCAAAAAACTTTCAGATAGCATATAATCAAAACTCAAATGCCTAATCACACCGCTAGAGATGACTCGGGGCTGGGAGGCGATGAACCCCCTGCACCACAATTGCCCCTCCCCATTTCCAGCCTCTGACTGAACTTCAGGGAAAACTGCATGGGGACAGTGACGACCTGGGGCAGCCTGCAGTCCTTCCGCCCTTTCAAGGATGTGGGACGCCTGTACTCTCAGCTCTGAGGGGACACTGCAAAGGGCTCCCCAGCTGGCCACCAGGGCCTCAGTTCTGTGGACAAGATAATCACCAGGAAACCACAGCACCACGCATTGTCAATGTGCCACAGCATGTAATGTGATAAGATAGTTTGCAATAATGACATGTCAGGTAAGGTCATAAACATCTGTGAGGGGGAAAAAAAAATAATGTTCTTCTATCAGCACAGGGAATTGTTACCTGTAATTTCTTTAAACACTAGCATGTAAAAACCGAAGCAGAAAGGGAGCCTGCCTAAACCATGGGCTCTGGCACATGCTTTCCTCATCACGCCCTGTTCCCTTCTAAGGAGCTCTTTAGACAAATCTCATTGATCTTTTACTACAAAAGCAAAAAATAAATAAATAATTGAGATGTCACAAAAGAACACCAAGACTCCCACGCTGAATTCCCAACCCTAGGACATCAACGATATCGAAAGATAACCGCGGACTACCATCAGGTTGAGTGGGACGGCCCTGGGACAGTAAGTCGGCCTCTACAGTGGGGTCCCAGGGATGCTCTCCTACTAGAGCAGGGAATAAAGGTATAAGCTTGGAAACAGGGTTTCCTGGGCATGGCGGGGCAGGGAATCTAAGTGTTCTTCATTGACATTCTTGAAAGTTTTCCTTCTAACCTGTGAGTTTCATAACTTTCCAGGCTTAGGAACCCTTAAAGAGACCCCTTGAAAATATCTAAGCAAAGGGCAAAATTAGCTGGCATTCCTATCTACCATCACCCAGGGGAGTGGTCACAAAATGCTGGGATATGACAGTACATACCTTACTTGTGAATACAAGAGCCTTCCTGAATATGTGAGAGTGCTTTTATGTCCTCTACAACTCTAGAGAAAGAATTACTGCCTCTAGACTTGGGTTGAAATTTTCCCATAAAGTAAAAACTTCAATTAACCAGAACCAAATAATTGAAGTGAATTTCTATTTTGCCACTTGCAACTTAGAGAACAAGGGAGGCAAATAAAAAAACATACCACTATCAAGGGTTAAAAAAAAAATTTCCAAAATGAGATCAGGATAGATCTAGTCCAATCTCTGACACTATCTCCGTTTACAGTGCTAGAATGTAGAACCAGAATTCATCCTCAGAACAGCGACCCTGTGGCACCAAAAGATCCTTAACCTCGCGGAAACAGTCAGCTACATCCTCAATTTTCTTTTAGGGCAGAAAAAGGGATCAGCACATTTAAAAAATATATTCAATAAGGAAAAGATTTTAAAATTCTGGTTAATCTATTTGCAAAAGGAAAAAAATTCATCAGTAATACCTTGGTACTCTTATAGAAAAATCATGCTTTACTGCATATTAATCAACACTTGAACACTGATTATGTAAAGAGTTTTTTTGAAGCATTAATTCAAAATTATTCAATTTTATTTTTCCTGACATACAGCTTAATAAGATGGGGGAAAAATTTAACAGCTCATTTCCAAACCAACACTTCCCATCATGTATAGGATTTTTATTTTTAATAATATAAAAACAAAACATTTTTTAAAAAATGACAGATGACAGACAGAGAGCGAGAGAGAGAAAGAGAGAGAAAGAAAGAGGCTATTCCTAAATTCTCGGCAGTGAAGACAGTCTTCATATTCAGAAAGGCATCCCACATTCTAGGTGAGAGGCCTAGAGTCTGAAGGTCTTTCAAAACAGACTCTTCGTGCTCTGGAAGAACTTATCGCTCATCTGGGATGAACGGGTCAGGAATCTCCCTGAGGCGGTGGTTGATGTCCACCTCACAGTGGCTCATGGAAGACAAAGGGTGAGTCGCAGGAAATATCAGATGAGGAAAGCTCCATTTTCTATAAAAAATTTCTGGCATGTGGGGCAGTCACCTTCTGACTCTTTCCCTAGACACCTGAAATGCAGTTAAGTATTTTGCTTCAGCAGACACAGAACTACATATTGAAGCTAAGAAGCACAATTCCTCGAGCAGACCTGGAAGATGGAGGGAAAGAAAGTGGACACTCGGGAAAAGCAGCGTGTGCTGTGGAGAACACAGCACACACGCAGAATTTGCAGTGACATCCAGCTCAGTCTGTCCTTCCAACATCACTCCACCACTTCCTCAAGGCAAAAATGAGAGAACTGTCTCCCCAAAATGAGAGGAAAAGATGGATTTTAAATCAGAAGTGACAGAGTGTGGCTCAACGAGAACCCATGGGCTTGTCTCAACACATTCCAAAGGTTAGCTCTAGTGGACAGGGGTCAGTTTTCTTCCCAAAGTGATTCGCTTGTCACCAAAATTCCTCAGAACATCTTCAGCTGGAGGCAAAACTATTGCAATGAACCTCCCTGCATCCCACGTAGGAGCCCAGTATTGAACCAGCACCTTTGCTGCCTAGAAAAGGCAAGATTAAGGGTCTCGTGGCTAGAGGGCTTATTTCAGTATCGGAAATAGAGACTTTTTTCTTTTAAAGCCAAGGGCTCCTTATAATGCCAGGAGGCTTTGGGAAATTCCAGCAGATGACTAACATAAAAAGATTCTGCTGTAAATGATTTTAGCCACTGAGGATTTGACTTCTGGATTAATAATTCAATTCTTTTTAAGAAATAAGGGGGAAGCAACAGAAAAGGTTATCATAAATATCATCGAATGCATTTTTCTAAAATTATTCTATTACATTTTTAGAGGGTATAATTATGAATGTTTTTATGAGCGATTTACCGGAAAATTAAAGTCCCTTAGTTTAAAAAATAATTATGCCATCCCTCTGGCGAAGGATTTTATCCCAGCCAGCATCTCTTTTAAGCTATGGGGCATCATTTGTTCACTGCGGAGAGCTGTGCCCATGTAAGAAAAGTTGATCTGAGAATCAATCTCTAGAAAGGGTACTAAACTGCCACAAAGAGAATCAGCTAAGACTGAAGGGGGGAGTAGAGGCAAAACGCTTTCAAAGTCAAAGACTTGTGTGGTTCTAGAATTCCTCAGGGCTACACATAAACTACAGGCCTTGTTAACTGATTTTAAATCAATTTAAACTGAGCTTCCAGGGGGTTCGATCTCAACCCAACTGAGCTTTTCAGTGTTAATCCCATCTTTTGGTTTCGATTTTTCCCTTAGGTTGGCCTGCCCTAAAAGCATTCAACCTTCAGCACCAGTGTTCCAAACCAACTGTGTGGCGCACACAGCCCTGTGAGGATAACTTCAGTGAAGTAAAATGTGTAAGCTTCTGGCATGCATATAATAACGAGATTCTGGAAAAGGGTTCTTAACAACAGTTATGTCACAATGCTCATGGCTCCCTGAAGTCCCTGAAAGCCTTGTTAAATTAAAGATTTCGCTGTGGTTTTTTTTTCCGCTTCATTCTTACGTCCCATGTTGCCTCTTGCCTTTCTTTTTTTCCCTTTCATTGTGTTGTACAGATGGAACCGAATGACACCAGCCACCACTAATGCCCCTAGAAACTGGAACGGTTTTCATTAAAACTGCTACCATTCCCTGGCCCCGTTTTTAGGGGAGAGAGGGGCTGTCTTTCAGATTATAAAGTCACACATCAGATTTTGGAAGCTCAGGCACAAACCATACACAGCCGATTCACATGTGGATTCTCGGGAGTTTGGAATTTAGCAACAGCTTTAAGTCTACCTAGGTAATGTCTCATGAGGTCACCTCAATGTCATGAGAATCCAGACCACAATCTCTGGCCTTAAAACATTGGCTGGCTGGTTGCTAATCCTGCAACCTCTCAGGAAAGCATCTCCCAAGTCAGAAAGCTTCCCACTTCACCCAGTGCCAAGAACTCCACTCAACCTTCCTTGAGGTTGAAAATGCAAATTATAAGGTGATGGTGTTTGCTTTTCCTTTGAGTTGTGTGTCTTTATGTTTTAAGTATTAAAAAGGTGTAATCACCTAGTGTGTAGGTTAATTTCTTTCCGATATTGTAATTTATGCAACATTAATACAGGATGCCAGCTCCAATTTTCTTGCTGCTTACACTCTGGGAGCCGACTTGCATATTCTGCCAACTCCATTACATCATCTGAAAACCCAAACATTTCCCATTTTCAAATCACTCTCATCTAACAGGCATACTTACACACTTTCCCTTTTTCTCCCTAGCTCACACACATAGATTGGTACTTATGAGGAGCAGACGCTACATCTGAAGGTAAAGCTTGCAAATGCACATAATTTCTGGAAGCTGTTACTACTGCTGTGTTAGCTAAAGGATGCCTCCATCTCTGACCTTCCTTTTTCCATTCAGACTGTTATATAACCTAGTGCCTGCGTGCAGGATGTGAGTTGAGTGTTTGGGCCTTACCTCCTCACCCTCTCCTCATGAAATCTCCTGAGGGAAAGACGAGGGATTGGTTCAAAGAAGAGTGGGGGGTGACCCTCTAGGGGACAAGGGGATATGGGTCAGCAGGTCAGCTATTCAAGATGCACGCCTCCTCATATTGTCCCTCTCCCCTTTTCAGTGAGCCTAGGGGGCTGGCTGGTGGTACCGAATGCCCGTTATATAATTTGCAAGAACAGCAAGTTACGGATTTGCTAGTCGGTTCTGCAGCCTGCCAGCCTGATCTCTTGCAGGAACACCTTCTGGCAAGAATGACACCTGAAGATGCTAATAACAAACTGGGGGGGGGGGGGGGGGGGGGTGGGGGGGGGGGCAGGTTAAGACACAGGGGACTGGCAGCTCAAATTAGAAATTATTGTGGCTTCCTAAATAATATATGCCCCTTTCCAAAAAAAAAAAAAAAAAGCCTCAGAAACACATGAAGGGGATTTTCTCCAGTGTTTCTGATTAACCCTGTTACATAACCCGCTCGCATTCCAAATCCACCGTCTCAGGGTCTAAATATACTTTTTGCAGCCAAGAGCTCTCCACACACAAACTCAGTGAGCTGGCGTCAGGTCCGGGCCCCCGGGTCCCCGGGCCCCCAGCCCCGATCCCTCTCCCTTCACTCCCGGCCCTCGCTGCCCCCACCCCTCCCGCTCAAACCGCGGTTCGATGCGTTCACTCTTCCGAGATCGCCTTTAATTAAATGTTTTTCGCATGTGTCATCCTAATGGTTTTTAACTGTACTCAAATTCCGTGAATGGGAAAGCGCCGGGACAGGGGGTGTGGCTAAGGTGGGGGTGGGGGTGGGGGAATACTGTAAAACAGCCAGCACATGATCAGCCATATTCCAACCTCCAACTATAACATCGGGAGGAAGGGAGCGGCTCCCGGGGTCCCCACTCGCCTCTCCCTAGCCCTCCCCAATCGCCGCCAGAAGCCGAGTGGCGAGAGGAGGGGGCACGCTGGGCCAGTTCTCAGGCCAGGACTGGAGATCCTCTCTGTCCCCAGCCCTGTGCTGCTCGCGCGAGCCCGCTTCCTCCGGAGTGACAGGCGTGATTTATACATTATTTACAACAGTAATTAAAGCAATAGCTTTCTCTCGTTCTTTGCAAACTCCAGGCGCATTCAAACAAATAATTATCCCAACCCCAAGAAAAACCCTACATCAGGTTCCAACACCTTTAAGAAAGAGGGAGTGAGTGAGCTTTCCCGAACAGTCTACTTTAATTAGAAAAGAAGCAAGGAGGGGACAATGGAGTCCCCCCACACCCACAGACTCCAAACGAAGTGTAAAAATCGCCCGGGGCGGTGGGGAACATCGCTGGCACTATTCAACCAGCATTCAACTTGCACTGACCATTCTCAGGTTCTTGCCGAAACACTTGGAACCTCACCGAGGGAAGGATTCCCAGGGCAGAAATAAGTTTTGGTGCCTTTCAAGCTTTCTTTTAGTGCTTGTTTGCGTTTGCAGACGCTCACTCCGAATGCGCGTGGAGCGCCCCAGAGGACCGCCGCCCCCCGCGCGCTGGCGCGCACACGCCTCCCCGCCAGCCCGGGCGCGGGGCTTCGAACCTCCCGTCTGCAAACTTGCGCATCTCGCCTCGCCGAGCCCGCCACACAACTTAGCGAGCACCTCGCGCGCCTGCAGCCCACTCCTTCCAGCCCTCTTCCAAATCCCAAGCCCACTGCCATGCACCAGAGAAGGGGCTCACGTCGCCCCTAGGTCCGGGGGCGCCCCCTCTCCATTCCCGGGGCTTCCCTGGTCGCTCAATCCTCCCGACCCCCTTAGCTCTGTTGGGGATCGAAAACAGCCCCTCACGGGCCGCGGGGGCCGAAACTGTCAAGAGGAGAAAAGGTAAAAGGGGAGGAAGGTGGCCATAAACAGATTTTTTTTCCTTCTTAAAAGGACACTGCCGCTTTAAAAGTTTCTTTCCCGGGCCCCCACTCTGGTTCTCCGTATTTTGGGGGAGCGTATTTAATTTCGGCAACGCGGCTTTCCTCCTCTGTTTGCAGAAAAATCAAAGCCAGGGGGTGAGCCCGCCGGCTGTCAAGCCTCCTGCCGCCTCCCCCGCCCCCCTCTCCGCCCGCAAACCGAGAACGTGCAGCAAAAGTTTGCAACATTTCTGGGGGGCCGTAGGGGGAGGGGGGAGGGGTGCTCCGGGCTCGGGGTGCAGCTGCAGGCTCGCCGCGGCCCCGGACCCCGCGCCCCGGGCGCCAGCTCCCGGCCGCCCCCCGCTCTGCACCCCGGCTCCCGCCGCCCCCTCCTCAGCCCCTCTCGCAGCCTCCTACCTCTGCTGGTGCTGGAATAGCTCTGTCTGCGCACCGGGGCGGGCGGCTCGCTCTTGCGGGCGGATTCCTGGTTCAGCGGGGTCTCCCTGGAGCCGGCGGCCGCGTCCGCGCCGCTGCTGCCCGGCTCGCTGGCGGCGGGGTCGGGGGCTGCTGGAGCTGACTCCATGTTTTTTCCCAATGTAGAGATCGCTGGAGATGGCGAGCTCCGAGACTCCCTCTATCTTCTGTTTTCAGAGCAACTCTATGGTACCAAAAAAAAAAAAAAAAAAAAAGGGCGAAGGAGACCGGGGAGAGCAGGAGGGAGAGAGCAGGCGGCGGCGGGCGGGCAAGGGAGAGCGCGAGGGAGCGCGCGGAGTGTGTCTGGGTGGACGTGTGTGTGCGCCCGAGAGGGGATGGGAGGCGGGTCTGGCCACAGGCAGCGCTAGCGAGAGCTTCTCCAGCCGGCCCCCACACCCACATTCCCCACCCTCCAGACCCCAGACCGCGAGCCACGGACTGGCTGCCAATTTGGGGAGGTGGGGAAAAGAGGAGAGGAGGAGGGAGAACCTCTAGTGCCCCAGCCTTCCCCTCTCCCCAGTCCAGGGACTGGAATTAGGATGGGGAGATGATTCTGTGCCTACTTCTGAGACTCGGGAACAGAGCTTGTCCCCATCCGCATCAGCCTGGGGAGAGACAGATCCGATCATCCACGTTGGAGAACCGAGGGTAGCTTCCTGCAGCCCAGCCCAACCCAGCCCCGGACTGAGAAGAAACTTGAATTAGACCTGGACTTGACACCCCAAGAAATGCGAAGGATGGGAGGACCCGGCACGTCTGACTTTGGGATGCGACGTCCAGTGGGTTTCCAATCTTGGTTTGCTACATCTGTGTCTAAAGAAGATTTTGTGAGTTTAGAATCTCCGTGGACGGCCAGCTTCGGATGTGATTGAAAGAGGTCGCTTTCAGCTCCTCTGCTACTTGCGCCGCGAAGGATCCAGAAACACTTGGCAGGGCAATTTCTACTGAAGAAAACTTTGGCCTGTTTGGTTGACGACTACCTAAAATCAAGTCGGATGAATCTGGTCCGTGCGTGGCTGCTAATTGTCCATTTCCACTGTAACTTTTGCTATCAAGTGTACAGCCTCATCCATAAAATATATAATGGAGAAGCATTAATAAATCTGGATAATAAGATTCAGATAATTAACAGCTCCTAATAAATCACATAATTATAGGCATCATTCTACACCCTTCCTTTCATTGCAACAAAGTAGGTGCTTACTGAAACCCGAGGAAAGTGGAGAATTGCGTCAGTGTTACCTTGACCCCCAACTCCAATATGAAGGAACAATACAAACTGAATCAGTAAAAAACATTCAGGTGATAGTAACCTGATTTCTCTGCATCAGTACTAAATCCACCATTTCCTTTTGCCTGCGGAGACACTGATGAAATCAGTGTATTTGTAACACATACGCCCCCACCTTTTCAGAAGGCTCACTAGCAAGTTTTATTATTTTATACCAAATTTTATTATATACCAAAAGCAGTATAAATATGTGTATTTAGGGGGATAGGTGGAGAAGGCAGTTAGGGAACATTTTGGTTTTGCGAACCTCCTAGTTTGGAAAAAAATGCTTTTTAAAAATAAGAAGGAAAACCTGGTTAGGTGATAGCTTAAGAGGAGTCTCCACATGCCAAACTTCACACATGGTCTGTGTCACTGTTACACATCTTGGTCTGATTTAAAACACACAGTGTTATTTGCCGTGGTCTGTGTGTTAATCACCAAAACGCTGTGGTCCACTCTTGAGAGTGATGTAAATGAGATGTGAAAAGTTCTGATACCTTAATCCAGTCTCTGCAAGGATCCCTGGCTTGAGCCTATCTGTCAGCACCTGCAAACAATGCCATGATTGTCTCCATCCCGAATCAGATGTGTGTGTCTCCCCATACAGCAGAGCACAGATATCTAGAGCAGCCTTCACACCATTCACAGTTGATTTGTCTGTTAATGTTCTTGATATAGTTGACCTTGCTTGTCACACTTGACTTTTTTAAGTAAACATGCATCATCAAAGTGCACAATTTAATAAATAAGTTCCTGTGGGGCAGTGTCTCAAAATTCATCCACTGACCCATTTTTTAGAATATTTTAAAAATACTTTTTATATTAAAGTTCACCAATAATTATATTTGCAATACCAGTAGCTTAAGAAATATCCCTGGTTCCTTTTCGGGTACCAATAGCGACTTGTTAACATTTCTTTGGTTAAATCTGTTCCCCTGGGCCTTCAACTGGCTCCTGAACTGGTAGTTGCTCGCTGTGGAAAGACCTTCCTGAAAATGGCCCTACTGACCTTAGTCAATTAAGACAGAACCCATACATCCTTCCGGGGGTAAATTTCAGCTCCAAGAAGCCATTTCTCCTAACTCTCTCAATTACTGCTTCTGCAATTTAAAACAATTGGGAACTCAAGTGCTTTCCCCAAGGGAAAAATAAAAGTGAGTTAGCTACATTCCTTGACTGTCAATCATTGTTACTAAAGTGTAAATTACCTGGATTGGGGAAGGATTTGAAAACTGAAAAGCACAGTGATTAGATTTATATTTCTTTCCTTCCCTTATGTCCCTACCCTGATCACTGATTAAGGTTTTCCAAAATTCCAAATATTCGGAAAGCTGGGAACCTTCTTTCAACTCTGCTCGTTGACAGAGACCAATAGTGTTTGTCTAAAAATGGTTATTTTACTTTGTACTTCTGACTTCTCTGAGGGACAGTTGCTTAAAAAAAAAAACACAAAATGACAATGCTTTATAGAACAAATAAACCTAAATCAACTTTTTTGCAACGCTTCTCTCCCTCCCCAGATTCACCAGGGCTCTCTCTGGTCCCTTACAGATTGCGGGCTCCCCTCTTGATGGTAACACTGCTTTTCTCTTACAAAGAAGAAACTACTAGTTTTAACTCCTCTCTTTGACTCCTGCCCCTAGCTTTCCACAGCCTAACATATTTGTCAGATGCTTTAAATTCTACCTCTGTAACATCTCCCCAGCCTTTCTGCCGCCACCACACCAGTTCCAGACATTATTGCCTAAACCACGACAGTAACCTTCCAAGTAACTGGCCTTCAGTCTTAAAACCATTCTGATCCACCCCAGATAGCGCTGTCAGGTTAATTACCCTGAACTGGAGCTCTCATTTCCCACCATGTCACTCCACTCTTTACAAGACTTTAATGGCCCCCCACTGCCTATCCAATTACCTAACTAGTCAACATGGTATTCCAGGCTCTACCTTACTTTTGGCTGTACTCCTGCACCAGGGAGGGCAAATCAACCTCATCTCATGAAGGAACTCCTGAAATTGGTTGGAAAGGCATGGGCTGCAATTGATTAATGCTGTCTCCCACAGGTGGAGGTTTGGGGGTGTGACACTCATGCCAGGAGTCTGCCAAACTGCCTTCTATCCTTACAGAATCCCCGCAATGCATCCGTGACCCTCCAACTATGCCACGTGATAATTCCTGCTCCTCCTCCTCCTCGTAGTCCAGGATAGAGGGCACAGGCATCCATGCCTCCTCCCCTGAAATGCCCTTCCTATCTTCTCTGCTTATTGAAACCCTACTTTTCTTTCAAGTTCCATTCTAGAAGGTAACTTCTCTGTGGGACCTTCCCCAAACACTTGAACTGTCTTAGTACTTTGCACCCCTCTGAAGGCACTTGGTATACTCTACCTTGTGCTATGCTTGGTTTAACACCTGCCTTACCCTCCCTTGTGGAAAATGTATTCCTTGAAAACAGGGGGCTCTGGCCTTGCACACAGTAGGCACTTATTAGAGTTAGTGGGTTTGGGGAATGGAACTCATGAACTAATCATAAGGTAGTATGTCCACACAGTGATTTCATTACATGGCAAGCATGAAAACTTAAAGCATTTCAGCTTTCAATCACTTGAAATAAACCTTTCTTTCCTGGATGAAAGATTAGTTGACATGTATGGGCTGTTAAAATTTATATATGCAAAAAAGTTGACAGTTATTTTCTTTGCATTTCTTGGAGAGGGAGAGAAGGAAAATTATGGAAATATGTCGAATTTCCTTGGGAGAGGGGACCTTTCTACAACATGCCCGAGAACAAAGAAGACAGAAAAGTAAAAGCTAGTACCCAGCCAACAAGTTTCCTTTCTCTCAAAAATGCATCAGGAAGCTGAAGCTGGACCATATGCTGAAACAGTAAGAAGCTCAGATGAAAATGCAGCACCACTCCTGGACCCGGGGCGGGGGGGGTCCACGCTGCTGCGCAGGGTGGAGTCAGGGCAGCCCCAGCCAGCAGAGTCCAGGCTAGGAGATCCCGCTGTTCAAATCAGAGAAGGAATGGTGGAAGCCTGAGGTCTCCATGGGAGGGAACAGGAAAGCCAGGGTTGCCAGACACTGGGAAATAAAGAAGAAGGTCAAAGTGTAGAGCGCCCACCCTGGGTGATCCACGCCACTCCTCTTCCCATTTTGTGGATGAGGAGACTAAAATGCAGAGAAGTGACCTGCTGAGAACCACTCAGTTAATCCATGGCACTACGCGGTGGCTTTGAACTAACTGAATTCAGGACCCAACTTGGCCACGAAGGAGCCATGTGGTTGAGGGCAAGTCACTAGCCATTTCTAGGTCTATATTTCCTCATCTATAGATGAGGTTGCTGTGAGGATTAGATGAGATGATTCTTCTAAAATGTTTGCCACTCAGAATAATTGCTATTATTGTCATGCTTCTCACAGGAGTTAATAAAATGCCATATAAAAGTGCACTGTCCTATACAGTGGCCACTAACTACATGTGGCTAACTGAGTACTTGAAATGTGGCTTAAATCCACATCCATTTTCAGAGACAGTACAAAAAATGTAAAGTGTCTCATTAATAATTTTATGATGATTGCATATTGAAATGACAATGGTTCTTTAACCCAATTGGCTATATTGGGTTAAAATAAAATATATCATTAAAATTCATCTCTTTTAATTTTTTAAAATCTGGCTACTAGGTAATATAAAAATTCTATTTGCTTGACCTTTATACCTCTATATATTATACAGTGCTGGTGTGGAACATGTCTGGCACGTAGTAGGCATTATAACGGTTTAATTAGAGTAACTGCTAGGATTCAGCTGGGGTCACCACTGAGTGAAGAGTAAACAACTGTCATGTCATTTTACAAAGTCTTCATTGTGCTCCTGCTCTTTGCAGGGCATTGAGCTGGATGCTAAGGAAGATATAGACAATACTGCTGTGTATTATAGAGACGGCAAGATGGGCACACCCAAATTAAGTGGCATTCAGTTGAAGAAGCTAAAGCGACCCTAAAGTAAATAGCCACATGTGACTGGCGGTCATTGCATTGGACTTCAAGCTTTTCATTTCAAGTTTTAATCTTTTGAACTTCTGAGCCACCCTTACGTGGATATTTGTTCATAAAGTTTAGATCCTATAAATGTTTGTTTTGTACCTGCTATGGAAAGAATTGGGTAGAGCTCTATGAGAAGCTAAGACAAGTCCATCAGCACCTGTAGTTTTAAAAAATTTTTTTGTTCTTGTATCTTTTTTCAATGACCTTTTATTTTTCTTTTAAAAAATACTTTTATGTAAGCATGTATGTATGTATGTATGTATTTATTTTTAGAGGAGGAAGGAAAAGAAGGAGAGAGACATCAATATGTGGTTGCCACAACCCAGGCATGTGCCTTGACTGGAAATCAAACCAGTGACCCTTTGGTTCACAGGCCAGCGCTCAATCCACTGAGCCACGCCAGCCACGGCAGCACCTATACTTTAAGAGATGAAGTGGTAAATGCCACAGGACAGGGTCAGCGAAAGTACTAGACTTCAGAAGGAGCCAATGTTCCCTGATGCAGAAATCAAGGAAGGTTTCCTCAAAGAAGAGGCATTTTATGAGTTATTTCTCTTAGAGTCAGGACTAAAGATATGTACTCATTTGGTAAGTGGTTATGGGTGTAATGGGTATAGTTGAGCTTTTTACAAAGAGAATTGAGGTCACTGACTCCATTTGTATTCTCCAGGCGGACCTAGTCTTCGTGTTGCACACAGACATTTACCTATTAAGGAAGCACATCAAAATCTTCCCTGTGTCAGGCAATATTCCAGATAGAACATATCCCATACATCCATATTTTCACCCTGGATCTGTGGCTCTTAAAGTGTGGTCCCCAGACCAGCAGTGTCTGCATCACCTGAGAACTCACTAGAAATACAAGTCCTCTGGGTGCACACCAAGCCTACTGAGTCCGAACCCCTGGAGCTGGGGTCTGGCAACCTGTGTGGTAACAAGCCATCTTTGTGATCCTGATGCATGCTCAAGCCTGGGAACCACTGTGCTAAATTCAGGACCACCTGATTGGTAAATACGCATATGTGGAGAACCATGAATCCTAAAAAAGGACTCTTCTTATGAAAGATAAAATCCGTGTGTCTGTGGGACTCCAGCACAGCCGCAGATTTCCCGGCACCAAGTAAGCAACCATAACTAAGTCTATGCCTGTCTCGTTATTTTGGTGGTAATTACACAGAGAAGGCTCTTTTCTGTTCTTCCACAAAAACTTGGATAGAGCTTACATTTCAAAATTAAAAGAAAAAATAAAAGAATAAAAGCTGTCAAACTAGCCTGGGGCACTGATGATTCAGAATGCCAGTTCTGCCCTGGTGAAGATAGATATTTAGATGGAGGGCCTGTGTGAAACTGAGTAAGAAATCAGCAGGAAATATTTTCTGCTTAACAGATCAGAAGGGTGACAAAGACGGTAGCACTGTTCCAAAAAGCTACATCATACTAGATATTATGGGTCAAACTTTCCCTTAGAAATAGTCTGAGTTGTCCCTTTCTCTCATGCTAGAAGAAAAATAATTGGCCCCCAAATGTACTTGGGCATCTCACGAAATGATTTTTTTTTCCAATTTAGGTATGTCAATTACCTGTTATACAACAGTAATGAATAACAAACCATCCCAAAACTCAGCAACGAGCATTTCCTTCTCATTCTATGTCTGTGAGAAAGCTAGGGTTCAGCTGGGCTTGGCTCCAGGTGGCTGACGGGATTTAAGTCTGCTCTATGCATCTTGCGTTCTTCTTGGGACGAGGCTGACTGGGGCCTGCTGGGCTCATAGCAAAGGCAGGTGTGGGAGAGAGACAGAGCTCATCAGCCAAGCACAGCCAAGCCTTTGCTAACATGCCATTGGCCAAAGCAAGTCACATGGTACAATGCAAAGCCAAAGGGTGGGGAAGCACCCTTTGCCCACCGAGAGACAGGGCAAGGCTGTGAATGTATAGGAGGACTACGACTACAAGAGAGTGAACAATTGAGGCCAATAATTCAATTATCAGAGATGGCTTATCTGTAGATCAAAGGTTCTCAGGCTTGGCTGTACACTGCAATCCTCTGGGGTATTTTAAAAAATACTAATGCTTTGGTCCCGCCTCCAGAGATTCTGGTTTAATTTGTTTGGGGCACAGCCCAGGCTGGGAGTGGTAACAGCTCCCCAGGTGATGCTAATGAGCAGCCAAGTCTGAGAACCACTGGTGTTAAACCAAACGTTATTGATTAAACAAATGAAAAATTCTGGCCACTGCTTTGGGGAGGTCCCTTTCCTATTCATTTGGGGAGCTCCCTGTCTTTTAAGGCCTTTTACAGTTAAAGCATTACTGTGTCAAATGCAATTTCAGTTCCCTCCAGTGAGCAGCTTCAGGTCAGAGTCATAAAACGGTATCATCAGAGATTTTCTTAGCATTGAATTCTAATGAATTGCTAGCAATTCTGTTTGTTACTTATCTATGTTAAAGTGAAAATGCTGGTGTGGGTGCTAATTGCTAAATGTCTACAGTTCTGGAGAACCGGGGCATTGGGGCATAGAGTCCTGCTGTGTTGTTGTTAGAAGTTAGGCTCTACCATCTCAAGGCATAGAACACTTGCATAGATGATGAACACATTTATTTTGCTTTTCATTTACTTCCTTATTTTCTATATGTATGTTCATAGAGAAAGACCCTCCGCCACCACTACTGCCACCTATTTGGTGCCTTCTGGCATTCAAAATTCTGTAAATATATATTGGGTTGGCCAAAAAGTCCATTTAGTTTTTTCTATAAAATAAAAGACACATTTTTCATTTTCACCAATAACTTTATTGACTTGGATATTTTGAGTATGTCGGCTCTCTCCTGCTATTAGCTTCTTAGTGGATAGAGGCCAGGGGTGCTGCTAAACATCTTCCAATGAATAAGGCAACCCCACAGCAAAGAATTATTTGGCCAAAATATCAATACTACCAAGAAACTTCACAATCCACTTTTGACATGTTCAATCAGTCACAGCGCCTTCTCCAAACACTGCACAAATCTTTTTCATTTTTGCTTTACAGTTGCATTTTTACCTTTCTTGAAACAATAAAGCATAACACCAAAAAATGTTGCTTCTTTTCTACCATCTTCAATATTAAAATGGCCGCACAAAAATTCACCAATTTTGATATTTTTTTAAATACACAGCGATATGACAGCTGTCACAATACAATCTAACCAAATTGTTTCCAATGAAGCTAAAGACAACTAAACACTACTAGAGCCACCATATGAAAAAAAAACCTAAATAAACTTTTTGGCCAACCCAGTAGAAGTCATAAAGGAGTTTACAGTAGTTCTTTGAAAGATCTGTTCTAAGGGGGTTGTTTTCTGCCATACAGTTTTGAAAAAGGGCTACCTGGGGCTAATTAAAATCAGCAGCCTTAGTCCTTTGTAAACCACACTTCTTTCCAGCAGGGTTTTGCCACTTGAGTGTCTTTGATTTTTTTAGCCTTAGAACTCTCATGTCTTTTATTCCATCACTAATTTATTTCAGTTTTCAATTTAGGGTCTTTCCAAACCTCTTTATGACTCTGTGAAAACAAACGTATTACATCATACACCCCTTTCTTATTTTCTTTGTGTGTGTGTGTATAAGAAAGATAGTATTTCAAAAAACAACCTATGTTTTAGAAAATCCTTCATATCCTTCAGGAATCTTCTGGATATAGTGATCAAGCAAAACATCCCCCCATAATTTCCCAATGTGTTGTTTGGCTCTTAGATGAGCTCATTTGTGAAAAAGAAGATAAATCATCGGTTTACATATTATTTCCTCCCCTCAATTGGTTGTTGACTGTCAGGATGCTTGAGATTTTGAATAATCAATCAAATTATTAATTTTGGATGAAATTCCATAATGCTATGGTTAATTATCAATTTGGCACAGGAGCACTGTGTAGAGCAACAAAAAATATCAGTGTAGAAGAAGAAGGAAAGAAAAAGACACATCCGCCCCACAGATGAGTCACTGGGAACATATTGGATACATTTATCAGAGTAGGAAGCACTATAGAGTCAATAAGATTTCAATTTGACACTTACTTCACATCCAAAAGTTGGATCCACAAATATTTTCTTCCCAGGGACATGTTGTCATAATAAAGAAAATAAAGGCTTGGGTCTACAGAGCTGCTACCCTTTGCATTTATTCCAGGATGACATGACCAAAAACGATGCATCATCACACACCACTACCATTTCACTGCAGGACGCTGGAGGCAGGAGCCCTGGGAGTGCTGCCAAAAAGCTATGTGACTTTGGGTAAGTTGCTAAATATCTCTGGGCTTCAGTTTTCTCATCTGAGGAACTAGTGACTTCCAAGGCCTCTCTGCAATTCCATTTAATTGCCTAAAGAATATTTGGCACTGCAAAAGGCAATGTTGGAGGGGACTGTGCTGCAAGAGATGGGTCAAAGCAGGTGTTCAATACGGAAGATGAAATAGGTGGAATGCTCCGGGGCGGCGCGAGCTCGTTAAACAGACAAATAACACCATACACTCAGGAATCTAGAAAGGTTAGGGGGCACTTGGCCAAAGTCACTCACAGAGTTGGTGGTCAAGTGAAGGTAGGACCCAGGACTCCCAGCTCCCCATTTACGGCCCTTCCCTCTGCGCCAAGCTGCTTCACGGCCCAAGTTTAGGCAGCCGCAAACTTTACAGGCAGTTCTCCTCATTTGGCTGAGAGAAAGGTCACTTTAAAGCACCATTGTTGTTTTGTTTTTTTTTTAGTGTGTGGAAAAGGATTTTTGAGGACAGACATGGCCTACGAGGTGGGAGACAGCATGATCCCAATGAATGTGGTCCCAAACGTAGTCAACATTTTACCTTGTCAGCCACACCTTAACCACATGATTCTAGAAGGTTAGCAATCAGCCTCAGCCTTAACCAAATGATCAAGTTAGATTCGAGTTAATTTGGAGTTGGCCCAAAGTTAATCTGGCAAACAGTGTCACTACTTAAACTTGGGGGTACAGTTTAGACTTGGAACCCTGGCCTGGATACTTGCTAGTCTGTGGCCTCGGGGAAAAATCAACACATCTTGAAGCATACTAGGAGTCTTACTTACATTACGGCAGTGCTAGAAACTGGGTGATAGAATGCTTGCATTACAGAGGAACTTAGCCTAGATTATTACAGGCTTTGACCAAAACTCCATAGTTAATATGCAGTGAATACAAGCTCTTAACCTTGGTCTGTCTAATTCCAGTGTCTATGTTCTTTCTATGACATATTGTCCCTCTAATGCCAACAATAATAAAATAAAAAACAAAAATGAAGCTTAAATCTCAGGCTAGGGAAAAAAGGAAAAAAAAAATGGATGAGTTAGTGGAAATAAATAAGAATGCTGAACACTGGGTCCAAATTCCAGGACTTTCTTCTTGATCATCATCCCATCCTCCTCATGGGCACATATTAGATATTATTATATAATAACAGCCACTGAGCACTCACTCTTCAAGTGCTTTGAACATATTTCCTGAGCTTCACGCATATTTCCCACACAACAGTGCAATGAGGCAGCCACTGCGATCATTGCCATGTTGCGGCTGACGAAACCGAAGCCCAGGCCGAAGGTAAGTGACATGACCAAGATCATCCAACTCATGGTGGAAGAGCTACAACACGATACCCCATTATACCCTCCCAATTTTGGACTGACTCGAAACCTACCCTTCACCTCCCAATGCACCTGCTAGAGCTGTTCAGCGTCCCTAACAAATCACTTTCCCTCCCCGGACATCAGCTTTCTCATCATTCAAACAAGAAGGTTATTCTAAATTATTATTAGGATCCTTTCCAAATCTAACATTTGCTGATTCTATGTAAGAAAGGAAGACTAAGAAAAGCACAAGATCAGAAATAAACTAGAGTAAGAGGTAAAGGAAAAGAAGAAAGGGAAGAGTAGACTGTAGAAGTGGTGCCATCCCTCCCTCCCTAATTTCCCAACATACTGCTACACCGACTCTATTAACTATCTTGTACCCACCAATGTAAAGAAGTATATAGTTCTCCATTTTGCTTTCTATTCAGTCCTAGAGATTTCCCCACTTTGCTTTCTCTCACCCCTTAATCTACCATCAATGGGTTTCACCTACCTTCCTTACATTCTCTCCTTTTATCCTAAATGCATAAGTTGAACTGAAAAGCTGCCATTCTCTGGAGCATTTGAGATTTTGCTCCCCAGCATATGTTGTCGGTTTGGCTAAAAAAAAACAAAACAACAACAAACCAAAAACCAGAAACAAAAACAAAACAAAAAAACTCATAAAACTTCACCAAAAATTAAAAAAATAAAATGTTGGGCTCAGTAACCACAAAGCCCCTTTCTGCTCTTACAGGCAGTAATTCTATGGAAAGCGTAAACCTCCTTCCTCTTCAGTATGCTCCCCCCTGAACTCTGACATTTTTCCAGTAAGGACTCATCTGGGTTAAGGCATAGAAGATTACCATTAAACTCACTTCGATAGAGCAGGGGTAGTACTTTAAATATATATATTGCGTGAGTAAATAAATGACTATTGATGTCGCTCATTGATTAATTCATGTGGTTATGTGGTTATTCCCTCCATTAGACAAACACTTTTAAGGCATTCTAAAAGTAAACATAATATTAGTCACCATTTATCGAGGGTCAGGCATTTCGCTAGATACTGGGGATGAAGGTGCGGTAGCCTAGAGTTTCAGTTCAAGCAGATAGCTGATGGGGTGGGTGGCGGGAGTGGTGCGGGATGCAGTATGAGGTATACATGCGAACTGCTGCGTCAGTTTGCCCTTCCATCAGAACCACCCACCATCAAGCCATGCTGTCGAAAGGGCGGGGCTTCAGAACCCCAGGACGTGAGTTCCGATTGCTAGTGCTGCTACGCTTGCAGGCTTTCTCCACTTGGGACTTTATCAGGTTGTATCCCATTTCCAAGGAACCGGAAACCTAACTCAAAATTGCTTCAACAGGAAGAGAAATTTGCCATATACAAGAGGTCCTGTAACAGGATGGTCCTGGGTTTGGCTAGTTCTGCCCCTCAGTGTTATCGCAGGCCTTTCCTCTCCCTTGTCTACATTCTCTGAATGTCAGCTAAAGTCTCATACTACCTTCCTCATGGTAACAGATGGCCGCTGCTATAGGTATCATGTCTAGCAGAAGAGGACCATCTTGTCCTTTTGCTCTTTTTTCTTTTTTTTAAAGAGAGAAAACAATTCCCAGAAATTCCTCAACGGATTTTCATTCAAGCCTGTTGACCAATCTGAGTCACAATCCCAATCCCAAACCCACCACAAGGACTGGGAGTACCAGAATTGGTTTAGGTTGACTAATCGGGATTTATTCTAAATGGTTGAAGGTCACCTTCCCTGAGGGATGGATAGCCAAACACAAGTGCAGCCCTGTTAGTGAACCAGCCATTTCTATTACAGAACCTGCCATTCCTCAGTTGAAAATGGAAAATAAACCCTCCTCCTTTGCAGGGCTATTGTATTAAAAGCATGTAGCAATATTTTTGTACTCTTTAAGCACTCTGCAGATATCAGATATTAGTATTCCTCTACTACAAAGCAGAGATTCTCAAACCAAGCGAGGGTCAGAGTCCCCTGGAGGGCTTGTTAAAACACATTGCTGGGTCCCCGTGTTTCTGATTCAGTAAGTCTTGGGTGGAGCCTGAGAATTTGTCCACCTAACAAGTTCCCCAGTGATGCTGCTGATGGTGGCCTGGGACCATACTTTGTGAACCACTGCTCTAGACTATGCAAGTCTTGAGTGTCAGAAGCAGGTCTTATTTGTATTTACATCTCTAGTGCTTCAGTGTCTGATACATGCAGCAGACGGGAAATAAGAATAATATCTAATATTTATTCTGTGCTTAGCA
Source organism: Mormoops blainvillei (assembly GCA_004026545.1). Classification (NCBI taxonomy): domain Eukaryota; kingdom Metazoa; phylum Chordata; class Mammalia; order Chiroptera; family Mormoopidae; genus Mormoops; species Mormoops blainvillei. The sequence goes on from PVJD01001019.1 coordinate 211,047, forward strand.
CTTCGTTAAACCTTTTACATCCATTGTTTCACTTAATCCTTACTATAACAACATGAGGGAGGTACTTTTTTTTTTACCTCTATTTTATAGATGGGTAAAAGTCAGACACAGAGGCAGAGGGCCAGTCAATGCTGGAGCAAAAATTTAAACTCAGATGCATCTAAACCACGAAACTGTGATTAATTTATCCTGAATAGAATATGTGGTTGCTAATTGTTTGTTGAATGAATAAATAAATGAGTCAGTTTACTATCCTAAAATAAGGAAAACATAATACAGTCATATGTTGATGAAGTGAGAGAGAAAAGACAGGACAAGAGCATGGGCTATCTCCCTAGAAATGCGGTCCAGAAAAGCCCTTGACATTTGGGATCCTGGGCAACACCACTGGTCCCTCGCGAGGAAAGATCCCGAGGTGGGTGGTTCTAACCAAGCGGAAATGGCATGTGCCCGGGAACTGATCTCCCCCGCTTCACTTGTGTCAGTGGCTTATCTTCCACTGACACAGCAGCCCAGCCTGAGAGTGTGATGGGAACAGAAGGGCAACAGGGGGCCTTACTCCCCCATTTTCCACCCTCGGCTATCCATGCATTGCAGGGAGAACTCTGACAGTACATCCCTGGATGTGAAGGAAGCCCTTTTACAGATGCGCTCTCACTCCCTTAGCCACCAGGGTACCATTTGGTAAATTGCTGCTGCAAAGCAGTGAATGGTACCCTGGTGGCCTCACAGACTCATTGTATCCCTAAAAGTGTTTAATTTACCTCTGGGGGGGAATTTACACCCTGGGAAAATCTGGTTAAATGTGTAAATGAATCTTCTAACCAGCCAAGATTGAAGATATAAAATCATAAAGCCAGAAGGCAAGCCTTGAGAGCAACAGGTCCCCCCCACCCCGCCAGCACCCTCTGGTGCACTCTTACTACACAGTCTCCTGCCAGGTGGACGTCTTTGCTGATTTCAAAAGGGCATCAGGAAGGAGGTGCTGGGATGTCATTCCACCCTGTGACCTTCAAATATTTTTGCTCACCCAACTTAAATCCCTTCTGCAGTAGCTTGGGCTCATTTCACCTTCTCTGCTCCCAGTGAAGATGGAGGACAGGCAATCGGCAGCACCCTCTGAACCAGAACCTTCTTAAGCTTGATGAGAATCATTAAGCTTCTAGTGGGTCTAAAGGTTTGGGGGTTAGACCTCAGCTTAATGATTCTCCTACTCGTTCCTCAATGTAAAATAAAAAGTCCACGAGTCACTCCCTTGGAGATGTGAGGAGTGTCTCCGTCTCGGTCACAGATAGACTGTGACATTATGGCAGCAATCGACCACCCTAAGAGCTTATAACAACCAAGGATTGTGTCTTGATCACCCTAATTACAATAAATTTGCAGGTCAGAGTTAGGAGCTCTGCTTTCCATGGTCTTATTTCAAACAATGCTGGTCACTAGAGTGGTGGGAAGTCATAATGGACTCAAACCTTCCACCTGTAGGTGACATTTATCACTCTATCTACATTGCACGGGCCAAAGCAAGTCGCACAGGCTCACCTAACTCAAGGTGGCGGGGAAGGAAAATCCTAACATGTTCCCAGAAGGGAGCCTGGGAAACATTTGGTAAAGTCACAGCCCCGACAGCCAGACCACGGAGAACATTCCTCTGCGGGAACTTCTTTGAAAGCTGCTATTCATCACACACCTGGAGGCACCTGGGGGGAGTTGTGAGTATGAGGAAAATGGATGTACAGTTCTCTCCTTTTGATGCTATGTGCACTTGTTTTAAAACTATGCCCATTTCAAAAGTTAATATTTCCATATCAAGTAGTGCTATCGCATCTGAGGGCCAACGGAGGGAGAGGGAGATACAAATCAGATGAACCAGTGCTTGTTATGGTCAGATTCTCTACTGCCTGCTCGGAGTACAGGATACCATTCCTTGTCTTATCTCAGAATTCATGAGAGAGGCAATCACATGAGTAAACAAGTTCATCGTAATGGGTCATATTGTAACAGTTAAGTGCTTCAGAGTCAAAAAGACCTGAATTTGTACGCTTGGTGCTTAGTTACTCAAGTTTGCTCCCCCTAAATTGCCCATAATCACAGTGGCCTCCCTGAGAAGGCTTGTGAGAATTAGAGTAGGTAATCCATGTAAATTATTCACAGCACACAGTAAACGAAATGCTTAAAATAAGGCATTTATTTATTTGCTTTATTCCAATCAAATAAAGACTTTATTGGAATAAGAATGCAGGTTGTTGCAGGAGCACACAGAGGGCCTCAGCGACTGGCAGCGGGAGCTGTTTCCCGTAAAGCAGCACCTGCGAGGCGCTGTGAAAGGTGAACGGGCGTTCGATCAAGAAAGGAGGGGGTCAAAGACCCTCTCAGCACTTAGTAAAAGGACTAGGTCCGTGGTCTGGGGCCTAAATCAGAACCAGAGCAGATCTGGATTCGAACCCTCTCTTTGCCACTGTGTGGCTGTGGGTGAGTCCAAGCCCGAGTTTCCCGGCATCTTCCTCACTGGGTTGTTGTGGGTATTATACTGCAAGCCAGTACTTGATAAATTGTAGGTGAAATAAAGGAAGGCTTGAACATGTGCAAGGAATGGAGGCATGAGAGTCCAGAGTTTTTGTCTGCACTCCATTTTTACCCGTGCCTCAGTTTTTACAACAGCAAGCATGAGAAGCTCGCTGTCATTATTCCATGAACAGCAGGTGACAGAGAAAAGCAGTTTCATTGGCCAGGGTTCAGGACAAGGGCAAGAATAAAGCTGCGTGTTTGTTTTTAGTTATAAGCGGTAGGCTCTTTGATAGCAAAGGAAGGTAATTGACTTTTAGTTCCCACTAATCTTAAGAGGCTTTAGTTTGTGCCAGATGAAAATTAAATAATTAGCAAAGAATGTTCAATTCCAACATCCTCGGCCAACTGCCTATTTCTCCATAAAGATGGGCCCCCAGGGAATGGAGAAGGATGTAACTGCAATTAAATAGGTGCATAAACCTTGCAGAGAGCTGTCACCACAGGGCCAGATCTTGGCTGGGATCTATGCTGGAGCGTTCACCATCCCCTGTTGATGGTGTGCTCCAAGGGAAAATGAAGCAAAATGGTGGCGAACACTCCCTGATTTGCCCATTCTTAGAAAGCAAAAGTCAAATAAAACTGGTACTTCTAAAGAGTTGCATATGAAAGATGATTGTTATGTAACCCATATCTGAGAGGATGATGTTTTCTTTAAGGCCTCAAAGTCCAAATTATGAAAGATGAGATGCGGAGGATATATTCTGTATCAACTTACCTGAAATTCTCAGAATCACTACTATCTTGCCTATTAATAGAAATATATGCCTCCTACAAACATTTATTGAGCATTTACTATATTCTAGGTCCAGCGTCAATCCTGTGAATATAATGCTGAATAAATATAAACCCCCTCCCCGTGTTTATGTGTCATTCAGGATTTTAAGTTCAGTTCTTATAACAAAAATCCAATGAAAAAGAACAATGTTTTTAACTAGCTAAAAGTTAATTCTTTTAGGGTGTTGAGGTAAAAGAAGAGGTGGAACAGACAGTCCAGGACTGAAGTGTCAGCTCCACAAAGTCTACTCCCAGGCTACTTCCATCTCATTGCTCTGTCCATTTTAACATGATGCTATACAGCCCAATGTGGCTGCTGAAGCTCCGGTCATCATGTCTACATCCTTACCAGCAACAAGGAATTAGGGACAAGAAATGTTATACCTCCTACCTTTTAGGGCATCTCACCAAAGAAACAAAAAAACAAACTAATTATTTCCCAGCTTTAAGGAAGCTAGTAATTATATAGCATTTATTCTGGTCCATCATGTACCCAGCTAAGAACTGGGAGTTCTGTTACTAAGAAGGAGGTCAAGAACTAATATTGAGGGATAATTAACAATTTTTGCCACAGGATTAAAGAGCTTGTTTCTTTTTCTTTTCTTCCATTGTCTTATTTATAACGAAGTCATTGAAGTAGCACCATTCTCTTCCAAGAGGAAGGAAAAGCCCTGGGCATGTGTGTGTTAAAGGAAAAATTTGTATACAGAAAACACTTGATTTTTTCCTGATCTTTCAGATTATAATAGCTGAAAGCCTTGTAGGGAAACAGGAACAAGAAAATATAAAAATGTCAGGGAATTTTTAAGGATGTTTCTCCAGGAAATGATTTTTTAAGCTCTTGAGGAAAAATAAACTTGGATGCTTACCTCATGCTACAGAGAAAAAGGAATTCCATTAAGATTAAAAATTAAAATATAAAATTATTCTACAAATTAAATTTAGGATGTTACATACTTAATCTAGTGGTGGAGAGGGCCATAAACAGAACACATACACATATGTACATGCAAATGCACACAGAATGTTCCAGGCACAGAGATGGCATAGTAGAAAACATATAAAAAAATATGTAATAAAAAGGTAGTCATACCCTTAATGTAAGAAAAAGACAAATGCTCCAAATTTAAAAACACAAAGGCAATTCACAAAAAAATCATATTTAGCTTCAGTGATTTTAAAACATAATGCAGTCAAAAACAAATAAACAAATATAAAGGAAGAGAAAAAAATCACAATAAAAACACTTGGGGTTATTTTGTCTGCCATTCCATTCAATGAGCCTGAATTCTAAGACTGTATTTTATACAAGAAGTATGGACTTATTTCCTGTCTGTACTCCATGGGCAGTGTAAGGGACTTTCATGAGTTATTTGGACTGTATCCGAATAAGTGCTGTTTCCAAAATCTAAACATCATATAAAATGCAAGAGTTGCTTGTTTTCAAAATTTTTTTAATTTTTAATTTTTAACTGAGAGTTGGTGAAGTTGGGGAGACAGACTTTCTCACTCACAGCCGCTGGGAAATACAAGTTGATGGACGCTTTCTTGACGGTAATTTGGCACTGCATGCGCTCCAGGACCCGGGCGGTGTATGAGAACTGTAGAATGTTCAACAAGCAAGGGGACAGATTGTTGGCTAAGTTGGGGAAAAACTAATGAAGCATTTCAAGAAGATAAGCTTGCTAAGTGGGGGATATTTAAACCTTTTGGTTATGTGTCTCAGTAGAGAGGTAGGGCTATAAAGCAGTGTTTCTCAAGGGGGTCTTGGGCATCTTGGTGGTCCAGTAGTCTATCAAAGCCTCTCGGGGTCTTTTCTTGGTTTCAGAGAAAAAGGCTCAAAACAATTCTCTTTGAATATGTTTGAAATGTAAGCTTAATTATGATTTTCTAAAAATCGAGTTATGGTGAGTGGTGATAAAATAACACAATTCAAAATAATGTCCAAAACATGAATAGTGAGCAGTTCAGTGCTAACAGAAAATGTGAGGCTGTGTGTGTTGGGACATGCACAGTTACAAGTATGATGATTTTTCGCACACAATCTAAAAAGAAAAAAAGGTAATAGAAAGAATTATGATGAATCTGAAAATTAGGTTTTATTGAGCCAGCCAGCTGTTCACTCTCAATTCTAAGTATTTTGTCTCATGTGAAACTGTCAAATAATGGTATAGAACCACCACATTAAAGAAAAGTCTCTCTAAATACAGTGACTTTTCCAGTAAATAAAATCAGACTTTCCATAATAAGCAAAAAAAATTGTTTTTCAGCACAAAACTGATGCACATTGTTGCCAAAGGCAAAGAGAGCAAACTATAGAAGCATCCTTCAAAGTCGCATTTCTTACAGCATAAAAAGCAACAAGTCTCACTCCTGAAAAGATTATAAAATGATCCCCAATACAACACATATTTTACTTACAGAGATAGAAGAATAAGCTATTGGTGAGATTTTTTAAATCAAATGATACAGATGGACACAGCACAACAGTGGTATACAGTATGAAAAAGCAATTACTCTCTCATATACAGGTTCCCAAATGAAAAAAACAACCAAAAAACCAAACCAAACCGAGGATAGGTAGAGCACAAATCAGGTCCTGGCAAGTCATGGCCCATGTAAGAGGGAAAAGGGCTTGAGAAGCCTTTGTTTGTTCATCACTGAAAAATCCAAGTATAGAAATGTAGGTAATGGTATTTTGTGAACTAAGGTAAAACTGGAAAAATGTATATTGTGATAAATACTGATGGAGCATCAGGCATGCATGGAACAAGGAAAGGTAGTATTAAAATCACACCAAGATGCTTTACCTTAACACCAGTCCACAGACTGATTTATTCCAAAAAGGCAATTGTGAGTGAATAACATTCCTTCTGATCTTGATTAAATACTGAAATAAATATTGACTCCTGTGAATACAAGCAAATTATGCCCGTCCCGTGTACATTTTTCAATTTGCTGTGCCAAAAAATGGGAAGGAGATTTGACTGTGGGTGTGAAACACAAAATGCAATATACAGATTATGTATTACAGGTTCGTACACTTGAAGCCTATATCATTTTATTAACCAATGTCACTCCGAACATTTAATAAAACATTAAAAAAAGAAATGGGCAGCAGTCACAGGAACTCTCTTCTATGCTGATATATGCTTGCTGTGAAAGGGAAAGATATGCATCCAAGTTTTTAAAAGCAAGGGGCATAACTGAAGCTACCCAAAGCAATCTTGAAAAAGAAAAGTTAGAAGACTTACTCATCTGACTTTAAAACCCACAATAAAGCTACAAAAGTCAAGACAATATGACATAAATAGACCAGTGGGACAGACTCGAAAGCCCAGAAATAGACCAGTGCTTATGACATCAATTGATTTTTAAAAATCATTTTTGTATTGAGATAAAATTCATCATTTTAAAGTGTACAATTTCAAGTGTATTTTTTTTAGTACATTGACAATGCTGTGCAACTATCACCATTACCAAATTCCAGAACACTTTCATCACTCCAAAACGAAGCCTCTACGTGTTAGCCCTCACTCCCTGTTCCCTTCTCCCCTGGAAACCACTAACCTAGTTTCTGTCTCTAGGGATTTGTCCATTCTGCACATTTCATATAAATGGAATTATACAATATGTGGACTTTAGTGTCTGGATTCTTTCAATGAGTGTAATAGCCTCCTAGTACATCCATGTTGCAGAATGTGTTAGTACTTCTTCGTTCCCTTTTGATAGCTGATTATGCGCCACTCTACAGGTATACCACATTTTGTTACTCCATTTGTCTGGTGATGGATATCTGGGTTGTTTCCACTGTTTGAGTGTGATGAATAATGCTCCTATGGGCATTTCTTTTTATATGAAAATATGTTTTCAATGTTATGGCTACTAAGAAGAGAAAGTCCTGGGTCACATGGGAACTCTAAGTTTAACATTTTGAGGAACTGCCAAACTGTTTTTCCACAGTGGCTCTACCAGTCTGCATTTCAAGCAACAATATGTGATGGTCCTAATTTCTCCAAATCCTTACTGAGACTTCTTTCCCACTAAAATTATTTTAATTATAGCTATAGTGGACATGAAGTAGTATTTCACTATAGTTTTGACATGTGGTTTCCCTACTGACTAATGACATTGGGCATATTTTCATGTGCCTGCTGGCCACCTGTATATCTCCTTTGGAGAAATGTCTATTCAAATATTTTGATCATTTTTAATTGGGTTATTTGTCTTTTTATTGTTGAGTTGTAAAATTTTTAAATATATTTTAGGTATTTTAAATATATTAGACTTTTATCAGATACATGATGTTCTCCTATTCTGTATGTTTTTCTTTTTCATTTTCTTGATAATGTCCTTTGATGCGCAAAAGTTTTAAATAATGAAGTCCAACTTACCTTTTTTTTTTTTTCCCTTTGGTTATTTGTGTTCTTACTATCATACCTAAGAAACCATTTCCTAATTCAAGGTCATAAAGAGTTACATCCATGTTCCCTTCTAAGGTTTTTATACTTTTGCACTTTAGGTCTGATTTTTTGAAATAACTTTTGTGAATTGTGTGAGTTTTGGGATCCAAATTCATCTTTCACTTGTGGATATTCCAGTTGTTTGAATGCCATTTGCCAAAAAGACTATTTTTTTCTCCCACTGAATTATCTTGACACCCTTGTAAAAAATCAGTTGGCCATAGCTTACTGGGTTTGTTTTTGGACTCTCGCTTCCGTTCCATTGATCTTTGTATCCATCCTTCTGTCAGTGCTTCACTGTCCTGGCCGCTGTCACTTTATAGCAAATCTTGAAATCAGAAAGTATGAATCCTCTGACGACATCTCCCATGTTTTTATTTTCAAGATTATTTGGCTATTTGGAGTTCTTTTTCCATGTGAATATTAAAATCAGCCTGTCCATTTGTGCAAAAAAATGCAGATGAAATTTTGATAGGGATTGCATTGAATTTACAGGTTAATTTGGGGAATACTGCTGTTTTACAAATATTAAGTCTTCCAATTCATGAATATGGGATATCATTCCATACATTTAGGTCTTCTTAAACTTCTTTCATCAGTGTTTTATAGCTTTTAGTGTACAAGTGTTCCGTTTCCTTGGTTAAACTTATTCCTAAGTATTCTGTTATGTTTAATAAATTTTACTTATTTTAGAGAGAAAAGGAGAGAGAGAGAAACATTGATTTATTGCTCTACTTATATATGCATTCATTGGTTGATTCTTGTATGTACCCTGACCAGGGACTGAACCCACAACCTTGGCATATCGAGATGATACTCTAAACAACTGAGCTACCCCACCAGGTCCTAAGTATTTTATTCTTGATGGCATTGTAAATGGAATTTTCTTGACTTCATTTTTTGTTGTTTACTGCAAGTACATAGAAATTCAACTGATATTTTATATGGATCTTGTATCCTGCAACTTTGTTGAACTCATTTTTTAGTGTTAATATATGTTTTTTGGATTTCTGAGATTTTTCTATATATAAGATCATCTGTAGATAGAGATTGTTTACTTTTTCCTTTCCAGCATATATGCCTTTTATTTCTTTTTCTTGCCTAGTTGTCTTGGCTAGAATTCCCAGAATAATTTTGGATACAAGTGTCAGGGGCCGATATCCTTTGTTTTATTTATAATATTAGGGGAAAAGCTTTAACTCTTTCACCAAATATGATGTTAACTGTGGGTTTTCATAGAAACCCTTTGTCAGGTTGAGGAAGTTTCCTTCTATTCCAAGTCTGTTTAGTTTGTTATTATGAAAGTGTGTTGGATTTTGTCACAGGCTTTTTCTGCATCTGTTGAGATGATAACTGATTCATTTTGGCATGATGAGCCAACCTTGCATTCCTAATATAAACCCCATGTGGTCATGTTGTATCATCCTTTTAATGTACTGCTGGATTCAGTTTGCTAACATTTTGTTGAAGATTTTTCCATCTATATTCACAAAGGGTAATGGTCTTTAGTTTTATATTTATATGATGTGTTTGACTTTGGAAGCACTGACCTCACAGACTGAGTTCATAAAGTATTCTCTCCTCTTTCATTTTTAAGAAGAGTTTAAGAAGGATTGGTGTTAGTTCTACTTTAAATGTTTGGTTGAGTTCGCCAGTGAAATCATCTGGTCACTGGCTTTTTTCGTTGGAAATTTTTTTATTATTAAGACAATCTCTTTACTTTTTATTAGTATGTTTAGGTATTTTATTTCTTTTGAGTCCATTTTGGTAGTTTGTTTCTAGTAATTAGCCCATTTTATCTAGGTTATCTAACTCATTGACATACAGTTGCAGTAATTTCTTGGAATCCTTCTTATTTCTATATGGTCAATAGTTAAGAACTCCTCTTTAATTCCTTATTTTAGTACTTTCTTTCTTTCTTGTTCAATCTAGCTACAGGTTTGCCATTTTGTTGATCTTTTCAAAGAACCAACATTTGACTTTGTTGATTTTCTGTATTGTTTTTCTATTCTCTATTTTGTTTTTCTCCACTCTAATATTTATTATTTCATTTGTTTTTCTTGCTTTGGTTTTTGTTTACTCTTTCTTTTTCAGGTTCATTAAGGTGGAAAGTTTACTATTGATTGAGATATTTCTTATTTTAATGAAGACATTCATAGCTATAAATGTCCATCTGAGCACTGCTTCTCATAATTTTTAGTACACTGTGTTTTTGTTTTCATTCATCTCAAAGTATTTTTCATTCTATTGTATTTTTTTCTCTGACCCGTTGGTTATTTAGAACTGTGTTGTTTAATTTCCACATATTTGTGAATTCTCCAAATTTCATTTTAAAGTTGATTTATAATTCTATTCCATTGTGGTTGGAGAACATGCTTTGTATAATTTCAACATTTTAAAATTTATTGAGACTGGTTTTATGGCCTAACACATGGAAAATGTTCTATGTGCACTAGAAAAATAATACGTATTTTGCTGCTGTTGGGTGGAGTACTCTATAGAGAAGTTCGACTGATTTTTTCCAAGGATACCAAGTTAATCCAAAAGAGGAAAAAAAAAGTTTTTTCACAAATGGTGATAATATCCATATAGAAAAATGAATCTCTATGCCTCCCTTACACAGTATCCAAGAACTAATTCAAGGTAGATCATAAACTTTATATAAAGGATAAAACCTTAAAACTTGTAGTAGAAAATATAAAATAATATTTTTGTGACTTGGAGGTAGGCAAAATTTTGCTTGGTCACAGAACACCATAATCATAAAAAGAAAAATGATATACTAGACTTTACTGCAATAAAAAAAAAACTCCTGTTAATCAATAGACACTGTTAAGAAAATAGATGAGACACAGACTATAATAAAATATTTACAAATATAAATCTGACAAAAAATTGGTATTCAGGATATATAAAGCACTTCTACAACCTACTAATAAAAAGGACAATTCACTCAATATAGAGTGAGTAAAATAATATGAACAAATATTCTTCAGAGGAAGATATACAAATGACTAATGAGCACAAGAAAACATGCACAATATCATCAGGAAAATGCAAATTAAAGCCATGATGAGGTACCACCGCATACCCATTAACATGGCTCAAACTAAAAAGACTAACAATACCAAACGTTGGCAAGTCTGTGAAGCATGGAAAATACTCATGTGTTGTTGATGTCCTATACAATGTTTCAATCATTTTGGGAAAATTGTCTGGTAGTTTCGCTCCTAGAAATTTCACCCCTAGGTATTTTTGCCCGAGAAAAATAAAAACGTATATCCACATACACACCAAAAAAACTAATATAAGGCTGTTCATAGTTTTATTCATAATAGCCCACAATTGAAAACGGCTCAGCTGTCCATCAATAGGAGAACGACTACACAGACTGTGGTATATTTGTACAATGTTATAAAGCACAGCAATATAAAAGAATGGACTGCTGATATACCCAATGGCTTGAATGAATCTTTGAAACATTATACTGACTGGAAAAAGTTCTTACATAAAATAGTACATAGTGAATACTCTATGATTCCACTTATATGAAACTCTAGAACTGGCCAAATTAATCTACCATTTCAAAAATATCAGAATAGGGATTGTCCCTGGAAGATTAGGGGTGGGGACTCTCACAGGAGGAACCTTCCTCAAAGTGATGGTACATTTCTACATAATAGCAGGGGTTTAGAAAACATAGGGGTTTAGATTTGTCAAAACTAATAGAATAGTGCACTTAATATTTGTGCATTCATTATGTAGATGACTTTTACCTTGATAAGACACTATAATAATTTTGGACCATAGATAACAATATGCATGCTGCAATTTACTTTGAAATATATCTAAAATGAGATGAACAGATGAACAAAAATATGGATAGATGGAAAAAAGTATGATAAAGAAAATACAGGAAAATGGTTACTGTAGAATCTAGGTAATACAAAAGTATTCGCAGCACAATTCTTTCAACTTTTCTGTATATTGGAAAATTTTCATAATAAAGTGTTAAAATTTGTCTAATAAAATAAATAAGATTATGGCTGTTAGAATTCTCGTAAAGGCTGTTCCTATGATTTTAGGTGTTTAATCATATGCTTTTCCTTAGCAATAATTTAAGTCTTTTGAATAAGATAAACCTATCATTTCAGGTTTTTAAATGTTTTTTAATGTCAAGGATAAAGACCAGAGTGTGGTACATAATCACTGACAATTTGACGTTTTCTATCATTGATCTTCAACACTTACAGAGAATGAGAACCATAACAACATGCAGAAATACTTTCCAAAATCAAATTCAGTAAGTGTAAAATTGGGAATCCATTTGCTGCCCTCTCTCTAGTTGAAATATTCAACCTTCTGGCTTTTGAATGCGATATGCTCATTGATTTAGTATCTGACTGAATGATGAAAGCAGTCTTCAGTGGGAAATCTCTTCATAATTTCTATGTCCATATTCAATCTGGAACCATTTGTCAGAGCCACCAAAAACTTGCTGCCATGCCTGACAACCTGTGAGTGTAAATTTGGATTTTTAAATATAGTGAACACAAAGAAAAGAAAAAAATTGGCTGAATACAGAATACGGCCTGTGGCCCAACTTAGGCATCAGAAAGTAATGCAATCTTAAACCGGGTTTGCTAGAAAAGAGTCTAAAGCAAAAGATCAGTCACTAACACTTTGTTGAGAAGTGAAATTCCAGGAAATTAAGAGTGAGGAAAACTGGGAATTAATGAAGGGAAGGAGAGAGGTCAAATTCACAGGAGTGCATTACTGAGACGGCCAAATACCGGAGCAAATACAGCTCAATTCTCATTCCTAGGAATGTATCATCCCTGAGGCCATATGAAACGTTTGTGCTTCGGGACAATCCTGAGCAGGGGCAGGCAGAGAGGGATGGAGTTAGGGGAAAGGTTGACAAATTTATATTCTGGTTACCTTTGCCTCTCCTCTCCCAGTGTTTGAAGTCCACTTGAAAGGTGGCAACTCTCCTTTGGTCAAAGTCTCCACAGGTCCATTCCAGCCAGTGGAGCATTCTCTTCGCCAGTTGATGTCATACATGGAGTCTCCTCAGTGGTGGCAGCTGACTGCCTTTAGGGCCTGCAGAATGGGGAGCTGTGGCTAGAGCAGCTTTGGCTAGTAGGTAAGGCAAGTGGCCCTGGAAGTACCATTAATGTTCTAATTTAAAAATGCTAATATTTTATTACAAGATTTATTTTTAAAATATTTAAAAAATTAACTTAAAATTGGTTGCCTCTGTGTATGAAGAATTCCCTTTAAGTAGTATTTGGTGGCCCAAACCTGGAGAAATTGAGCTATATGAGGTCCGTCCAGAAAAAGTCCAGTCACTGTTAATATAATGCAAATGGTTTGCATGACATCGATGTAACCTGACAGCCAAGGAAAATGGACTATAATGTGCGTGTGTGAACAATGATGACTTCACTGTACTAGTCAGTGGAGGCAGTAGGTGCCTTGAGTGAGCATGTGTACTAGGCGGTCATCACATTAAAAATGATTGAGTGAGTAGAGCAACGAATCTGCACCAAATTTTGTCTGAAGCTTTAACATTCCTCCGCGGAAATTATCTGGATGATTCAGAAGGTTGCAGCTATGGGCAACTGGCGATTGGCAGCTTCATCATGACAATGCACCCACTCATGCATCACATCTAGTGCAGAGTTTTTCAGGAAAACATCAAATCACCAGGTGACTTAGCCTCCCTGCAGCCCAGGTTCAGAGCCCTGCGACTTCTGGCTTTTTCCCAAAACTAAAATCACCCTTGAAAAGGAAGAGATTTCAGATCATCAGTGACATTCAGGAAAATATAACAGGGCAGCTGATGGTGATTGGGAGAACTGCATGAGGTCCCAAGGTGCCTCTTTTGAAGGGGACAGAGGCATCATTTTCCTATGTATAATATTTCTTGTATCTTGTATCTTCTTCAATAAATGCCTCTATTTTTCATATTACATGACTGGCTACCTTCTAGAGGACCTCATATAACAAAGTCCTTGCAGTTGCATATGGAAGAACTCATGTGATGCACTTCATTGTATTGTATCACAAGGCGTTTTCTCCATTATTTAGCCATGTATACTTAATAATTGTTTCAAAAGGAACAAAGCTAATAATAGTGACCAAGATATTCAAATAAAGCAGATAACATTGTAAATATTCCATAACAGAAAACTTGGTGTTCATCAGTTTGTATGTAGCCATCCTATTTTTACTTTTTCTGGCTGTATTTCAATTTACTTTTTTATATATCTGATAATCGAAGTCTTTCTTTAATTCTGTAAAATCTCAGTTAACATCTCTTCAAACTGCCTTTCTACAATTCCATCCTTAATTTTTTGAACTTCTAATATATGTTATATATTGTTATATAACTTCCCCTTCTGTTATCTGTGATTCTCAAGGTCTTCTTTCATATATTTTCATTTTTTCCCCATTCTGCAATCTGAATAAATTCTTCAGTATTATCTTTCTAGTCATTAATAATTGTCTTTTCAACTGTGTCAGTCAGCGTGGTGTTTATTCTGCCTGCAACATCTCCTTTTCATAGCAATGTTGTTTTTTTCAGGCTTTCTAGTTGGCTTCTTCAATAATCCTCTCTTGCTTCATTAATCTCATTAAAGATCTTAAATATATTTATTTTGAAATTACTTTATGAATCTCATAGAGCCATTTCCTCAAATGGATTTTTTTTTTTTTTTTGGTTGATGAGGTATCTTATACCTCAATTTTCTGCATTAGCTTTGGTATTTTATATGCAAGGTCATTTTGTATTGGAGTTTTGTTATATTTTTCTCTCTGTATTCAATCTTTCCAACTGGGTGTGCTTTGGTTGTCTTCATCAGGCTCCCCCATGCAGAGCCCCTGGTTCAGAATCAGGTCTCATGTTTAGAGTCCCTTAACTCTTGTCCTGTGGGGTTATATCTTTAATTACCTAGCCATTCAGCAGATGCAGGCAGACGTTTAAACATTTGTCAACCTTCCTTCTCTGGGAGAGCCCCACTCTACACCTTCTCACAAAGTGAGACTAAACATGATTGACACCATGAACAGGTGTGTTTGATCGCTTTCCCTTGGGATGAGCCTTGGGTTGCCTTTGTCTGCTTCTATTCTGAAAGTCCTGTAGGACCAAGGCTTCAGCTACCATTTGCTATTGACTGTTTCTGATCTACAGAAATTTTTTCTAATTTTTCAGTGCTTTTTAAAATTATTTCAACAAAAACATTGAAATTAAAGATATTAAAACAACCTGAATGATCAACAATAGAGGAATAAAACATGCACAGGAGGAATTTTCACATAATTACTCACATAGTTTTCAAACAATTCATTTGGTGTGATCTCATGTAGATATTCATGTGTTTACTGAAGGGGGATACAGCAAAATATTGACAGTACTAACTTCAAGATGGTGGAAATAAATTAAAATTAATTTCCTTTATTTTTTGACTTCCTTGTGAGCTATTTGGTTTTTTTTAAAACTAATTCTAAAGTTTCTCAAGTTGGACACTTTATTATCTGAGTTTGCATTTTATTTGTAAAATGAGAATAATCACAGTAAATTCCTTGGAAGATGACTATAATGATTAAATGAGGTAACTTGTACCCACCAATACAAATTCCTTTTGTATTTTAGAAAAGTGACTAAGCTTCTTTAAAGTCCTGTTTTCTTATATGTAAAATAGAAATAATGATACTAACTACCTTGAAGGATTATCAAGAGGACGGAATTCTGTAAATAGATTAGCAGAGTGCCTGGGCTTAGCACAGTTGGCGCTTACTGCACGTGAGCCGCTACTATTGCTGTTGCTACTATTAATTTTGCTGTTGTTGTTTGGCTGTGTTTTTAGCTTCTTCAATGCCTTCCTTTTAACAGTATAGCCTTACTGATTCTGAGTCTCATTTTTTCAGGGCTTTGCTTGTGCATTGAACTGTTAATTGATGATAATAACTTAATGTGCCTCTTCTCCTTGTAATACATTTATAGTATAAGAGAAGTATTTAATATCACTAATATGAAAAATGAAGAACATTAACCATTAAAATCATTCATTCCTGGTGAAGCATAGAGGGAGAGAAATTTAGAGCCTGTGAGCCTTGAGGCAACCCCATTGGATTATTTGATCTGCTTCTGAATTGCTGTGCTAATACTCTGAGATTCTATGATTTGCGCAAATGTATTCAAGTACCAAAATATGACAGGTCCTTATAAGCTTCGTAAATTAGATAATAATAATGTATTATAATTGAATAACAGAAGCAAACAATAATAACTATGTGGTATTACCCCTTATTACATTATGATAGAATTTATGCTAATTCATGCCTGTAACTTTTATCTAAAGGTGAACAGGGTTGGCTAGTATGTGTTTCATTCCACTGAGAATGAATATATAAGATAATCTCCATGATGTAACTGTGAAACCCAGAAATGTGGAATTGTAACTTTAAAATCCTTACTTCATTGTTGGATCAACAAGAAATTTTTATATACTTTCAAAAGTATCATAATGAACAGGTGGACATCCAGGTTTGCTGAACAATGTCTAGTAGATACCCAGCTATTAACCTTTCTTTCCCCCTTCCCCTCAACAAAACCAACAAAAAGAATAAATAAAAGTACACAAAAACATATCTCTTATATTAATAGACTAAAGAAAACTCTACAACCTTTAAATTACCTGTGAGTATAAAAATAAAGAAATAAATTCCAATAGAGATCTTGCTGCCCGTAATTGCTGCAAGTCTGTAGATGCAGAGAATGGGAGAAAAGAGTCTTAAAAGACTCAGAAATAAAAGAGCAAAGGAGAGTGGATGGCTTATATAGGGAACTGTGACAAACTCACTTGCAGAAAGAGAAAGTATAACAGTTAAGTGCCAAAATATTGAACACAGATCAGGACTCGGCTGTTCATAGCCCTGGATATAGGGAAGGGGCTTCAGAGTGTGCAGGACCAGAAGTGTCAGCCTTGGAGAAGGGTTGCTTCTGGGGACAAAGAGGCAGTGAAGAGAAAATAAGAAAATAAGAAGAAAATTGAGGGTTCTGAAAAAATGAAAGAGAAATAAAACATGCAATTTGTGCACCACCTCTGCCCACAACAATATCATCATTAAAAGAACTTGCTCCAAAGAGAACAGAACTGCTAGAGAAAGTTGCTTTCAAACTAGGAACTCTGTCTGTAAAATGAATAAGACTAATCAAAAAGCATACCATATCTACATGAAGTTATTGCACAAAGTCAGGTGATGGGAATAAAAATTTTCCTCTGATAAGTATTCCCTCACAAATGAACCATGAAACTGAAGAGAAGTTTAACACGGCATTCTAAATGAAATGACATACCCTCAAACAAGATTTGGGAATATGAAAAAAGAAAAAAACCCCTCAAATCAGATATAGAAAAACTAATAACACAAGTAGACAAACAAAAAAAAAGTAGGAATGAAGCATGAGTTGATGGAACTCTAGGCAAAAAATGAAGAAAGAGACAAAAATCTCATTAGAAGTAAAAACTTAAAAAAGGGCACAGAGGTAAGCAGATAAACAGCCAAGAGAATTAAGATAAAGAAAGAAAACAGGTCAGAAAGAAAGTGGTTGAAATGGAACTCAGACAAAGAAGTTTGAGCTTAAGTATAATTGGTATCCCTGAAAAAGAAACTTGAAACAGTGGATCAGATGTAATCGTTATAACTAAAATCCAAGGAAACTTTCCATAAATAAAAAACGACCTGAATCAGGGCTCACTAGGTATTGTAGAGAATGATTTATATATGTCTGAGAAATATCCTGGTAAAACCATTAGACTTTAAAGATAAAGAAACTTCCATAAGGCCTCCAGGCAAAATGATAAAATACATTACAAAGACAAAAGGGTCAGAATGGCACTGCATTTTCCAAATCAACATACAAAGCAAGATAACAGTGAACCAGCATTTTCAATAAGCTTGAGGAAGAACGTGCAGACCAAGGCTATTTTACCCAACTATACTGTCCTTCAGCTATCAAGGTCACAGGAAATTACTTTGAATGTGTCAAAACTCAGAGAATGTTGGACACATATTCCATTCTTGTGGATTTGGAGCAGGGGTCAAAACTATAGCCCAGAAGCCAAACTCAGTCTGCCACCCATTTTAAAAATAAAATTTTATTGAGGTACAGTGACACCCATCTATTTACATATTGTCTGTGGTTGCTTTTGTGATTACAGTGGCAGAGCTGAATAATAATAGAAACCTTTTGGCCTAAAAAGCCTAACATAATTACTCTCTGGCCCTAATTTACAAAAAATGTTTACCAACCATTAATTTAGAGAATGAAGATCAGGCAACTAATGATAAATGAGAAAACTCTGCAGGAGGACTGATGGTGACTATTTCATGTATTTAGCAGTAGATCTAAAATTAGAATGAGAAAGGCATCACAGGTTGAGGAGTAACATGTAGGCATCATATGTTCTAATAGAGTAGAAAGAAGGCGGTTAAAAGGTGAGAGAAGGGAGAAAAAAGAAGAATTTAGAAAAGATAATTGACTGTTATATGGGCAGTAGATGAGAGCTAAATAATGGTATTTAAACTGAGGACAAGGATAAATAAGTAAAAAGGGAATTCGGAATGCTATAGAAAACATTAATACAAATATAACCATTAAAATAAAACATAGACTTTCTGAAATAGTAGAATAAAATTTTTTGAATAAGCAAACAGGATACCTCAAACAGAGAAACTTACTAAATACAACCAATAATTACAAATAAGGTGATATGACAGCATAGAGACCAAAGATTACATTCATATACTTGTAACCTTATTAAAAGGAAAAGTTTTTAAATTTTTATGTAAAGTAAAATCCAAACCTATGCTGCTTAAAGAGCTTCATATATAGTGCCTAGCCCTTAATAATAATTTCTGATATGATAAATTCTTGGAAGCTCATGTTAATTATAGTTTCCATTAGTCCTCAATATCTTGTTTTCAGCTCCAAATCCAAAAGCTCCGGAAAGTTTTTCCCTAGCTCACCTGGCATCTATATCTGACCTGGTATGATTTCATTTGATAGAAAAACCTGACCTAAACTGATGAGGGGCTATTTATAGTCTTTATTTCTACAGCTTACTGTGAATATTCATATATGTCACTACTGACATATCAATGGGATTGATTATGGGCTGTTGCTTTCAGACACTGCTGGGAGTTTTACATGATACACAGCAAACTCACCATAGAACCTTTCTAAAATCTAATTGATTCTGAATTTCAAAACATAATTGTCCCAAGGGGTCTAGATAATGGATTATGAAATGTTTCTTCTTCTACCACCGTAACTACTAGCTCTACTAAGTAATCCCCAAAATAGGCCCAGTCAGGGAGAGGAAAAGTAATACTCTGTAGCATTGTTTAATAATAAACAGTTGGACACAACGAAAACTTGCAATAGAAAATGATTATATAAAATGCAGTCTCCAAATGATGAATTTCCTGTAGTTATTTGTGATGATTCTGTGACAACATAGAAAACATTACTTATAACAAAATAGACTAAAAAATTCTAAGTAAGTTAGAATGTAAAATTTTAACAATTTTAGTAATGCATACAATATGGACTAAGGTGGCCCACAGAAAAATAAAAATAGATGAGAATCGGCAAGATAGCGGAGGAGTGAACGGAAGTCACACTAACCTCCTCCCAGGACCAATCGGGAATTTTTACAGCTAAATTGTGGAGAAATCACCCAGAACAAACAGCTGAACAATAATGAGAGAGAACCCTTATAACCTCCAATAGACAGAAGGATCAGCTTCGGCACAATCTGACTGGTAAGGAGTGCAGTGGAGACTGGAGAAGCCTGGCTAGGCACCCTCAGGGGGCAGCGCCAGAGGGGTATTAAAGTGGCCAATTACATCCCCCTGAGAAGAATGGGGTCTAAACCATAGTGGGGTGGGGATCCCCAGCCTATAGCATCAGAGCCCAAAGAGTACACAGATGACAGCCAGCTGTGAAAAGTGGCAGGGTTGCTCTCTGCCAGAGATGGGCGGCTGGATATGCAAAGAGCCATTTAAAGAGCCAGCACATACATTTTCATTAGCAGCCACTTACCCTGGACTCCAGCACAGGAAGGGGCAGAGTGGGCTAGAGACGTCTGAGGAGAACTGAGGACAGAGGCTTCAGGTAGAGAGCTGAGAGAGTAGCCCAGGATCCCAGTGCTGGGTCATCCCTTATATGGCAGCAGCCATCTTGCTCAGGCAGACCACTCCCCTGAATGGCTGCAGCCTGAGGGGAAACAGCAGCCCCACCCCCAAGAGGGACCCTGCCCCACCCAATGATGCTTAAGCCAGAATGCTGAGTGCAGAGTGAATAGATTAACAACTGAAGGAGGCAGCCTCTTACAGTAGATCCCTGGAAGTACCCAACAGACTGCCTAAGGTCAGATGGGGTCAACATCTGACATCACCAGAGGCAGATCCAGAAAGAAAAAACAGCAGTAAATATTAGAGGCTACTAAGATTAAATCCACTGTGCTCTTCTCCATGATTTGCGATATTTTCTTTACTGCATAGCTCTTTAACATTCACTCGTTATCCATCAAGTTGGTGCATATTAAGTCACTAGATTTTATACTATAGTTTATTTCTCTCCTTTCTTATAATAGTCTTAATCTCTTACAGTCTTATTAATACCGGTTCATTTGCTGTTGATAGTGGGATTGCAGGGGGCAAATTTACAAAATTACTTCCAGAGCCAACATAAATGGCATAAGAGGCATTCCGAGATCATCAAGTTCAGGGGATCAAAGAGACTGCGCCACTGATTCTCACAGTTCATCTACCGTAGAAGTTCACAGCACAAAGTCAGGGAGTCAGAAGAGATCAATTTAAGAAGTAGAAGCAAAAAAGAGTCTCACAAATAATGGGAAGACAAAGAAACAACCATCAACTGAAAGGTAAGGAGGAATCCTTAGAAAGAGTGCTAAATGAAATAGAGACAAAAAAAACTATCAGATGCTGAGTTCAAAACAATGGTTATAAGGAAGTTCAGTGAGCTTAGTGAGAATTACCAAAAACTACAAGGAAACTATGAGGAACTTACTACAAAATATATCAGCATGAAAAAGGACATAGTAACCATCAACAAGAACTTAGAGGAAATGAAGAATACAATTTCTGAATTGAAGAACACTGTAGAAGAAATCAAAAGCAGGCTAGATGAAGCAGAGGATCAAATCAACGAGCTGGAAGACAAGGTAGAAAAAAGCTCCCAGAAAGAGCAAGAAAATGAAAAAGACTCAGAAAGAACAAGAGGGGTTAAGGGAAATGCAGGACGACATGAAACATGACATCCATATCATAGGGATACCAAAAGGAGAAGAAGAGGAGCAAGTGATAGAACACCTGTTTGAAAAAGTAATGATGGAAAACTTCCCTAATTTGAGGAGAGAAAAGGTCACACAAGTTAAGGAAGCATAGAGGGTCCCAATTAAGAGGAACCCAAAGAAGCCCACTGTAAGACACATCATAATTAAAATGGCAAATTTCAAAGACAAAAAGAGAACCTTAAAGTCAGCAAGGGAGAAACAGGAAGTAACAAACAATGGAGTCCCGATAAGCAGCTGACTTCTCCAAAGAAACACTACCAGCCAGAAAGGAATGGCAAGAAATATTCCAAGTAAGAAAAGCAAAGGCCTGCAATCAAGACTACTGTACCCAGCAAGGCTCTCAATTAAAATGGAAGGCAAAATAAGGACTTTCCCAAACAAAAGAAGGCTAAAAGAATACAGCTCCACTGAAGCAGCATTGCCAGATATACTAAAGGGACTGCTTTAAGAAAATGAATAAAATGAGCGAGAGAGAGAGAGAGATAGGAATGCAGGTACAAAGGGAAGAAAGGAATAAGTATCTATCAATAATAACCTTAAATGTAAATGGATTAAATGCTCCAATCAAAAGACATAGGGTAGCTGAATGGATAAGAAAACATGACCCGCACATATGCTGCCTACAAGAGACCCACCTCAGAACAAAAGACCTACCCAGACTGAAAGTAAAGGGTTGGAAAAAAATATTTCAAGCAAATGGACAGGAAGAAAAAGCTGGGGTAGCAATACTTATATCAGACAAAATAGGCTTCAAAACAAAGGCCATAAAAAGAGACACAGAAGGACATTTCATAATACTCAAAGGAAGAATCCATCAAGAAGGCATAAACATTGTAAAAAATGCACCCAACATAGGAACACCCAAATATATAAGGAAAATCTTGGAGGACTTTAAGAAAAATATAGACAGCAACACACAGTAGGGGATTTTAACACCTCACTGTCAATAATGGATAGATCTTCCAAACAAAATATCAATGAGGATATTGTGGAATTGAATGACACATTAGATCAAATGGACTTAACTGATACACACACACACACACACACACACACACACACACACACACATCCTTTTATCCCAAAGAAGCAAAACACACATTCTTTTCAAATGCACATGGAATATTTTCAAAGACAGACCACATGACAGAACACAAAACAAGCCTTGACAAATTCAAGAAAATTGAAATCATAACAAGCACTTTCTTGGACCACAAGGGCTTGAACTAGAAACCAACCTCAAGGAAAAAACTCAAAAACATTCAAATTCATGGAGACTGAGTAGCATGCTATTAAACAATGAATGGGTCAATAATGAGATCAAGGAAGAAATCCAAAAGTTTCTGGAAACAAATGAAAATGAACACATAACAGTCCAAAACCTATGGGACACAGTGAAGGCAGTCCTGAGAGGAAAGTTCATAGCAATACAGGCCTACCTAAAAAAGACAGAAACGTTTCAAATAAGCAACCTAACCCATGTACAAGAACTGGAGAAATAACAACAAAGCCCTGAGTAAGCAGAAGGAAGGAAATAATCAAGATCAGAGCAGAACTGAATGACATAGAGACTAAAAGAACAATTCAAAGGATCAATAAATTCAGGAGCTGGTTCTTTGAAAAGATGAACAAAATTGACAAGCCTATAAGCAGACTCATCAAGTAAAGAGGGGAGAGAATCCAAATAAATAAAATCAGAAATGAAAGAGGATAAACTACAACTGATGCCACAGAAATACAAAGAATTGTAAGAAATTACTATGAACAACTATATGCCAAGAAATTTGAAAACCTGGTTGAAGTGGACAAATTTCTTGAAAAATATTATCTTCCAAAACTGAATGATGAAGAAGCAGAAAGCCTGAACAGACAGATAACAGCTGGTGAAATTGAAGCAGTAATCAGAAAACTCCCAGCCTGCAAAAGTCCTGGACTTAATGGTTTCACAGGAGAATTTTATAAAACTTTTAAGGAAGAGTTAATCCCTGTCTTTCTCGCACTATTCCAAAAACTCCAAGAAGAGGGAAGACTCTCAAACTCTTTTTATGAGGCCAGCATCATCCTAATCCCAAAACCAGATAAAGACACAACAAAGAAAACGATAGGCCTATATTGCTGATGAGCATAGATGCTAAAATCCTCAATACAATATTGGCAAATTGTATCCAGCAATACATTAAAAATATTATACACCATGATTAAGTGGGATGCATCCCAGGGATGCAAGGATGGTACAATATTTGCAAATCAATAAATGTAATATATCACATAAAGAAAAAGAAGGACAAAAGTCACATGATCATATCAATAGATGAGGAAAAAGCACTTGATAAGGTACAGAACCTGTTTATGATAAAAACACTCAGCAAAGTGGGGATAAAGGGGGCATACCTCAACATGTAAAGAACATATATGAGAAACCTACAGCCAACATCACGCTCAATGGGTAAAAACTTAAAAAACTAAAAGCTCTCTCACTAAGAGTGGGAACAAGACAAGGATGTCCGCTTTCACCACTTCTATTCAACATAGTATTGGAAGCCCTAGCCACAGTGATGAGACAATAAAAAGAAATAAAAGGCATCCAAACTGGAAAGGAGGAAGTAAAACTGTCATTGTTTACAGATGACATGATAGTATACACAGAAAATCCTGTAGACGCCACCACAAAAACTACTCGACCTAATCAGTGAATTTAGCAAAACAATGGGATACAAAGTCAATGTTCAGGAATTGAAGACATTTTTGTATACCAATAATGAAATATCAGAATCAGAAATCAGGAAAACAGTGCCATTTGCTACAGCAACAAGAAAAACAAAATATCTAGGAATAAACCTAACCAAGGAAGTAAAGGACCAGTACTGAGAAAACTATACAATGCTAAAGAAAGAAATCAAGGAAGACACAAATGGAAGCATATACCATGTTCATGGATTGGAAGAATTAACATCATCAAAATGTCCATACAACCAAAAGCAATTTATACATTCAACACAATTGCTATTAAAATACCAATGACATATTTCACAGATATAGAACAAACATTTCAAAAATTTATATGGGACCATAAATGACCCTGAATAGCTGCAGCAATTTCAAGAAAGAAGAACAAAGTAGGAGGGATCACAAACTATAGTACATCAAACTATATTACAAGGCCACTGTAATCAAAACATTTTGGTATTGCATAAGAACAGACACATAGATGAATGGAACAGAATAGAAAGACCAGAAATAAACCCATGTCTCTACGGTCAATTAATATTTGACAAAGGGGGCAGGACCATAAGATGGAATAAAAATAGCCTCTTCAACAAATGGTGTTGGGAGATCTGGGCAGCTACATGCAAAACAATGAAACTTGACCACTAACTTACACCATACACCAAAATAAACTCAAGATGGGTAAAGGGCTTAAATATAAGTCATGGCACCATAAAAGTCCAGAGGAGAACATAGGCAGGAAAATCTCAGATATTCCACACAGCAATATTTTCACCGATATGTCCCCTACAGCAAGGGACATAAAGGAAAGAATAAACAAATGGGACTTTATGAAAATAAGACGCTTCTGCACGGCTAAAGAAAACATCAACAAAATGAAAAGGGAACCAAGTCTTTGGGAAAATATATTTGCCAATGATACCTTGGACAAGGGTTTGACCTCCAAAATATATTAGGAACTCACACAATTCCACTCCAGGAAGATAAACAATCCAATTCAAAAATGGGCAAAGGATCTGAACAGAAACTTCTCCACGGAGGGCAGACAGAGGGCTCAGAGACATATGAAAAGATGCTCAGCATCACTGGACATCAGAGAGATGCAAATTAAAACCACATGAGATACCACTTCACACCAGTCAGAATAGCCATCATAAACAAATCAACAAACAACAAGTGCCATGAGGATGCGGAGAAAACAGAACCCTACTACACTATTGGTAAGAATGCAGACTCGTGCAGCCACTGTGGAAAACAGTTTGGAATTTCCTCAGGACACTAAAAATGGAACTGTCTTTTCACCCGGAAATTCCACTGCTGGGATTATACCCTAACAATCCTGAAATACCAATTCCGAAGAACCCATGCCCCTCAGTGTTCATAGCAGCACAATTTACAATAGCCAAGAATTGGAAGCAACCTAAGTGCCCAATAGTAAACGAATGGATAAAAAATTATGGTACGTTTACACAATGGAATACCATGCAGCAGAAAGAAAGAGAGCTACTACCCTTCGCGACAATATGGATGGAATTGGAGAACATTATGTTAAGTGAAATAAGCCAGGCAGTGAAAGACAGATACCATATGATCTCACCTATAAGTGGAAACTAATCAACAAAATAAACAAGCAAGCAAAATATAACCAGCAACATTGAAATAAAAAATAAACTGACAGTAACCAGAGGGGCGGAAGGAGGAGGATAATGGGGAGAAAGAAGGGGAACATGAATAAAGGACCCCTGGACAAAGCCAAAGTGGGGAAGGATTGAGGGTGAGAGGTGGGGGCGAGTGGGGAAGGGGAAAGTATTGGCAGGAAAATGGAGACAACTGTACTTGAACAAAAATTTTTAAAAAAATTTTTTAAAGAAAAATAAAAATAACTCACTTGTAAAAGTGGTAAGATTGTTGGTAATTATTTCTTTAATATAAATGGGAAAATCTGCCTGTCATTAAAACTGTTTAGGGATTATCTCAATGACACTGAATTCAAGGTTACCTAAAAATCAAAGAGCACTGTAGTGCTTAAGAATTTCGTAGCCTGAGAACCTGGAGCATTTTATTGAAATTTACAAGCAAGAATAGAACGATCAATTCTATATAAAATCATAAAAGAAGCAATTACTTTGTCAACCTCTCGGTTTTCCTAGTCAGTCCAAAACTTGCCCCATCAGACACATAGATTCATATAATCACTGTAGTCGCCAGAAGCTAGAAATAGGCCTTTCCCTTCTAGACCTGGGGCAAATGAATATACGTAAATGAAACCCAAATATAATGTCTAAATATCTAAAGGGATGAATCTATCTTTTAACAAACAGTTAATTCAGATACGTTTTGACAAATCAGGACATTATTGATGTCAAAAATGGACAAACTAGCATTCAAAGAAACCCTCCCCTAAAGCAGATCTCTGCAGTGACAGCGCCTGTGAAATGTGGACGTTGTGCTACGCAGAGCCTGGCGAGTGAGCTGGTGCCCGTTCCTCCCAGGCTGTCTGCGCCCGCCCCCAGAGCCCAGCCCTGTGAGCTGTAGACTTCCCTCCTTAGTTTACATCAGCTGTCTTTGAAGCGTTTCTCACCAGCCCAAGAAAAGCAGGAAATCAGTTTAGCAGAGGGAAATAAACAGATGGACAGAGTCATCTATTTTGAGGGGAACTCTGTGCTGTTTGAATTAAAGTAATGAGCACTTTAAGATGCTGTGAAGTTGTTTTTACATTTAATTTGAGTAATTCAAGATGTAAACAGAGCCCCATGGCAGATGATCAGTACCAAACTTCCTCAGCTTCCGCATATTCTAATAAGCAATTGGGGAAGGGAACATCTTCCCTCTCACAGAAGATAATAATAATAGTGATAATGATAATGATGCTATCAACAATAGCTTCTTCTTATTGATCATTATTATGTACCAGCCCTTGGGAAGGCACTTTGATATACATTATCTTTAATGCTCACCACACACTCTGCAGATCCCTACTGAGTCCCAGAGGTTGAGAAATTTGTGAACAGAGCTGAGATCGAAACCCACTTTCCTGTGATTCTCCACTCTTGTCTTCTGCACCGCAGACTGAGGAAGTTCTGCTGTCCTCTACTTCTCCACTTTAGCCTTCATTTTATGTGAATTAATGACTTGGTTACTGGTGCTGTGTAGCTTAAGTAGCAAGCAAAGCCATGGCCTGTATTTTGGCTCATTCAGCAGGTTACCTAACATTTCTGGCCTTGACTTTCTCTGTGTTTAAGAAAGATAAGGTTGTCCTACACACCTGGGGTAATGAATGAAAAACAAATTTTTTGGTAGACTCTTCACTAGGACAAAGTATAACAATCATGTGACAAGCTATTCACATGGTACAAATTTTAGCATAGCATTGTATAGACTAGCATAGTTTAATATTGAACAGACTAATATAGTATAAAGAATAGCAAGGTGACCTCTGCTGTGCAGTAAATTATTTTATAACAAACATGTTTTTAAAAAATTCACATATCGGATAATAATAATTAGCATGAATGAATCTACAAAAATTTATTGGGTACTTAACATGCACCAGTCTCTGTTGTAAGAATACAGTCAGAATGCAAGAGAAGATATTAGAAAGTTTTATATTTTCTAGAAACTATTTCTAAGTATCTCCTTACTTTTGGTAACTATTAGCTCAGGCTGCTGTCACACCATCTTGGTGCCAGCTGTTGCCCTCCTCCATGGACCTATAAGCTCCATCGTCTGAACCTTGACTGGTGCTAGGAAGTGACCTGGGGGTAATGGGCATTAATGTAACTCTATGAGGGCTGAGAAGTGCACTGTCTTGTGCACTTCTGTAGCTCTGATACCTAGCATAGTATTTGGGGCAAAATAGGTGCTCAATAAATGTTTGCTAAGTGAATTAAATAAATACATAATCATAAAATGTTCTGTGTCCACCAAAACAGGTTATATAACAGAAGTAAATTTACTGACATGAGGATAAATTTGCTATTACCATTAATGGCAAATTATTAAAGAATAAATGCACTGTCTTCTTTTTGTAAGAAAAAAATATATTGAAGTACAGAGAAACATACACACGCACACATATCCACAGAAAAACACCTAGGAGGGTCGACAAAGTATTGACAGCAATTATCTCTGGGGAGTGAGATTTTAGATATCTTTAAATGTTATTCCATTATCGTTATCTTCTTAATTTAGATAATAACCGTGTATGGCTTCGAGTAAAATTTTATGCTATTGAAAAAAAAAAAGTCCTTTTCTCCCTTATCAACGTCACACATTTCATTAGACCTGCATGCCTGGAGATGGGGGTTCCACATCTTACAGACTCCTGAAGCCTTGCTACAGATACCCCTGGCACTCAGTAGTGAGGGGCAAGACACAGGGCCCACTCAGTAGCAAGCAATCGGTTCTCAACCTCTGAGATGGCTACTTGGATTTTCACATCTGTGTGGGAGTGAGTGCTGGCCTTCATAGTTTTAGGCTCTTAATCAGGATGGGACTCTAATAACTAATTACTGAGTTTTGAGCCTCAAATTGTTTGGGCTCTCCAGTTACCATTGGCCTCATGAGAGTAGCCATCTAGCAGACTGGTGGAGCATGGGACACCATGAGGTTTCAGGCTAACTGATTATGTGGCTTGGACATACTTTTTCACATCGCTTCATTGAGACGGGGGGGATGGGAGCATGCGATTGCCAATTTTATGTGTATGTGTGTGTGTGTGTGTGTGTAATAAATGTTTTGGGATGTCCCCTTGAGGTCTGACTTCTTTAAACAAACAAACAACAAACAACTCAACAAGAAAAGGAAAAACTGATTGTTTTTGAAGATCTGTGGCTGTTTTCACCCAAAGTCAGTGTCTCTCCAGAATGAGGAAGGTGCTCCCACCTTGGGACAGGTGTCCTATACTTCTACCCTGAGCTCAGCCCGTGGTCTGCGGTTCTCACATGAACATTCTTGACATGTGAAGATGCTCAACGTGAGTTGTTATGAGGGAGAAAACAGATGCAAAGCAAATGTTAACAGAGGTTCACTTTGGGATATGGGATAATAGAGCTATCCAGACTGAGGGGACGATCGAATGATGATTTCCTGGGACTCGAAGACCTTTACTCTGTGAACAGTAGCTGTGCATGGTCTGCTCATGTTGACTTCAGGGACGATGAGGCAAAATGGATATCATATGGCTTCCCACAAGAATTCTTTGTGAGCAATGAATAAGCTAACATATACAAAGCACTTAGTGCAGTAACTGGTGGCTGTGACCCCTGTAACTTGTGAATGTGGTTTACATTCTTTTTTCCCACTTACCACATTGACCCTTCCATTCCTGCCTCTCTGGGCTGTTGCTCAAACTTTCAACGTTCCCTATTCTTTTCCTATATTTAATACCTTCCTCTTCTTCATTCAGGTTCTCTTGCAGAGACAGAATCACATGTAAAGGCCTGTGTGATCCAAGCGGTTAACCCAGAGCAGAAAGTATACAGTGTCAATATTTAGAGTGGCACTATTTGACCAACGGTGGTTTTTCCCTCTTCAGAGTAATTACTCTGTGTTTGGATTCTCGTTTTCATAAAAGAAACTTCGCTTGCTAGCTATTACATATACGAAATGAACTTAAGCTTGTGTAAATGTTGAATAATGAATTAAAATGAAATTGCTGCTTGTGACAGGGCTTCTATGACCTGGTGTGGTTGTGGAGACAACAGTCCCTTATGTCAGCTTCCATGAAGGAGAACATCAGAGTTGCCACACGGTAAGTCTCGTCACAGCTCCATTAGGCTGAGAGACGGAGATAGTCCTAGAGGCTATTCCTTTATGAGCTCCCCCTTCCTGCTCCCAGTCTTGTCCTTCAGTACCAGAAACTCTCACAAGGACAAAGTCCTTGGAGTTGCTCTCAGTCCCGTGAGGCATAGCCGCTGAATGTTGACAGCACAGACTGGAAATGGTTACCTCTCTCAGGACACAGTCAAGGTTATTTTTTAGTATTTAGCAAAGAAGTTTTCAAATATGCATGTGGCACAGGATGGTAAAAGCCACTTTAGCCAATGTCAATCAAAAGCATATAAAGTCCCAATATCCTTAAATTTGGTCTATTCTGTAAGACCCATCCAATCGCCATTGCAAGTCACTAAAAGGGCAAAAAAAAAAAAAAAGTGTCACACAATATTAATCCAAGTGAATATGATGTTAGTCCTTTGGCAAGTAAAGAGGGAGGTAGGAGATGATGAGCAGAGGGGCCTTCAGAAGAAATGTCACATGAAGGGACAGGGACAAATTATTTTATGTGTGGTAGGATGTATACTTAGGTCTAGTTGGAATCAAGAGAAAGCTTGGTGCTAAGATACAGACAGATATTCCGTGATTGAATTAATCAAGGTTTTTCTTAGAACAAAGACCTTTTCTGGAAAGAGAATTAATGTGTTTCTTTTTGACTTCAGCCCTGCCCCTGGCCCAAATCTTCAAGGCTTTCCAGCTTCTGCCAAAGCCATTTTCTACCACCAGCCAAGTCAGCTGGATCAGGAACTGAGTTCTAAATTACTTCGGGTAACATGTTTTCGTCTGTTGGTTAGTTGGTTGGTTGGTTTGCCTTGGTATTTTGTGTGTACTTGGTGTTTTGTGTGTATATGTAATTATGGCCCTCATTGTGGGCCTAATATTTTCCCTTCTCTTCACTTACCTTAATCTCATCCCTCTCTCAAGGCCCACCTAAGGCTCTTTCTCCTTGTTTTCCCTCAAAAGGCTTTCCTACACAACCCAAGCTCACTGGGATCCCCAGCCCCAGCCCCTTCTCCCAATTCCATGTTTTTACTGATTCTGCCTATATTCTCAACTTTCCCCCAAGCAATGGCCTCTTTACAAAATACTGAAATCTCATTCATAAGCCCAATTTGAAAAAAGAAGTAGAGCTCTGGGACATGGCACACCCCCACACTCATCTCCTTCTCATCTCCCAAAAGATCCTTGGGACACATGGGGCACATAGTTTAGGAGGAAACTGATCTGTGCCTCTTATATTGTTTTCTCAACATGTTGTTCTTCCTCTGTGTCTATCTTCCTGAGTAAGTGAAATCCCCTGGAAGATGGAGAAACTGATTACTATGGGTATGACATCTGTCAAATCCCAAAGTGGGGCTCATGTGCTTCTGGGCACAAGAAGGCAGAATATTTAAAGACCATGAAAAACCTAGAATGATGATCACTTTATACTTTTGTGTATCTTCTCAGGATTCATAGCATAGTCCCTTCCACATTAAAAAAAAATGTTTAATCAATTCCATACATGCTTGATTTATTGACTGCTCCATGGAGTTAAGTAGATCATTTTAATCTTGCTGGCTGAAATATATTTATTTAAATTGTATAAATTGACTCTTTATTATAGCATATTGTCAGTGAATAATGTTTTTAAAATGTAGAAATAGCAGGAATAAGAGCAACCTACATGCAGACACCAAAATAGCTGTCATCACTTTACAGGTGGTGGTGCTTCAATAGAATTAAATATGTCACCAGAAATAATGGATTACACACATCTGAATTTGGAGAGGGACTTCTTGTTTGGATATTCTCCTTCCTTAAGCATTTAAAAACTTCTCCCACTACCTAATGATACATAATTAAATCCAGTAAGACAGATAATCATAATGCAAATATTGCTGAAAATTCTGATGGCTGTATGAATTGGTATTTTAGTGGGAGAGTTTGGTCACAAAGAAAATTGTGGTTTTTCCACAATTTAGGAGGACAACCAGAATGCCCATTCAGTAATTCACCTATTTCATTATTTATCAACTATGTATCGATCAACTTATGACTGCCAGGTACCTTGCTAAACACAGGTGAGCATGGTACAATGTAATAAATATATTCCTAAAAAACTTCATGCTCTGTAAAATTATGCACTAAAAAAGAATAAATACATGGACCTGGGAGTAAAATAAGTTTGGAACTGAACCACTCAAAACCTAGACAATTTTGCAACAAGAGCAGTAAGAGAAATAACAAGGGAACAATAATTATTCTTAATAATAACTGTATAGTTAAAAAGACACATTGAACTTCCAAAAGATAAAAACTATGGTAAATATTTATTAAATAAGTTGTTTTAAAAAGATAATGGCGGTGTGGATGAAGTGGGTGTGAGGTGTATGGCAGGGTGGAGACCACTGAGTTACAGGGGCCGGGCAAGGGCTACACGAGGATGGATCTACAAGCGCTTCCAAGACCACGTGAAGACAGAGTGAAGAGGAAGAGGGATGTGCATGGGTTTGGGTTTTGCCCCGAATGCACCTTGGGATCAGGATTTTGATGCAAGTAGTTTATAGGGAGGTGCTCCCTGGATGCACAGTGAAGAAGTGGAAGAGTGAGACAGGGAAAGGAGGCAAGTTGCTTCACTTTATCAAGTGGACCCCATGAGCAGATCTACCACTATGGGCCACTGAGTCTCATCCCCCTTGTGGGACCCCATCAGGTTGCAGACCACTCCTGAGGCATCAAGTGCTTGGCACTTTTTGCCTTATGTAACAGACCAAACAATTTCCCCTATAGGCCAGAGAACACCCCCTGTTAGAGACAAGTAGAAAGTGGCTAATAGGTTCTGGAATTGTCTGCAAGTCACCCAGTAGAAGTGGGTGGGCGGAGAAGATCCAGTCAGCATCTGCCAGGGGGTAAATGGGGATTGTGCGGTGAGGAGAAAGGGCATTAGTACTGTAATCTTCTGTGGCTTGCTAGTTGCTGTGTTAGTTTGCATCAGCTGCTGTTTCATGGGACAAAACAGTAAAGTGTTGGAACAAATTGCTTATGAACCAGTAAGATTTCCACATTGGGTAGATATCATATCCCTCTTTATGATTTGTGTATGCAATTCGCATCACAGAAACCATGTGTTATGGGAGAGCAGATGGTGCTGGGGATGCCACCTTTGACTAAAATACTGAAAAGTCCCTGTCTAGTGGGAGAAAGCAGAATTCACAGTTCAGTGAGGTGAGTGCTATGGCAGAAGATGTTACAAAGTGCTATGCATCCCCCAGGTAGTGCCGCTGTCCAACCCTGGGGGATCTGGGGAAACACATTTAAGCAAAGTCCTGAAGGATGAGCCACAGGGAGATGGGTCAGAGAGAAGAAGAGAAGCAGAGGGAAATGAATATGTGAGGATGCAGCATGAACTGCCAATATCCATGAAGCCACTGCCCCCACTCCCATACAGGTCACTAAAGACCCCAAGACTTTCAGGGGTTTTCTTAAGGAAATGGCGGACATTAGAACTCCAGAAGTTCAGGTCCCCAGAGACAAATGTTAAACCCTACGGCGGGTGCGCAGATCGATCCCGGCTCATGCAGAGCCTGCCTGGCCGCTAGTGTTGGATAAATAATAAATACCAGTCCCTTCTGTCCCTGGGACCAGCGTCCTGCCCTGACCTTGCTTATCAGATCAGGTTGGAAGGCGAGGTCCTCCTGACCACATGTGGTCATTGCATTTCCCATGGCATTTTCACAAGAGGCCCGGGCTGCTTCCCTGGCTGTTGTCCAGGTAGGTAATTATCTTGCCTCCTGTTCTAACTCCCTTGCGGTTTCAGTTGTAGGAAAGAGCTTCCTTCGCTCCCACATGATTGGCTACTGCGTTGAAAGGTTTCATTCTGGAAATCTGTTACCTTCTGTCCTGGAGTTTGGCTGGCTTTCAGGGGTAGGAGAGGATGTTTGAGGACAACTTGGCCAGGTCTATACTTACTAAGAGAAGTGGAGAATTGGGACTAATTTCCTGATAAAATGAGCATCGAACATAATTTTTTTTTTTTTTTTTGCCATATGACCTCATTGTTTAAAACTACAAAAACCTGGGTTGTTCAGGGGAAAGAAAAAATTATCCATTCTAAATTACTGACCTAAAATGTGTATTCCTTAGTCTTACCATGAAAGCACGCCAGCAAATTGCCCAATAATTGTGATGGGCAAAGTTTTTGAAGATGACACACATGAGGACAGGCTATGTGAACTGAGATATACTGGAAAACCTGTCTGTGTGTTTGTCTATTTTTTATCACCATTGCATCCACAGCTTTCACCTCCTTTGATGTGCATCATTAAAGTATAACCATTCACATGCAATCCGTAGTAAAGGTGTTCCTGCAGTTCAGCCAGTCAGCCACAGTTGTGGAGTACTTACTGTTGGGTGGCTATGTGACTTTAAAGATAAGAAAGTCTATAATGATAATACCTTCCCTCTGCCCTCTGTTCACATCTGAATCATAACACAGCATGACAGGACCAACTCCAAAAACAGACCTAGATTTAAATTCTGGCACCACTGCCTCTGTGACTCTGAGTAAGTTATTTAATCTTCCTAATCCACAGTCTCTTTATCTATAAAATGGGGATAATAACACTGGTACCTAACTTATGGGGTAATAAATTATATGAGATGATGCAATTAAAGTGCTTAGCACAGTGTCTGGTGCGTAATAGGCTCAATAAGTGTTTATAATCATTACTGTAATAAAAATCACCAGCTATATATTAAAAAATGCCTGAACTGCTAAGGGAGGAGAAGTCTGGTCCTGCTCTCCTGTCTGCCCCCAGCAACTCTGAGAAGAGCTGGTGCTCTGTTGCAAGGAGATGACAGTTAAGAACATTGCCTCTGTGGTCAGATGAACCTGGGACTGAACCCCAGCTCTGGGACTGGTTAGCTCTGTGACCCGAGGCAAGTTAAATAATCCCTCTGAGGCTTGGTTTTCTCCTGGTAACACAGGACAGCTGTGGGGTAAAAAGCAGTAACTATGGAGTCCCATAGAACCTGCCATATAGAAAACACCAAATAAATTCTTGTATATTTTATGTTTGTATATTTTAAGTATCATTATAAAAATAATTTAAATTAATATCAGGGATATGAGAAAAAATTTCCACTGGAGGGGAATAGAAATAGCCATTAGTATTGAATACCATGAATATAAAGCATTTGATGATTTGACCATAGGAGTCACTTAAAATGCAGCCACTTTTATCTTTATTAGCCTAAGAAATATATCTGTTATTTAACATTTACCAAAGGCCCCGTTGAAAGAAGTACTATCCATGGAGGCCTCATGAAGGGCGGTAGTCCGTCCACATCAGCAGAGGCCCACTGGTTGGCCCTCCTAGAGCAGAAGTACGCTCTTACTGATTTAGCCTTTGGCATTACACTGCTCACTCACATTGGGGAACACAGCCACTATCATCTGCATGAAACTCACAAATGGGTACGAAAGGACATTTGTTGAAATCAATACCACTCCTTCCGAGAGTATTCCTATTTGAGGACTCATAGAAGAAAAGTCCTTTATGCTTTCATCCTTTAAAAAGCTAGACATTTTTGCATTACTTTTAACAACTTTATTGAAATGTATAGCATGCCTCACTGATATTAGCCACGTTTCTTCATACCTTCCCTGTTTTCTTTTTACTTATTTATTTATTTTTTTGCTTTTCAGCTTATTTTATCGAGTTTTTGCATTACATATAGGAAAGCTGCCTCAAATCTTTGTGGGGACAGGGTTGGAATAAATTAATCAATGAGATGAAATATTCTTGTAATACCAACTTTATGCTCCATGGTGTTTGAAATATTATTCAACTTGAGTCAACCTATCTATGACCAGAAGGGAGCCTAAATTTGCAATGTTTCCTCTCTATACTGCAAGCTCTTACCAGAGCATTTTGACATAAAGAAATGTGTGTTGACTAAGACTGAGTTTTTAAAATATTATATAATGAAAATAGTAGTATAACTATAATAATGATAATATATGTAACAACTTTTGAACTCCTATCATGTGTTAGATTCTACGCAGAACACTTTACATGAATATTAAATTCAATCCTTCACAATTATCCTATAGTTAAATACTTTCCAGACATATTTAATCTCATAATAACTTTCCTTTGATACAGCCACTGATAATACAGATGAGGAAACTGAGGCTCAGAGAAGGTATCTGTGCATGCATACAGAGCTAATAAGTGACAGATTGGCTGAACCCAGAAGAACTTGCACTATGGTGATCCGAACTACGTTCACATTTTTGTTGCTAATTTAGCTTCAGCAAAATGACATCATCTGTCATAATTATTCAGAAAAAGAATTGTGACATACTGTGAACTTAATTTTGGTTATGGTTTTGTTTTATTTAATTTATAACATTTTATAAGAAATAGAATGAAAGGGTCCGTAGCTTTTTATGTTTGTGGATTTTAAGTATCATCATAAAAATAATTTAACATTAGGGATATGAGAGAATTTTTTTTCTATGAGGGGTTAATATGTTTCTCAGGTTTGGGAAGTATTGATACAGGCAAGTTTTTTTTTTTAATTGTTTTATTTTAAATATGTAAGATTTATAACAATTGAGAGGAAAAAGAGATCCCACTGGGATGCATTGGAAAAGGTGGGATTTCAACTAGCTTTACAAGGGGTGGTGAATTCAGAATGAGAGTGACATCTGGTTGCAACACCCCCAGTGCAGGTGATTCTAGATTGATTTGGCTCACCGGGATGGCTAAAGGGCATCCTTTGTCCCACACTGTTTCAAGTGGCGCCATTCAAAAGCTGAGAACTTGGTCAAAAATGACAAACCTTCCAAACAGAGGAGGACCTGTCTTCTGTTAGAAAACCAGATTTGGTTAAATTGGAATTGGGAGAATGCTCTTGTGCTAGAGGAGCCTCAGGCTCACAAGAGGAAATGAGTAGAACACATTGAGCCACTGTGAAAACTGGGCTGCAGAGCAAGGACCCGCAATAGGAGTTCATGTCAGAGAGAGGAACCAGAGGCAGAGCCAAAACCTGAACCACAGAGAGGCTGGTTCTGAGTGCAGGGTAAGGAGTTTAGACGCTGAGCAATGGGAAAGCATTGCATGTCTTTTAGTGGGAGATTGGCATGAAATACCATAGATGATGTTTTCGTAACAAGACAGAGGAAGACTAGAAGAAGGCAAAACTTTTTGGACTGTGACGAGCATTGGTTGAGTTTACCAGAGCAGTGCTTAAACAAGTGGAGAAAGGAAGGAGTTGGATAAACCGCCTTCAGTCCCCAGGTAATGGGGATTCTGGCATCCTCATCAAGGAGTAACATATGGGCACTGATGAACTCAGACTAGGTATGGCTAGAGCCTCAGCTTCCCTGATTGGCCTCTCACATTTTAGTCAGATCTATAAATATAAAGGAGAGATCTTAATATTGCCCCTTTGTCCTGTGGGCAAAGTCTGTGCCTACAGCAGCCCACTGGGATGAAAAATCACATTGAGATTTCACAAGTACATTTCTGACAATGCTGGGCAATAGCTCATCCTGAAAGACTCTGCCCAGGGTAGCTTTTGCAATCAACTCTCTCACTTTGGGTTCTGAAGGTCTCATGCAGAGAATTCAATTTATGTTGTCCAAATAGGTGAAACACGAAGTGTACCTCTCCAACTCCTGCGGTCGGTATCAGTTGCCATGTTTACCCTCACTCTTTTCTGGTTTCTGAGGGCAAATGAATTAAAATTCATATGTTAGAATTAAAAACCATTAACAGCAAATATCAGAGAAAACAAACAATTAGTTAATGTATTATTTAAAGCTTTACTACACTTCAGCGTTCAAGAGCAATCATTCATTCTGAATAAGCTTTTTCTAAACCAATTATTAAAAGCTTAAGTGTCTACCAATAACTGAAAATAAGTTTGGATTTGCTTGAATTCTACTCTAGGGAGCAATATCCTGACAATACTTCCTAACTTAATACCTCAGATTATGACATGAGGTCTAAAGCTAAATGTATTAACTTTTACACAAATAAAACACTAGCCTATAAATTGTGTTATGGATTCTTCGCAGTACATCGATCCATCCATAATTTCTAAGCATCTGTTCTGTTCAGGGCACTATGCTCAAAGTTGTAGGGTAGCTGAAATGTAGTTATTAACCTCCATAAATTTCAACTCTTCTCTTTGATGGTAGATAACTCGTCATCAATAATGACAATAATTGTAAAAATTATCTGCCTATAGATACTTCTAAAAACTTTAAGGACCTTCACTTATGCAATTTAATCTTCCATTTAATATTCAAGGGTATTCTTTGAAATAGGAGGCAGATGGAAACATTAGTAGCCACATTACATGAGGGCAAAAAGCTTACCCCAGAGGCTTCGATAACTTGCTCAAAGTCACTTAGTGATAGAACTAGCACTAAGACATGAATTTCCTGACACATAATTAAGTACTATGTCTACCTACAAACTGGATTTTTACTCATATCACGCTATCTCCTCTATACTGCACTAGAAGTGCTCTAATCACAGGCGGATTTATATATAAGCATCTTCCATGCTAGAGTAGAAATTTTTGTAAATTTCAAAAAGTGCCCGGCTTTATAGAGCAAATTTAGGTGGGAACATTGAGCTAAGCCTGGATGCCATTGTTCTACTCCAAACATGATGCACTATAAACAGAATGTTCAGATAACATTTAAAAAATACAACTAAGTATGAATGCAAGAAATGAAAATGTCAAGATGCCATGAATGAGAAGGATGCTCAAAATTTAAGCCACGGGAAGCTGATGCGAGGGAGGCCATGGGTAATCAGGTCCTGTTGGGTGCTGTGAGGCAGGGCAGACAATGCCTGAGGAGAAGGAGTCTGGACCTCAGGCAGCTGGTGCAGAGCAAGGAACTGGCTATTGTCACAAAAACACTCAGATCAGTGGCTTGAGAGGTAGCCTGGTGGTTTACAACTCATCTTTGGTTGTGAATAAAATAATAATACATTTGCCAAAAAAGGAAGTGGACTCCCATGCTGGGTGCTGGGTGCTGGGTGCCTTATGCTCTGGACCAAATTCATGTTACTCAGGCCCTAACTTTACAATTGGTGAGGATAACTCTTCCCAGAAATCAAAATTAAAATGTTATAGTACCAAAATTTTAAGGGTCGCTAGAAGAATAAAGAACACAGCAATTTCCTAACCAGTAGTAGAAAAAGTGGGGAAGAAAAAACTCCAAATCCAGTTAGAAAAATAGGAGACACAAAGAAAAGAGGTTAAATACATAACATGCAATAACAGAGCATAAATATGTCCAAATATATGAGTTATAACTGTAGTTGGCCTAAATTCAGGGGTTAGACATAGAGATTGTCAGAACTGTTAGAAAAAGAGGAATTGAGTACATATAAAACCCAAGTTGAAAATAAAAAATAAACACACAGATATATGATATAAATATTTTACTATAAAACAAGCTTTAAGTGGTTCAAAACTGGAGAATCCAGGGGTGGGGGGGCACTGCTGGTTGAGGTCACCTCCACAATCCAGGGCTCTATGGAGAAACTGGCGTGGAAGCCCACTGTCTGAAATAAGCTCACAGGAAAAAGACACGAAGCACCTCAGGAAATCCATCTCCGTAAGAGCGCGTCAGCAAACACAGTAAGTCAGAGAACCTCCAGTTGAGAAACGAAAGAAAACACAGCAGTTGCCAAAGGACTTCAAAATAAATATGTTAAAAAATGTTCAAAGAGATAAATGAATCAACTGAATTTATAATGTTAGAAGGCGTTATAAAAACAGAGTAAGCAGACCTGAAAATAAGTGGATATTCTAGAAATGTAAAATACTGCTATCATAATTGTAAAATTCAACAGAAGATGTCAAAGTCTACCAAAGCTAGAATTAATAAACTGGAAGATGAGTTTAAGAATGCAACTTGGAGATCTCAAAAAGCGTATAAGACAAAGTCAATGAGAGATGTGAAGAATGAATAAAAAAATTCCAATGTGAGTCTAAGAGTTTCAGAAGGGGAGAGGAAGTAATGTGGGAATAGTAATATGTTGATGGAGAATTTTCTGGTAAGACAGAAATTCACAGATTGAAGTCACATACCAAATCCCCGGCTGAAGGAAAGTGAAAGAGAGAGGGAGATCAAATAGAAAAACAAAAATCTTAAAAACCACCAGAAGAGATAAGACAGCTAACCTATAAGAAAAACAATCAGATTGACAGTGGACTTATCAACCAGAAGATAATCTGGAAGAAAATGAAAAAATGACTTTAAAATGTCAAGGGAAAAATATAACAGTCAATCCAGAATCCTACACTTAACTAGATTATCATTCAAGAATAAGGGTGAAATGGAGATATTTTAGGACATACAAAGAGAGTTTATTACTCACTGAAAACTTTCTAATAAAAAGAATAGAATCTAGAAGAAAGAAATAGAACCCAAGTGGTGAGTTCTATTCAAGAGAATGCATTTAGAAGGCAAATGTGTACCAAAAGAAAGCAGTGACAGGGATCGAGAGGTATGTTATGTGATGACAAGAGCACCTCTGATGAGCAGTGACATCAGGAAAATGAGGAGAGTCTCCCATCAAGTTGCCTGTGCTTCCAATGAAGTCCCAACCCTTATGAGTCTTTGGTGAAGTTGGTGATTTCTTTAATTTCTGAGACAAGCACAGACCATTTCTGAAGACAAATCTATAGATGTAGCCTACAGAAACCGGGAAGTCCATTTTACCACAATGCATGTGCATGGTTCTATTATTTTATCACACGTGTACTGGCATATGTTGGAGATACTGTGGGCTGGGTTCCAGGCTGTCACAACAAAGCGAGCATCCCAATAAAATGAATCACGCAAGTTTTTTGGTTTCCCAGTGGATAGAAAAGTTATGTTTAAACTATACTGTAGTCTATTAAGTGTGCAATAACATTATACCTAAAAAATAATATACATACCTTAATTAAAAACTACTTTTTTTTTGCTAAAAAAATGCTATTATCTGAACCTTCAGATAATTTTTTGCTGGTGGAGGGTATTTCCTGGATGCTGATGGCTATTGGCTGATCAGTGTGGTGGTTGCTGAAGGCTTAGTGGCTGTGGTAATTTCTTAAAATAAGACTAAAATTAAGTTTGCCATATTGATTGACTCTTCCCTTCAGGAACAATTTCTCTGTAACATGCAATGCCATCTGATAGCATTTTACCTACAGTAGAACTACTTTTAATATTGAGTCAGTCCTTTCAAATTCTGCCACTGCTTTATCAACTAAGGTTATGCAATATTCTATTCCTTGTTATCATTTCCACAATATCCATAGCATCTTCACCGGGAATAGATTACATTTCAAAAAAATACATTCTTTGCTCATCTATAAGAAACAGCTCCTCATCCATTAAAATTTTATCATGAGACTGCAGAAATTCAGTCACATTTTCAGACTACAATGCTTTTTATAGGTCTCTTGCTC
The DNA here is from genome assembly GCA_004026545.1 of Mormoops blainvillei. Lineage (NCBI taxonomy): Eukaryota > Metazoa > Chordata > Mammalia > Chiroptera > Mormoopidae > Mormoops > Mormoops blainvillei. Next base: position 252,220 of record PVJD01001019.1, read on the forward strand.
TTCCTACCACATGGGCAGTTACATCTTCCACTGAAGTCTTTTTTATTTTTTTAAAATATTTTATTTTATTTTTTATTTTTAGAGAGAGGGGAAGGGAGAGAGGAAGAGGGAGAGAAACATCAATGTGTGGTTGCCCCCTACTGGGAACCTGGCCCGCAGTCCAGGCATGTGCCCTGACTGGGAATCGAACCGGCAACCCTTTGGTTTTCAGGCTGGCACTCAATCCACTGAGCTACACCAGCCAGGTCTCCATTGAAGTCTTGAACCCCTCAGAGTCATTCATGAGGGTTGGAATCAACTTTTTCCAAATTCCTGTTAATATTTGGACATCTTCCTATGAATCATGAATGTTCTTAATGGCATTTAGAATGATGAATTCTTTCCAGGTTTTCAATTTACTTTGCCCAGACCCATCAGAGGAATCACTATCTATGGCAGCTTATTGCCTTTTAAAATGTATTTCTTAAATAATAAGACTTGAAAGTTGAAAATACTCCTTGATCCATAGGCTGCAAAACGGATGCTGTGTTAGCAGGCATAAAAACAATATTAACCTCATTGTACATCAGAGCTCTTGGGTGCATTGTCAATGAGCAGTAATATTTTGAGAGGGATCATTTTCTCTGAGCAGTAGGTATCAACAGTGGGCTTAAAATATTCAGTAAACTGTTATAAACAGATGTGCTGTCATCCAGGCTTTGTTGTTCCATTTATAGAGCACAGGCAGAGTAGATTTAACATAATTCTTAAGGGCTCTAAGATCTTTGAAATGGAAAGTAAGCATTGTCTTAATCTTATATGCTTTTCTTTCAATCCTCACCCAAGGATATTTTTATTGATTTTAGAGAGAGGGGAAGAGAGCGAGAGAGACAGAAACATTGATGTGAGGGAGAAATGTCAGCTGGTTGTCCCTCATACATACCTGAAGTCGGGGATTGCACCTTTTGGTGTATGGGATGGCCTTCTGACCAGCTGAGCCACCTGGCTAGGGCTGGCTTCAACTTAAAGTCACCAACTGCATTAGTCCCTAACAAGAAAGTCACCCTGTCCTTTGAAAATTGTAAGCCAGGCATTGACTTCTATGTCAATGCCTCTCTAGCTATGATAGTCCTGGATGGCATCTTCTTCCAATATTAGGCTCTTTCATTTACACTGAAAATCTGTCATTTAGTGTAACCACCTTCATTAATCCACTTTGCTAGATCTGGATAACTTGCTTCTAACATCAGCACTTGTTCTTTACCTTGTACTTTCATGTTATGGATTCAGGTTCCTTCCTTAAACCTCAGGAGCAAACCTCTGCTAGCTTCCTACGTCTCTTAGGTAGCTTCCTCACCTCTCTCAGCCTTCACAGAATTGAAGAGGGTCACGCCTTTGCTCGGGGTTAGGCTTTGGTTTCAGGGAGTGTTGTGGCTGGAGTGATCTTCTGCCCAGACCACTAAAACTTTCTCCACATTAGTAATAAGGCTGTTTCACATTTCTTATCATTTATGTGTTCACTGGAGTGGCACTTTTAATTTCCTTCAACAACTCTTCCTTTGCATTCACAACTTACCTAACTCACCCAAGAGGCCCAGCTATTGGACTCTCAGCTTTCAAAATGCCTTCCTCACTAAGCTTGATCATTCTTGCTTTTAATTTAAAGTGAAAAACATGAAACTATTTCTTTCACTTAAATACTTAGAAGCTATTGTAGGATTATTAATTGGCCTAATTTCAATATTGTTGTGTCTCAGGGAATAGGGAGGCCCCACCCATCCCCACCCATCCCCACCCTCAATCCTTGCCCCATTCGGCTTTGTTGATGGGTCCTTTCTGCATGATGGCCCTTCCTCTTCATTTCCCCTGTTATCACCCTCCCTCTTGCCCTCTGATTACTGTCAGTTTGTTTTTTATTTCAATGTTGCTGGTTATATTTTGCTTGCTTGCTTATTTTGTTGATTAGGTTCCACTTATAGGTGAGATTATATGGTATCTGTCTTTTACCACCTGGCTTATTTCACTTAGTGTAATGCTCTCCAGTTCCATCCACGCTGTCTCGAAGGGTAGTAGCTCTTTCCTTCTGCTGCGTAGTATTCCATTATATAAATGTACCATAGTTTTTTGATCCACTCATTCACTGTTGGGCACTTGGGTTGCTTTCAATTCTTGGCTATTGTAAATTGAGCTGCTATGAACATTGAGGTGCATAGGTTCTTCGGAATTGGTGTTTTAGGATTCTTAGGGTATAATCCCAGCAGTGGAATTTCTGGGTCAAAAGGCAGTTCCATTTTTAATTTTTTGAGGAAATTCCAAACTGTTTTCTACAGTGGCTGCACCAGTCTGCATTCCCACCAACAGTGCACTAAGGATCCCTTTTCTCCGCATCCTCACCGGCACTTGTTGTTTGTTGATTTGTTTATGACTTCCAGGAAGTCTAGGAAGCTCTGAGAGTCCCAAAGTTGGTGGACCCAAGGAAGCACATACCAAGGCACATCATCATTACATTACCCAAGATGAAAGATAAGGAGAGAATCTAAAAGCAGCAAGAGAAAAGGAGACAGTTATCTATAAAGGAGTTCCCATAAGACTCTGCTGATTTCTCAAAAGAAACCTTACAGGCAAGAAGGGGCTGGAAAGAAGTATTCAAAGTCATGAAAGACAAGGACCTACACCCAAGATTACTCTATCCAGCAAAGATATCATTTAGAATGGAAGGGCAGATAAAGTGCTTCCCAGATGAGGTCAAGTTAAAGGAGTTCATCATCACCAAGTCCTCATTATCTGAAATGTTAAAGGGACTTATCTAAGAAAAAGAAGATCAAAACTAGTAACAGCAAAATGACAACAAACTCACAGCTATGAACAACTGAACCTAAAAAAACAAAAACAAACTAAGCAAACAAGTAGAACAGGAACAGAATCACAGAAATGGAGATCACATGGAGGGTTATCAGCAGGGAGGGGGATCATGGGGGAAAAGGTACAGGGAATAAGAAGCATAATTGGTGGGCACAAAATAATCAGGGGAAGGTTAAGAATAGTATAGGACATGGACAAGCCAAAGAACTTATATGTACGACCCATGGACATGAACTAAGGGGTGGAATGCTGGTGGGAGGGGGATGCAGGGTGGAAGGGGATAAAGGGCAGAAAAAAAATGGGACAACTGTAATAGCATAATCAATAAGATATACTTAAAAAAAAGAACCCGCACAATAATTATCAATTAAGTTTGCCATTTTATGAGTGCACTTTGTGCCACCAAAAACAGTTAAAACAGTGACACCAAAGATCACTGGTCACAGATCAGCATAACAAATATAATTATAATGAAAATGTTTAAAATATTGCAAGAAGTATCAAAATGTGACACAAAAACGCAAAGTGAGCCAATGTTGTCAGGAAAATGTGCCAATAGACTTGCTCAACTCGGGATTGCCACAAACCTTCAATTTGTGAAAAAAGAAAAAAGTATATATTTAATGCACAGTAAAGCTAACCACAATAAAGCGAAGCATGTGTGTAGATTCCTGCGCTCACCACCCCAGTCGAAATAAAGAATTATTTCAGCTCCTCAAAAATCTCACTTGTACTATCCTTTATAGTCACACCCACCCCCTTCCCCTCACCATCTCTAACCCTGACAACTACTAATCTGTTCTCCATCTCAGTAATTTTCTCATTTTTAGAATGTTATATAAATGGAATCATACAGAATGTTACCTTTTTAGATTTGGCTTTTTTCATGTGGCATAACAGCCTTGAGATCCATCAAAATTGTTGCATGTATTACTAGTTTATTCTTTTTTTATTGCTGAATAATATTTCATAAACCTTACATGTTTTTAAGTTCTAAGAAAAACTAGAAATTTGTTACATAGAAATATTAATTGTTAAAAGACTAAAGAAAAGGTAGAAGTTCTTAGGATTATAAGTTTAAAGTTCTCTTTTAAAGTAGTGTGAGACTGCTGATTTCACTATGTTGGGCCTTAAACACTCTCCCAGTTTTGAGGGAAAAGAAACCATTTATGTCCTTACCAAATCATAAATGGAAGGGTGCAATTATCCATTGGCGACGGCAATGTCTGTTAAGTGCCTGCTTTGTCTTTCTGTGCTAGGATGCTGGCAAGCATAGAAAAAGGAACATGATAGTGATCTTGTGCTTAGCACAGTGCCTGGCACATGGCAGGCCCTGAATTGCAATTAATGAATGAATAAATCCTGCTTTAAAAAGGAATTTATAATTTGGTAGCAGAGAGAATGTGCGGATACAAATACATGTCAGCTAGAAAATCGTATACATCATAAAGAAGGTGGGGGTGAGTGCAGTGGAACAGTCCACAGGAGAAAGAATGTCCTTCGAGCCGTAAGGACAGGAGAAGGCTTCAAAGAATTGGTGACTGTGTTCAGTGTTAAAAAAATGACAAGAATTTAGATAAAAATAAATTGGGGAGAAAAACTGCATTCTGGGCACAATAATAATGATATTTGACAATTATTTATATCTCCCTGTGTGCTGGGCACTCTGCTAAGTATTTTACATACTTGAATCATGTCATCCTCACAGCACCCGTGTTATTATTCTCATTACAAACAACAGGCCTTGCCCAATGCAACAGCCTGCAATGGGCCGAGTTTGAAAACTAGGCGGTGAAGCTTCAGAAGTCTCCATCTGATGGATTAAAGAGTGGGAGTAGAAAGAAGGAGGAGGTTAGAACAGTGAAGATTCCCTGGAGTCTAGAGTGTGTCACTGGGGGCAGGATGAGAAAGATCGGTAGGAACCAGGTCCCGAAGAATGAATGCCGTGGTGAGTAATTTGAATGTATTTTAGAAAGCTTTTGAAGGTTTTGAGCTTCAGGAATTACTTGATCAGGACTGTTTTGTTTGTTTAGTTTTTGTCTTTGTTCAAAAGTACTGCATGGTATTAAGAAGATACTCCCCATAGATACCAGACATGGGAAAACCAGTAACAATAGTATAGAAGAAAACTGAGGGCACCTGTGTGAATGAGGATGCGAGGCAGTTGAGAGATGATCTGAAGATGGGCGATTTAGGACCCGACCACAGGCTGGAATGGATGGAGCTGGTGTATGCTGGGTGGGGAAGCAGAGATGAAAAATCTAAGGTGTCTTGGGGGTTTCTCAACTGCATGCCTAAGCAGATAATGGTGTCCTTAGCAGGAACTGGAAGAGGAGGATTGAGTTTCAACAGAAAAAGAGACTTCAGTTTCAGACATTTTGAATGAGGAATTCCAGGGCTACTTCTAGGTTTCATGTAAATCCGTGGAAGGACTGAAACTCTGGGAAGAGTCTGGAGGGCCTGCACATTAGCCATGAGTCTGGATGAGCTTTATTTGGGCAAAATTTTAAAAATACCCAGTTTTTGAAGAGTTTCTAATCAATAAAGAGATTTCACATTGAAGTAACCAAGCATGTCTTTGATGATGAAGTTCTAACTTTACTGAACCCAGATTTTTCTCAGTGTTTTTTTTTCTTGTTGTTATTGTTAAGAATTTACACTTAGGATTTACATTAAAAAATGGCACAGACATGTTTGGACTCAAGGCCTAAAGGAATGGCTGTGAGAATATACACTGGGCTGTAGGAACACCCACAACTGTGGTTCATTCTAAACTTGTCTTGATTTCAGTTTATGAACAGGAGATGAAACTATTTTTGTTCGGTAGTTATTGACCCTTTTACCCACCAGCTGATACATTCCTGAGCAGAATTTTGAAAATTTCAGTTAGGTAACTTTCAGTTAATTTCAGTCAGATAATTTTACAATTAGCTTACCTAACTAGTACTAGCTAGGTAAGATCTTAGATTTGAAGAGAAAGAGTGACTAGAATTGCAGAAACTATAATAAAAATAATAGTAATAATAATAATAATGCAACAGCTTCTAAAATGAGTAACCTGTTGGGTCTACTTTGAAGACTTTTAAAAATTAAATTTGTACCTCTAATGTTTTGACAGTTCTTGGAACAGACTGCTTGGATTGAACTCTACTTGAGTTAGTTGAGAAAAGAAACATGTAGAGAAAAAACAAAGTGAACTCCCTTCATATCAGTTTTCTTGGGGAACCGTCGGTAACACTTCACCTCTTTCCTTAGCACATGCCTTTAAGTTTACCCTAGAAGGGTGACTCAACTCCAGGTCCATACAGTGGTTTCAAGCAAACCCTTGAACTCGCATGTTAAAATTGTGAGTGAGGTGTGTGCATTTCCTGCAAGCTGGTTTTACAGGGCTTCATCACAATCTCAAAGCGGTCCATTAAGATTCAGGAAGCTAAGGCTGTCTCCTGGGATCCTTCTCGGTTCAGGGACTGCGGGACGGGAGGTGCACTCGCTCTTCCTTGATCCTGCAGCATGGCGTGCTGCATCAGAAGGAGCGCCAGGTCAGGATTTGTGCGGCCTTTATTCCAGTTTGGCTCTACTGTGAACTTCCACGAGCTTTAAACAAGTCACGGATCCTCATAAGTCTCAGTTTGTTCATCATTCAGATGCAGTGGAGCACTTCCTCTACTTGGATAGACTCAACCAGCTACTATGAGAATAGGGTAAGGTAGGTAGCAAGTGTACTTTGAATGTGCAAAAACATCTCACAGAGGTCAAGTGTTGCTTGGTGCCCTTGTGTCACGTTGGCTCCTTTATATTCTTGCTTCTCTGCTCCGCTTTTTTCTTGGAGGCCCCTGGCTCCCTCAATTCTGCATTCTCTGCTCTTTTCCCCATGTGTTTTAGGTGCTGCTTCCTGAAGCAGAGACAGAAGAAAGCAAAAGATGCTGATTAGGCAAGGGGTTGCTTTAAGAACTTGCTTCTCAGAGGAAAATATTAATACTTTGCTTTTGTTGAGTGTTTTATAGTTTTCAAAGCATTTCATGTTAACTACTGTATTTCATCACAACAGACCCAGGAGGAAGCTATTCTCAAACCCATTTTATTTGATCTGGAAATTAAGGCACAGAGAGTCCAAGGTCACTCAAATTGTCTAAGGTGGTGCCAGGGCTGCAACTGGGTCCTCTTGACACTGGGTTCCAGGCTTTTGTCGCCATATTTTTGGGTCTCATCTTAGGTGAGAGGTGCATAATCAGTCATGATCAATGAGAAGGAACTCTGCAGTAAAGAGACAAAACATCCCCATTTCCTATACAACGATCCAAGAAAAATTGTCTTCTCTTTTGCCTGTTCTTAGGTGGGGCTTGACACTGCAGTTGAGTCTTTTTCTTGCTGCCGACGCTGCTCACTCTCCTTCAGTTTGATTCATTTGGGCCCCAGTGGGCCCTGCTTGGGGAAGGCCCATCCGGGAGTGCTCAGTACACTCCCCTGTCAAGCTGAGGAAAAGAGCTACACTTGCAGAATAAAAAACATCCAAGAGGACTCTGGCCAGAAGCCTATTTGCATTTCTGAGAGCGGCACTTGATCTGGACACTGACATAACATGCCTGTTGCACATTGTTTCACAAATGCTGCTACACACCTCTTTACTCTTGCCCACAGTCATGAACTCTCTAAACCAGTATGCTGCTCATTTCATGTCCATTTATGAGCACCTACCGTGTGCCAAGTGCTCTGGGGAATCAGAAAACCAAAGTTGACAGGACCTGCTTTAAACCTCCTATCCTGCAGGAGACAGCAATGACATGGTGATGCACGGGTGCTTCTGGAGAGAGCTGTGTGCTGTGGCCTATGGTGGCAGAAAGGGGAGACCGAGTTCCCAGCCTTGAAATATTAGCTCTCATGTATAGATGCTCCATATCATGTCATTAGGGAATTGCAAATTCAAACAACAGTGAAATACCATCACATGCCTATTAGAATGGCCAAAATCCAGAACATGGGCAAGGGCAAATGCTAGTGAGGATGTGAAGCAACGGAGACTCTCAGCCATTGCTAGAGGGGATGCCAAACGGAACAGCCGCTCTGGAGGGCAGTTGGTAGTTTCTTACAAAATTAGACATACTCTTCTCAGTCCAGCAGTTACAGTGTTTGGTATTTATCCAAAGAAGTTGCAAACTTATGTCTACAAAAACCTGAACATGGATGGATGTTTAGAGCAGCTTTATTTATAATCACCAAAACTTGGAAGCAACCTAGATGTCCTTCAGTTGGTGAATGGTAAAATCAACTATAATACATCTAGACAATGAAATATTATTCAGTGTTAAAAAGAAATGAGCTATCAAACCACAAAGAGACATGGAGAAAACTTAAATGCATACTACTAAGTGAAGAAGTGAAGAAGCCCACCTGAATATATACCATGTGATTCCAACTCCATGACATTCTGGAAAAGACAAAATTATGGAGACAGTGAAAAGATCAGTGGCTGCCAGAGGTTAGAAAGGAGGAAAGGATGAATAGGTGACGCATAGAGGATTTTTAAGGCAGTGAAAATGTATGATACCAATGATGGGTACATGTCATTCTTTTGTCCAAACCCATAGAATGTATGCCACCAAGAGTAAACTCTAATGTAAGCTATGGACTTTGGGTGATAATGATGTGTCTGTGTAAGCTCATCAATTAAAACAAACGTCCCACTCTGATGGGGGATTTCGATAGCAGGGCAGGCTATACATGTATGGGGGCAAGAGGTGTATGGGAAATCTTTGTACCTTCCTCTTAGGTTAACTGTGAATGTAAAACTGCTCTAGAAAATAAAGTTTATTTTCTAATTGCCCTGGCCAGTGTGGCTCAGTTGCTTGGAGCATCAACCCATAACCAAAGGGTTGCAGGTTCGATTCCAAGTCAGGGCATATACCTAGGTTGTGAATTCCATCTTCAGTCCCTGTTCTCTGGCCTGGCCATGTACAGGAGCAACTAATTGATGCTTCTCTCTTGCTTCAATGTTTCTCTCTTTCCCTCCCTCTCTCTCTAAAAAAAAAAAAAAGCAATGAAAAAACAATGTCCTTAGATGAGGATTAAAAAAAGAAAAGAAAAGAAAAGAAAGTCTGTTTTTAAAAAAATGTAGTTCCATGAGAGCAGAAGTCTTGTCTATCTTGTTCATGGTTGTATTCTCAGGCCCTAGTGTGATGCTCAGTAAATGCTTCTTGGCTACAGGACTGAAGGACCTCTGCCTGAATTAAGGAGAAGATTTAACCAGAGAACGTGAGACTTGAGTAAACATGAGGATGAGCAGGGTTTCCCCAGGTAGGGAAGTATCAGCAAGGAAGAGGTGAAAAGAATAATTCAATAACAGCACAAAAGCCTGGAAACAATGAACTGTTTGAGGAACTTGGAATAGGCCAGTGTGGCGAAAGCATAGGTTTTTCGGGAGAAAAGTAGAAGGTCAAAAACACTGACTAGTGCCATCCTGGAGTTAGATGTGAAATCATTATTTGGACCCCATTTTACTGAGGAGGAACCTGAGGCTCAAAAAAGTTCAGTGATTCATCAGGGGTCATGCACGTATCAAATCTGTGCCCCTTTTTGTGTGTGTGTGGCATTGCACTAAGCACTTTTTGTGCATCATCTCATCTAATCCTTATAGCAAGCTTGTGAGTTAGGCACTACTATTTTGCTAATTTTATGGGTAAAATAACAAGGTTTAGAGAAAGTTAAGCAATTTGCCTTAGGTTCTTATTTAAGGTGGTAGGTTAAGCTCACACTATAACCTCTCTTTCCTGACTTAAATCCCTAGAAATGAAAAAAGGCACTTTTCCAAAAAGAAAGAAATAAGGAAAGAAACAAAGCAACAAAGAAGGAAAGAAAGAAATGGGAAAATTATAGCAATACTGGAAAAATGAGGACAGCCTAGAAGAGATGAGGAGAAATATCTGGAAGAAAGCAGCAGGATCAAGACTGCAGAATAAGATTATTTTGTTAGAATTCTTCAGCGAAGTCTGGGAACAATGTGGAGCGCTCCACGCTGGGAGTGGCAGTACCCTGAGCAGGGGCTCAGGCATGATGACAGGCTGGTGGGTGGGTTGCAGACCTTTGCCACCCGCCTTCGTCTCCCTTGGTGGACAGCAGTGGCTGCGGGGGGTCTGCCTCCAGACTGCAACAAAGCCTGTTAAGGGGACTGAATCTGAAACACACAAGACAGGGCACCTGCGGCAGGTCTAGAGCATCACTCCCTGATCAGCGTCAGATGCTCCATCCTAGTGATGTGTCCCCTCTTCCTCCACCTCCACTGGAAAAATCCCGAATTTGAGCCTCAACCGCATGCCTCACCCGCCCCTTGCACATGGACAGAGCCAACAATCTAACCAGGAGACTGAGCACAAAGATGGGCCCTGATTAAGAGTTACCGATGAAGAAGGAAGGCGCTTGCCCTCTGTCACCTCTCATTTATTTAAAATACCCAATAAATAGCAAAGGTCTTGGATCTCCACTGTGAATCTCCAAAGTGACTTGTCTTCCCACAATGCCAAACCATCTCCTAAACCTAATTTATGTTTATACCATGTTTGAATCTGGTTCCTGCACTGGAACAAGCCCCTGAAGTCTGCGTGAAAACCTATTCCATTTTTTGTTGGGCTGTTGACCCACCCGGCCTGTTAACACCCACTCAGCACCAATTCAGTGAGTGTATTGTGTGTGCAGAGCCTCTCCAGGATGGGGGAGCACATGGCGTCTGCGAGAATGGAAGGATCACGGATTTGGAGGGGGCTCAGAGCTGATGGTGGTGGGCCCAAATAATTGGCCTAAACGATTAATGGAGAATCAAGAAGGATACCGTAAAATACCATAGTTTGAGTCTGACGAGGGCTCGGGCCTTGAGGAGGGTCTTGAAGAAACTAGAACTGGGGAAGAGTAAAGAGAAAGGTCAGTGCCGAAGGTGTGAGCCAGCGCCTGAAGGTGGGAATGAGCGGGGTTGATTGGCGAGTAGGAAGGTATTTGTGGGACGTGGGGCAGCATTTTCCTGCAAGCAATCGCAGGACAGAGGGCCAGTTTTCCCCCAGTTGTGAAACGGATTGGATGGTATTTTAGTGACCCAGGGCTGCTGTAAAAAATTACCACAAACCGGTGGCTTCCCACAAAGAGAATCCTTCCTTGCCACTCCCTAGCTTCAGGTAACTCCCAGCAACCCTTGGTGTTCCTATTTGAAGCTGCTTCACCCCAATATCCGCCTTTGTCATCTTATGGTTGTCCCTGTGCATCCTCACATGACCTTCTTTTATAAGGACACTAACCTTTGGATTTAGGGTCCACGCTACTCCAGTATGACCTCCTCTTACCTAATTACATCTGCAAAGAATCTATTTCCAAATAAGACCGCATTCTGGGGTTCTAGATGAAAATGAACTTTCATGGGACACTGTTTAACCCATTACATGCTTTCCAAGATGATACAATTTACAGAGGGGCTACCAAGACCCTGCTCCTGAACATGGGGGCAGACTCTCCCGACTCAAAGACAGCTGCCCCCCAAGGGGCGGACACACTTCTTTGAGTGCTGAAACTTTCTAAATAATATCCCCCCAACATCCTTTCTCTGAGATCACTCTGCGATGCCCGACAGGGATCTTCTTCCTTCCCTTCTTATTTGTTACTTTAATATTTGTGGGCAAAGGGAATGTTGCTATCCTCCCTCAAATAGTTTGCTTCTGCAGACAATGCACTGCTTTCCCGTTTCTATTTTAAAACTGCGCATGCATCTGTAAGAAGACGGGAGTGTTATGTAATACCTACCATTTTTGTCAAAACCTCATCTCACCCCATTGCCTGATAGAGGAGCAAGTTACTGGTGTGAAATTTGCTGCCTTTTTTTTTTCCTTAGGGTGAAGTGTATATTCAGATGAATTTCATACCTCACATTCATAAGCAGGGCCATTTTTAAAAGACTATAGGTACTGTGCTAATGAAAGATGAAATTCACATCTGTCTCTCGTATATCACGCCAGCAAGAATTGCACAAATAAAGCTGAATACTCTGCCTTTGCCTTTATGGGTATTTTAAAGAGGTGCCCTAGAGGGGAGCATGCAGATTGATCAACAGAAAACATCTTAAAAAGAGGAGGATGACCATGAATATTTTAACAGGTTATGATGCTAACGTGTTAGTACATTTGGAGTTTGTCATCTGGACTATTTTAGTTTATAAATGAGAGCTGCAATAGCCACAGGGGATTTAGGGAAGGGAAAAATTACTCCAGGGAAAAGATATGTCTGTGTTAGAATCAGGGCTGGATGAGTGGTGGGGTGGGCCGCCCCAGAAAGGACCGGGACTGGGACTCAGTCCGAGCAGCACGCCTGGGCAAGGCCGGGTGTCAGGGAGTGGGAGCCGGGGCAAGGCTGCGAGCAGTGCATGAAATACGAGGCTGCAGTGGCACAGAGCGCACGGGTCAGCCTGTGAGAAAAACAGTACGAGGATGCAAAGTACCGTGAGGCAAAAGGCCAGGGGGAGGCCGCTCTGGTTCAGAGTATTATCCGAACAGGAGGAAGGGGTAGGAAGCGGACTGGAGTCCAGTGGAAGCGGCTTTGATATCAAGAAAGCCTGGCCCTGGTTATTGGGATCCCGGGCATGGGAAAACTCGGGGTGCAAGGAAAAGATATCCAATGCAGTGAAGCTCTGTAGACATTCCGACATAGGCTTGGGAGGGAGGTGAAGAAGGGTCTTGGCAGCCACTTTGTAAACTGGACCATCTATAGAAAGGACTGAGAGACACCTCCGATACTGGGTCGAATAATGTCCCCCTGAACTTCATCACCACACTAACCTCAGAATATGAAATATTTTGTGAACTTATTTGGAAATAAGGCCTTTGCAGATGTAATTAGCTAAATTAAAGTGATGTCAAGCTAGATTAGGGTAAATCCTAAACCAATGACTGGTGCCCTTACAAGAAGAAGGCCATCTGAAGAATACAGGGAGGAAGACCATGCGATAATGGGGCAGAGAGCGGAGCGATGCAGCCATAAGCCAGCGAACACCAAGAACTGCTGAGAGCTACCCGGAGCCAGGGAGAGGCAAGGAAGGAGCCTTCCCTTGAGCTCCCAGAGGGCACGGGGCTCCACGGAATCCCTGGGCACTCGATGCAGCAGCACTTGCTGCCATTCCCCTTTAGCTCTGGGTCTGTGTGTCTCATGCCCACTGGGACTGCGAGCTTCTTGGGTATGAAGCCTAGGGAGGTTTGTTATCTCTTGTTATGTAGCTTTGGCATATTGAAAATAGAGTTAGACTTCAATTTAAGAGCCCTGGACTATGTTTTATCACTCATGCACATACGCATTTATCCATTTGGTAAGTATTTACTGAGCAGCTAATGTGGACCAGGCCCTGAGGCACAAAGATGATAACAGTCTCTGATGTGAGGGACACATCGAGTCACGCACACTCCCTTGAAATAATGCATCAAGGGCAGTATGGGAATATTATGAAAGCCCCAGGGAGGCACGGCAAAGCCAGCCAAAGGGTGATGGGGGAGGTCAGACAAGGGTCCTTGGAGGCGATCATCAAATGGGGTCTGGAAGGGTTGACCGGAGTGAGCCAGGCAAAGGTGAGAGGAAGGCATTTTAGAGAGAAGAGGCAGCACGAACAAGACAGTGGAGGTGATGTGTGTTGTGTTTGCAGAGACCTTCAAACCACCTGTGTGGCTGGGATTAAAGCATGCCAGGCAGGGAGGGGTGAAAATAAGGGTAGAGACCTAGACAGAGAGCAGATGGTGAAGAGCCTTGAATACACGTTACAGAGTTTGGACTTCATCAGTTGGTAATGAGAAGCCACTCGCAGATTTGAGCGTGGTAAGGCTGGATTCGTGATGCATGGGGGACACATGGTGGGCAGAGACAGGAAGAAGACGTGGCTGTGATCGTTGGGGTGAGAAACGGTGCTGCTCCCAATTGGGGTGGTGTGAGGACAAGGGGCAGTAGTGTGTTTAAGGAAACACGAAGGGCAGCCTGAAATTCCAGCCTCACGAGCTTGTATAAATTGCTCCATTTTTTTTCTGAGCCTTAATTTCCTCACCAGCAGAATGGGGATAATGATATTCCAGTACACAAGGTTGCCAAGGATTGAATTAGGTCATCGAGGTACAAACAGTTTGCAACTTCTCTAGCAGCCTCCGGGGTCCAGCTGTTAGTAGATTTTCCATAATATTTGTGGGATGATCCACCTTGTGTCTCCAAGATGGCTGATCTAGAGAAATAGGTGATTTAGAAATAGTGATTTAGAAATTTAAAATGTGATTTTTAAAGCCCAGGTTTACGAGTACTTCTCTGCTCTTTTAAAAATACATAATTATGTTCTCTGCTCACATAATTTTACTCATTATAAAAACCGAACATCTCGCTGTCACTTTCATTGCAGGACACTGGCAGGAAGAACATACTTTGCCTAGCAGATGTGCTCCTGAAAATTTGACTCGTAAATTGATTTTAAAATGAGTCAAACATGCTTTACTCACACCAGGGAGATGAGGCATTTCAAAGGGCCCTCTGATCATGACTCCTTTGGTGAAATTAATAATTATCCTTAATATTTTGAAGGGGTTAAATATGAACTTCCATGTGTCTTAATTCAGTGGTAGTGGTCTCTATATAAGAATATTTATATTATTATAATATATGAAACCTGCAGAGTGTTACCTGTTCAGATACACTAGGCAGTCTCTCTCAGCCTGTTGCTGTGTGGTTGTACTTAACTCCCACCCATTGCAGTTTAAGACATACCCCCACCAAACATGTCAGATTAGCAGCTACATTCATCTTCTTCGTGCTTGACATAGATCTAGCCTCAACCCTTCCATTACTGACATGAGATCAATTCACTTTCACAATGTAATCTTCTCTGTGACAATAAATTATAAACTTTCTATTTAGCATCTAGTCAGCATCTAATTGCATTTTGATTTGTTTCTTGATGTATTGGGAGGAGTGCTGAGAATTGGACATGGTAAGTCAGATGAGTCATATTTGCCTAATTATAACTTGTAATTGTAAAACATAACAGCATTAATATGATAAGTGATGCAAATTGATACTAAAAATGTTCAAGTAGGAAAGATTGGTGGCGATGTAGATTTATAATAATAATCACCATTTATGAAGCACCTACTATGTTCCAGAAACTGTACCTGTTACTCTAGACATGTTATTTTTATATCTCCCCTGACTCTGGCAGATATTACTGCTTTTTGTTTTGCAGATGACAAAATGGAGGCCTAGCGATATCAGGCAATTTGCTCTAAGCTACCCAGCTAGGACCTGGTCAAGCTGAAATGTGAACCATGAACACGTGTTATGCCTCAGGTCCTCATAGTTAGGAGAGCTGCTTTTCAGTCCTGTCTGGGCTACTGACCCACCTTTGCGCCCAGGTCCCTCATTTATCACAGAGGGCTTTTGTCCTCTCCGCCTCTGAGCCCCCTTCTGCTTCCTGATGTTTTCGACAAAGTCTCAGGAAGGCCTTGGGCTACTTTTAAACAGCCTGGCGTTCTATCTCACCTCCCCAAGTCAATGAACTCCAACTTGAAATCCAAGAATAGCTAAACCTCCACTTCAGTCCCAAGAGCCATTTCATTTACTGAAATACCACACTACCATCCAATTACTATGTAAAACACTTGGGATACCATTAATACAAAAGGTTATATATTCTAAAACCCAAATGTCATTTTGTATTAGACATTTTCTTAAGGCCTACTTATCTCAGGATGAATTCCAAGAATGAGTGCTTAATAATTATTTTGCATTTAAACAACCTACTTATGAATTCCAGGGATACGCTGTGTCACAATACGGCTTCTGCAGGATACAGCAATTACTATAAATGCTGTGGATTAACTGCTACGGTATTGCAGCCTGACAAAATGACACATCTGTATTAGATCACTGGTAGGTAATCAGGCAAAATCCTTCCTTCACCTCCATCTCCAGCCCTCATCCCAGAAAACAGGGCTGTGTGAAAAGTTTCTCAATCCAGTGAGAAATAATACAAAACCCACAAGAACCTATATATGTAGAACTCCCAGTACCGGGACTGGCCATAGACGTTTTACCATTTGGTAAATCGCAATGCAGACACTCTCCTCTTCGAAGGTGCTGGGAAGAAAAATCTCGGTAGCCGAGGTATTTTTCCATAAGCCCATGAACTTGACTGAAAAGCTAACTCAGCCGCAAAAACGTAGAGTTTAGATCTATCTAGCTTTATGAAGTTTGTCTTTAAAAAAACATAATTTGGGAGAAAAGAAGGTTTAGATTAAAACGTTTCAACTTCTTTCTATACGCGTGTGCACGCCTGAGGTGGGGAGAAAAGTTCAGTTAACCTCTTATGAACTCAAATAGCCAAGCTCCGTACAGCTTTAATAACTAGCTACTTGATGAGGAACATTTAACAGTCTCATTAAATCATAATTTAAAAGATTGCTTTCTTTTGCCCCAAACAAATAAAACTCTGTGAAATTCTAATAAGGATCTTTGAAACAGCTGTTTTGTGCTACAGAATGTATAATGACCTTATAATTGTATTAGATGTGGCAAGGAAATGTTTATGTTTCTTTTCTAGTCTGAAATGTGCTAAATAACAGAAGCCAGAGAACAGGGATTCATTATGAATTCCAAAGGCTTGAGGTGGAAGGCGCCTTCCTGGAGATGGGTGGGGGCGAGGGGGTCCTGAGTCAAATTCCAATATGGATGGACCGGACTGAGACAGGCAAATTGGTTTCCATGCAGTTGGAACCCCTTCTTTGCTTTTCATGGCACTTTGCCCTTCACTTCAACTACTGAAACACCTGCCTGGACCTTTGGACCTCAGGAAAATCTGCTCGTTCCTCATAGACTCTTGGGTTGTGAGACGCTCAAAATTCCCATGGCCAGAGCCTATCTGCTTTCTGATCACAGTGCTTGACCTTCCTCTAGCACGAGAGGCGCTTCATTGCCGTGCGCTCTCCGGGTCTGCTCTCCCACACGCATCCTCCAGGCGCAGGAGGCTGGCCGGTCTGAATTTTGTCCACTGGCTTCCTGGCCTTCTGGTTCTCCTTGGGCTTGGCCAGTGGGAGCAGAAAGGAGGAGAGTGGAGTTTGGTAAATATTCCCGTGGCTCTTCCCCTGTGGGGTTACCACGGGTTATGTCCGTCTCCCTGAGGAACTGAGAAGAACTGAACCAAAGACCTCAGCTCCTGCCAGTCGCTGCCCCGAGGTCTTGCCCACATAGCCTTTTGCCTGCAGGTTCGGGGAACTGCTGCCCCCGCTCCCCTACGTCCTTCAGGCTTAGAAGTGGCAACGGATCCCAGGTGTTCATAGCCCTGGGATGCTTCTTACGGTGACGCGCTGGTAAATGTTCCCCCAAAATCACAATCAAAAACAAAAGTCTGATTTGTGGGCTTTGCTGATTTCCATAACGTAAACGTTCCCATCATGGCTGATGTCAAAATACCAACATGACCTCATTCGAGATGGAGCTGGAAAGGGGTCACAGCTCACTTAAGGGCTGTCTCGCCAGAGCGGGCTGCGGCGCACCACTGCTTCTCCGCAGCCTGCCCACGCCTGTGCACGCGGCCTCTGAATTCACGGGTGCACTGGTTACCCATTTTGGCCATGCCTTCTGTTTTCTCCTAGGACCCCGGCTTACACAGCCTTCTTCTTCTGAAACGGTGGGCCTTGTGTGCTCACACACTTGTCACGATGGGGACATGTCTCCTCAGAAGCAGGGTTTCTCTCGGGCCGACTTCCACAGTTCCAAGTTCTTCCACAAAAACAGGAGGTCCTCTCCCCTGGGTCCCCAGCTGGTACGCAGTTTGATTCCAAAGTACAGATGCTCGAGCGCCTCTCTCTCTCTTTCCCTTTACAGGCCTCCGTTCAAGTGACTTGGGCTGTTATGGGGTATGTTCACACTGTCGTTGAATCGGTGGTGGTGAAGCCCATCCCAAAATACAGAGGTGGCTGCCCAGGGAGCCCTCTCTGCCAGTCACTGTGCCTGGGGGCTCCCTCCCAGAAGCCGACGCCCCATCCTGTGTCTCCAGCATTTGCTGTTGGGGGTGAGGGTACCTGTCTAAGGAGGGTTCCCACTCTGAGATTTTCTTCCTTCAGGATTGGCTGCCTCTTTTCCTGTCCCTCAAATCAAATGACTGTTTTCAGCTAATCCCTCTCAACAGATATTTCAGTGGTTCATCAGGCGGGAGCCTCATGCTCTGGGATTTCTCAGTCAATAAAGATAAGAAAAAGCTTATGTACTTCTTCCCTCAGGGCTAAGGAGGGCCGAGATCTACCACCACTATTACCACCACCACTGTTGCCAATGCTCATAATAATCCCCAGCATTTGCAGAGCCCTTACCCTGTGTCAGGTGCTATCTAAGCATATTAACTTCGCAACAACCTTGTATCAGTCAGGGTCCCTGACAGAAAACAGATGGCCTATTTGAAGGGTATGATCGAAGAGAGTTCATAAAGGAGCTATTTACTCTTGTAAATGTGCAGCTTGGATTAAGAGAGGTGACGTAGGGGTGCAGACCCACGGACCACTGACGATGGGAATTGAATCGTCGCTGCTCATCGCAACAGTGAGGGCAAGGGGCGGGGACAGTGTTCCTAGGGCCTGAGGACTGCATCCACCGCCCAGTCAAGATACCAGGGGGTGCAGGCTGCGTGGAGGTTGGGGGAGGAAGTAAACACCCTGACTCTTCTCCACCCAGTTTCTGTGGGTTGAACTGCTGGGGATGTCAGAGGACCTGGGAACTGGGTGACACAGTCCATAGACCTCAGCCCCTTGGGTACTGAATACAGCAGAAAGGGCTAGGACGGATCTTGGACAGGAGGGTGTAGGGAGCACACCCAGCACCAACCCGAAGAGGTATGTAGTACCATCCTCTTCCATAAACGGTAACAGCTGGACATGAACCCAGGGAGGGCAGTGGCAGCTCTGGTGTCACTGTGCTATGCTGCTTTCCAAAGGCTCACGACGGAGCAGTGCTCACTTCACCCCAGGCCTCCCGGTACTGCTGTTGGTCTCTTATTCTCACGTTAATGGCCCTGGAATAAATGTGTCCTTTATTCTTCTTGAAAATAAGCCAGCAAAAACAGCAATGAGTCTTGTGTGTGGTAAGTTAACAGTGGTTATTTTTTTTTTTTAATTTTCTTTTTTGATCCTTACAATAACCCTGCGATGCCCGCGGGGCTACAACTATTTGAATGTTTTCAGATGACATTCAGGGAGACGAATAATTCGGTTCAAGTCCCCCAGCTTGCAAGGGGGTGGTCCTCGCAGATAGCAACGCAACGTGAGCAGAGCGGCTTCAAGCTTTGGGGCCTGGCTGTTCGGTTCATATCCAGTCCATTTAGCCTTGGGCCAGTCGCTACCCAAGCCTCCTCTACCTAACTGGGCTTCAGCTTTCTCGTCTTCGAAATGGGGGTGATGCTCACAGTGAATCCATGGGGCCCTTGGAGAGATGAACTGAGATAATCCATAGAAAGTGCTCAGCGTGATACCTCACCCTTGGTAAGAACCCAATAAATGTTCATTATTAGTGGTATTATTTTAATGAATAATTTTAAATTCAGGCTATGTTCATTTTTTTCTAAGGCTAGCGTTCCTTTTAAACACCTTCCAGGGATTATAAATATATTGTAATCACACTGCATTAAAAAATGTAGTGTTTTTCTGAATGTATACTTTCCTGTCCGGTCTCCATGTTGACTTGCCATCTATCAGACTCTGGTTATACAATATCATTAGGAAAAACTCCAGCCAGGAGCCAGTTTTAGGCATGTGCAAATTCGGCAGAGGACTGGCCCGTGTCAACACCCGGGGGAGGGGTTGGCTTGATATCATTGCCCACGACAGGGGCTCTTTCATCCCACGGATACATCCTCCATAGGCTACTCCCTCTACCCTCTCAACAGCTGCTGCCCCCCTCCCCCACCGCCCGTGCCAGAGCCCGCTACCCACTGGAGAGCTCACAAAGAAAGAAATAGCTCAGGACTTAGAAATAAAGAAGTGGGCTATTTGGGCAGAGCTATGTTTCCTTAACTGTAAATAAAGGGGGTGGTGGTGGTGAGAATGGGTTCCATGATTTCCAAGTGCCCTTGTCTGACCTAAAAGCCAATGGGAGTCCCCTGCAGGAAAACTGGCTGCAAATCTCTCAAGACCAGAGTCTCCCTCCACCTCCTGGTCTGTCCCAGCACTCTTAGCATGTTCTATGGAGGGCATGGCGCTATCTAGGAAGGATCAGAGGATACAGGATTCATTTACCAGAGGAATGCCTGCTGTTCCATCACTGACTCTAGAGAAAGGGAAATGTGAGGGAACAGACACGTATTTGTGAAGTTTGAAGGTTTGGGGGTAAGTGAGTGGAATGCAAATAACGATAACGATACAAAGCATTGCCTCAAGCATTATCTTTCATTCTCCTGACAAACTGAGAAGTAGATGTTATTATGATCCTTACTTTACCGAGAGGTTATGTGAGTTGCCTAAGATCACAGAGAGAATGGTCTGCAAAGTCTGCAAATGGTCTAAACCTGAATTTAGAGCTCAGAAGCCAGGAAATACTCCCAATACAGCACATCGCTTTCCCATGGCTCAGACTAGAGTTCAGTTTTCCTGAGCTTTATATCTGTTATATATAAAAATCCAACAGACTCACTTCCCCCATTTTCTAAGACAGGCTATAGACATGACAAAACAAAAAGTAGACAACTGTGCCCAAAGATAGATGCTGCCGAGGTGGCCTGAGGCAGGGTGATGTTGGAGCAAGCCATTTAAATTTCCTTTTAACATTGTTGCCTTGACTTTCAAACTGGCTCTAATTATGTCTGCTCACTCCCCACCCATGGGATCCCATCAGTTCCTCTGAGATTTTGGGTTGTATTTCATTTTACAGCTGAGTGACTGAATTTTGTGTCTCTGCAGGCTTCGCTCACTCAGGCACCTCGAGCTGTCAAGTGGCATGTCATCTCCCAGCAATGAGTCACAGACCCATCAGACCTGAAGTGCTGGGCGGGCTTTCCAAGAAGCACTGTCGTGTAGATCAATGGTCCTCAAACTTTATCATGCCTCAGAATCATCTGGAAGGTCTATGAAAGCACAGATGCTGGACCCTATCTCTAGGGCCTCTGGTTGAGTAAATCTGAGCTGGGGCCTGAGAGTTGGCATGTCTAACAGGTTCTCAGGTGAGGTTGATGCTCTGGCCCCGGGAGCCACACTTTGAGAACCATTACATGGAAGTGAAGTGAGTGAGCTTTAGTATCTTCAAGATTTTGGTGCAACCTTGGCTTTGCTTCTTAGGCAAATTACTAGATCTCTGGGAGGTTTGATTTCCTCTCTTTCAAATGGCAATAGTATATTCCATAAAGTGGCTGAAAATATTAAATGACACCATCCATAAAAAGGCAGAGGGCTGTTTCCCTAAACATCAGGCTCCCGTGTCCCTGCAAATGGCAGAGCTCAACTTGGTTCCTGGATGATCCTGACCCCTAGTAAAACTTCACTGGTGGAAAAGCGTCAGTGAGCAACTAGAGTCTGGCAAAGACAACGTGTAAAGGACACAGAAGGGGAGATTTACATCACATGCCAAAACCAACATCGTGAAATCCCTCCTCAACATCGCCGTTCTCCCAGTATGCCTCTGTGGCCTCTTGGCCAAGCCCTTTCATCCCCAACGCAGATGTCGTGAAGCTCCCAAGCGTTATCAGATATTTTCTCTCCATTGTTCCCAACTTCTTTCTCATTTAAAGACTCAGACTCCGTCCTAGTCTCTCCCCTCCCATGTGCATGCTGAAACTGATCAGGATATTTGTGACACAGCGGCTTCTTCCGGAAGGCAGCCCCTGGCCACCTTTGGTCACTTGAGCTGACTTTAGCCTCGGAGCCTGCATCCTAAGCAGCTTCTTAGAGCATCTCCCCCTCCCCTGCTTCTCTCATTGGCTGCCTCCCAGCGAAGAGAATAAAATGTCTTCGCTGTCCCCGCAAGTTATTATATGACTGTTGTCTCAAGAGAGTGATGGTTTAGAGGAGAAGCAAAATAAGCAATAACCAGCGGCAAAGGCCTCCTCAGACTCAGGCAGAGCCTCCCCCTCCTTCTCCTAAGGGGTCTGAACGCACTTGCTTCTGACGCTTCTGTTTGGATATTTGTCCCTGGATCTGATAGCTCATAAGGGACTGGTGCCTCCAGCCCCTCTGAGCATGCGTCAGCAGGAGCTCTAAGAGCAAGAACACATGCCGGGGCATCACAGGCTATCATTGGCCTCCCAGGAAGGTTGGAGCCATAACCCAAAGCTTTCCCTACACTGCCTCACCCACACAGCCGGGGCCCACCCCGGGCTTCTCACGCCCTTCAGTCAGAATGATGCCTGGCCTCCCTCTAGTACCACAGGTATTATTACAAAAATGAGATTCCCCTGCTTACCAAGACACTTCCCCCACCCTTAGAATTCAGCTTGCTTTTCTACTCTCTCCCTTACTTCTGATATGAAACTCTGCTCCCCATACACTTGATCTTAGCTGCTGTAATTACCATCTCCCTTTTCCTCTCTAATTTAAAATTATCTTCACTAAAAGTGAGGCCTTGGGAATTCCTGATCCCCGGCTCACTGGGAAGTGAGATATGGCCCTCTCACATCATGTTTGTCACAAATGGCTCTCACTCTTTCTTCACCAAGCCTCGTTTTTCAAACCATATTCCAAATCCCCATGTCACTCAGGTTGTTGCCACTGTCTCAAGTCCCAACATGAAGAGAAAGGCCCACATTAGCAGCCAAGGTCACATTCCTAAGTACCCATATGAGCATTCAGCCATAGTGATTGACATGGTGTTGAATTCGGGACCATGTTTAAGACCTGAGGTTGGATCTAAGCTTTTCATTAATCTCTGTTGATTATATGCTGATGCATCCCTTTGCCTCCTGGGCAGCCCCAGTTAATGATCTTATTCTCCTTGTGGTTGGAAAAGCTTAGGATCTGGGTTCAGAAAACTCATGAGTTCACGTCTGATGTACTGTTTGCAGTTTGTTGGGACAGACTACTTTACTGCTCTGAACCCATGTTCTCACAGGGCTCCTGCTAACATCTGCTTCATAAAGGATCGAGCGAATTAATGTACACACAGTAGCCACGTCTCCTCCCACGGTGGTGCTTTCCATAGTGTCTGTTCCCTGCAGTCAACCGCAGTCTGAAAATACTGAATAGAAAATTCCACAAAGAAACAATTCATAAGTTTTAAATTGTGCTCCGTTCTGAGTAGCATGATAAACTATAGTGCCATCCTACTCCATCCCGCCCGGCATCCGAACCTCCCTTTGTCCAGGGTGTCCATGTTGCATATGCTCCTGTTCCGCTTGCCCCTTGGTCATCAGCTCATCTGTCGTGGAATCACAGCGCTTGCACTTGTTACTCTTATTTTACTTAATAATGGCCCCAAAGCACAAGAGTGGTGATGCTGGCAATTTGCATATGCCAAAGAGAAGCTGTAAATTGCCACCTTTAAGTGAAAAGGTGTGGATGTATAGGAAAAAACATAATATGTAGGGAGTTCAGTGCTATCTGTTGGTTTCAGACATCCCCTGGGGACCTCAACACGTATCTCCTGTGGATAAGTGGGGATTACTGTATGAAGTTTTTGCAGATATTTATTACTTCCAACATATGCTTCTTCTCTTATTTCTAGGTGCACCCACCTATTCCTTTTATCCTAGGTTTCCTTTCCAGCTGATACTCACTGACAGTGTAATGGATAGAGTAGGATGATCTTTTATCAGTTTTATTCCAATGGACTCGGCTGCCTTTGCTTCCATGGAGGGAATTACGTCCAAGTTGTTGTCACGTTAATCACAGGCCAACTGGGAGCAGGCTATTTACACTTGTGTCACTTTCTCCAAGATTCGATTACTGTAATTGCCTATTGACTATATGCTCTGTCAGCTCCACACCAGCTCCGGCCGCTGCAGTGGGGAGCCGTGGGCAGTTTGTGTCGTGGTGAAGGGGGAAGCTTCCAACATGTGCACGTACACAGCACCGGCCTCTGAACCTGTCCGTCTGTCATCCCCAAGCCCTCCTTCAGTGTGCCGATCCCCAAACTCCTTTTGCCTTTTTTTGTCTGCTCTGTGTCTCTAACCAAAGATGTCTCCCTGGATATTAACCACGGTTTTTGTGGTCAAATCCTGCCCAGTGTAATTGCCCAAGGTTATTTGGAATCTTGTATAAAGATGTTTGTTTTCATTTGGAATTGCTGGATGCCCTAACTGCATTTTTAAAAATTTAAGCTTTCTGCTTATCTCATGCTGCTTAAATTGATTTTTATGAATCATTTGGCTTCTCTACTGATTTTTCCATTTTCTTTCATTAGTGTTTTGAGGGAGGGCAATAGTGGTGGTTGATTGCTTGCTTTTTCAGTCAACAAAGTCATGGGCTATCTGACTTCATTTTCAGACTAGAGGCCAAGAACAAACTTCATTTTATTCCACATATAAATTGGGTTGAAAGAGGATCCATGAATGAAGTTAATCCCTTCTATTTCAGGTTCGAGTGCGCTGTTCAACATTCCTGCTGATACCTCAGCCTAAACTTTATACAAGTTGTCCCATCGCTCAGCTGTCTTCCAGAACTGAATTTAGCTTAAATCACTACCATCTACTGCGATTGCCCCAGACAAATCTTTTTCAGTCATCTAGCTCTCAAATGAAAAGTGCTTGCTCACTGCTTATTTGATGGAGGGTAATGAGGTGCTGTTTCTACAAGATTACTTACCTGATGAGACAGGAGGACTTGATTGAAAAGACCCAGGCAGGATCCCAGATGGCTCTGGCTGAACACTTCTGGAGGACTGAGCTAGCATTTTTGTACAGAGACGTCAATGCTTTCTTTCTTCCTAGTAGAGCCAATAAATTAATGCAGTTCTTTGTCCCCATAAAATGTTCTTTCAACTTTTACTCTCTCCCCTGTACCTAGAGCAGTGGTTTTCTAACTTCGGCATCCATCACAATTACCTGGAGGTCTAGTTAAAACCCAGATTCCTGGGTCCTACCCCCAGAGCTGCTGATTCAATAGGTCAGGGTTGGGACCTGATAATTGGTATTTCTAACAATTTTGCAGGTAATCAGGAGGCTGCCGGTGCAGATACCACACTTTGAGAACCACTGTCCCGGAGTGAATGAGGCCAGCCCGCCATCAGGGCAGAGAAGCCCTAACTTGTTTGGCCCCTTTCTCCCTTTCCAACTTTGTCTTCCACTGACATTCACTCAGTCTTTCAGTCATTCACTCATTGAGCAAATACGTGTCCGATGCTAAACCCACTCTGGTTCTTGAAAACAATGAAGCACTACCTACCTCCTTGCCTTTGCTATTTGTCATTGGTTTTCCTGAAATGACATCCTTAAGCCTCTGCTTTTCCTTTCTGGCTCATCTCTAACTCCTCCAAGTTCTATGTCAAGTGCTAACTGCTCTGTGAATCAAGTCCCTCCCCAGTGGGAGCCAGGATTCCCATTTCGCCGCTACTGTACCTCGCACAATTCTCCATTATTGCACGTCTTTCACTGGATTGTAAATGTTTCTTTACAAACTGGCCTCTGCTGGACTGTGACATCCTGAGGGCATAGATTGCGCTTCATTTCTGTAAGTCTAGAACATCATACAATGTTCCAGCCCTTGTTTGCTGACCAGTATATGTGGTGAATTTGATTATTTCATGGCAGGGACAGCTGACTGGCTTAATTAATGAGGAGCTTGGGTTTAAATATGATTTCCCTTCCATAGATACAGGTGATGTCAGTTTGGTTGCTTGGAATCCAGTGTGAGTTCGAATGAAGGGAGAGCATTTAATCCTGCACAGGTCTGGTGGTTTCACTTAATTTCATGGTTTAATCCATCCACGTCTATAACCATTGTGTGGAGTCATCATGTAGAATGTAGAGACATTTTGCATTTTGTAAATGTTGATACATTCGAATAGATTCTTCTGTATTAAAATATTTTACATCCTTTATCTTAGTAGAGCCTTAAAAAATAATACTGTGTCATATTGAGATGTTCCAGTAGATATAACTCATCATTTCATTGGGAAAAATGACTCTGTCCCAAGAGCCTCCCACCTATGACCAGGATGAAAAAAAGCAGTCCAGGGCCAGGGTAGAGACCGTGGGAGGAGGATGGGAATTCCTCTGGCTGGGAAAGAGACCAGCACTGGACTTAGGAGGCACAAGTTCTTTGGTCACGATCCAGCCACAACTGACCATGTAACTGTTAGCCTCGAGTTTCTCCATCTGTCAAATAAACTAAATGACCTCTCAGGTCTCGTCCAGCCTTGAAATCCTGTGGCAAGATTTTTAGATTAAAATAACAGGTTCATTAACAATTCCCCTTTAAAGGCAATGTCGCCTTTAGATCGACATCCTTGAGAACTGTCACAGATTATTCTCTGGGGCGCATCAGGCCCTTGAACGCTTTCCAGACGCTCTTCTAAGCGAGTGGCTTTGCACAAGTGTAGAGATTAGTTCCTGGGCTGAGTGCTCAATGAGTATTTTTTATAAATAGACCCTGGTATAGAAGTCGGCTCAGATCCATCTCAGACCTTGTTGTACCCACTGTTGGGGTTGCACTTGAACTTTATGGTGTTTTCCTCCTTCAGGACCACCATAGATGGACACAAAGCCCAGCTTCTCCCTGGAAGTTTCTCCTACTTCATGGCATTAGTGACTACCTACGTGCTGATGACTGCAAAAATGAGATCCCCAACACCGAATCTTCCTGCCAGCTGCTGAGCATTTATACCACGTTCTTCCCTTGTTACTGCAAAGGCAACATCTCTAAACTGAACTTGATTTCCTTCCAAGTATGATCGTCATTTTAGGGTTCTCTAACTCTTTCAACAGAATCTGGTTACCTAGGCTTGATATTACACACTCTTGGTCGACTCCTGTTTCTCCCTACCCCACAAATTCCAAAGGTCTTGTCTGCTTCTTCCTGGGATGTTTCTCTTCTCCCTTCCCCGGTTTTATCACTGAGCCACTGTCTTAGCACCCTCCTCTGGGGCCTCTTGCTTGGAGTTTTGCAGGAACTTCCTAACTGGCCTTACCTTAGCAGCCCTCTCATTCCAACGTGTCTGTCAGAAGCAGTCCCTGAGATGAGGATTTGTGAACAAATAATGTATTACAGGAGCGCTTCTGGAAGAGACTGGTAAGGGCGTACAGGAAGCACAGAGAATGAGAAGAAACTAAACAAGGAGATGAGTTTTTGCACACATCCCAGCCCCAGTCTGATCCTGCAGGGAACTTTGGAGTGTAAATTACACCTCAGAGTTTGTGCCAACTGGAGGCAAGGGAGCTGGGCTTTCATATCTCCACGCTGTCAATCACTGGCTAAGGGCTGTCCCAAGGGATGCCAATTCCCCAGCATTTTCGGTACTCTGCCTGTTTTGTCAAAATGCCCCTGTAGCCCAAAGGCAAGTCCTCTGAATAGTCACAATTGTGAGCTATTAGAAGAAAAGCATACAGAAGCCAGGAAGGGGGACACAGAGAAATAGCAAAAGAGATCTGGGTGGAACTGGGCACTTGACAGAGCACTGATGGGGTCCACTACACTGACCTCCATGTGCCGTCCGCTCAGCATTGCTGTGTTACTGCTCAATCACTGCCCCACTTAGCCATCATTACTGATTCTCTAAACTCTCCAAGCTCTTTATCTAATCGAAGTCCCAACAAGCTGGTACCATCCACTTATCCATGCTTGCCTTTTTCCCCCCCGCAAATTTAACATTTCTGACAGATTGATTTAGTATATAACGGACAGACCAGAGCTTCCCAGCCGCTATGCCTTAGCCCACTCCATTCTCTCTGCCTAAAACAGCCTTTAAACTACATCTGCAAATCTTGCTTATCTTTCCAGGATCAGGAACACTTTTCTGATTACCTCCCCAGAGATGAGGTCTTTCTCTCTTTGGAGTTTCCTCAGTGCTTTGTCTGTCCCTCTGCACCGTGAAAGCAATTGTTTTTTCTCTCTCCTCTGGGCTAATGGACAACAATCGGCATCTCATTTCTCTTCACATCCTTCCAGCACTACCCACAGTTCTCCGTGTCTGGAACATAAATGATGCTGTCAGTGCCTGTTGAATAAATGGTTGAAACCCTTCGATGTGCCTAAGTCTGGTAGAAGAGTGTGAGTGGGGAAGTGTCCCTCCCTCTCGACTGAGTTCCTGTCTTTCAGATGAGGCTTCTCACCCTTTGGGGCAGTGCGTTCCTTGAGCACCTTCCCCACACCCTCTCATCTCCTTCTCTGCTGTGGCGGCGATGGTGCAGTGGGGAGGCTGGGGTGAAAGGGAAGGGAGCTCCAACTCACCATGTCCTGAAACAACCCTTTCTTTCAAAAAAGTTCTAAAAATAGCTTGTCAAACCACTTAATATGTGCAGCATATCTAACTCTCAAGAGTATTTTATGAACATAAATGTGAAATGCTTCTCTCTCAGGAATAGGACTGAAATGGTGTTTAAAGATCTAAGATCTAGTGCTGGCCCCACCATTTCACAGTGTGAGACACTGAGCATGCTAATTACCCTTTTGGGGGTTTGTTTTCCTCCTCAGTTAGTGGTGTGGTAAGATCAGAGCCTTAATAGCCCTACTACTTTATGGTTACACTAGGACCTTTCAAGTGCCAGCCACTGAGCTGAGTATTGGAGGTAAGAAGACAGATGTCATAGGTTCCCTTGGCCACAAAACCCTTGAATAACTGGCTTTCTGGTCCCCACTTGAAATCATTAAGCTTCCTTGGAAGAAAACCTGTTATAGTTGTTGAAATCTCTGTCTTGTGTCTTCTGCCTGTTAGTTATAGTAGGACCTTTCATTAGATCTGATGCCTCCTTCCTACTCTATATGATAAGTCTTTCGGCACAGGAAGCCCTTGGGAAATTTGATACTATAAATTTTCCCACAAAATTTCTCCCATTAAGCACACACAGAGGTCTGAGTAGATAACAAAAATCTGTGTCGAGTGTAGATTCTAGCAGTCTGCTAGGGTCACTCAGTAGCCATTCGACGGGATCACACACATGAACCCATCAGCACATGCAATTCAAATTAGTGCCAGAGTAAAATGAAAATTCCCTACGCCGGGGACCGCTGAGCTCCCTCTTGCATGAATGAAACTGACCTGTTAAACCCTGAATGCTGCAGATCTTCTCCTGTATGGACAAAACAAACATGATAATAACCCCACTAACCCACATGACTCCCCAGTCTCTTGCTCTCCTGGTTGATTCTCTTCAGATGGTCTGAATCATTAATGTATAAGTTTTGTTAACTTATCAAATGCTTCCCCGTGCCAGGCACTGCATAGGCCCCTACGGGTAGTAAGGTACTGACGAAAGGTCTGGGCACTGGAGGAGATTCCACCTAGTACTCCTGAAGTGGTCTGGCTAGTTCAGACTTACTTTTCACGGTCTTTACGCTTGACCTACGTGTTTTGCTTAAGACCATGTTTGTGGCTTGCTTCCTGTGGTGTATAAAACTCTTTGGCTTATGCCATAGAAAGTCAAAATGTGTCTTCCATTACACTGTTGCTTTGACTGTGTTTCTTTTCTGGGCCAGTTACCAGAGCATTATATGCCACCGATTCCCAAGGAGTGAGACAGCAATTGCCGTATATTTACTTGCGCAGAATTATTTCATTCTGATTCTGAGGTCTCTTGTCAGATACTGACGTTTTGTGGGGGAAGGAGCACTGCTTAAGAGATTCCCTGGTTGAAGGTGAATGAGAGCTTTGGCTTTGGGTGGAAATCCCTTTGAGAGAGTTTCTTCTCTCCCCCAGCATGTCCTCCTATGGGGCACAAGCCTGGAGCTTGGGAGCTGCTGACCAGTCTGGAAGGAACATGCCCTGGGACGAATAAGCTCTCAGGATGCAGCCCACCTTACCCAGCTGAAGAGCAAGTCTAATGCTCCCGTGACTCAGAGGTCTTACTCTTGGAGAGGGTGGCGGTGCTCAAGATTTGTGATCCTACTGCAAATCACTCTCGACTGATGCTGGGCAGCATTGAAAGGTCTCATTCGGAGAGGAAGAGTCACTCTTGGGCTCACCAGGAAGCAAACCTCCAGCTTGTTTATTAGGGTGTCGATGAGAGGAGTCCTCGTCTTCTTCATTGGACCATGTGATCTACTTGCCCCTCGCATCTAGCTGTCTTTTGTTTTCACTGAAGATATATAATGAACATGAAATTTTCAATTAAAGAAGAATGGGGGAAAGAAAACTTTGAAGGAAACTCAGGTTAGTTTTGTTCAGATATTCATTTTTTAAGGAAAGGTCTCTCCCAGATAATTTCCTTATCTTTTACCTGGAGATTTGATGAGGACATTATAAAACAATAGCCATTAAAAATAATACTGTAAGGGAATTTAATGCTGATTCTAACCAGCAACTTGCCCATATCCCCAAGGAAAGGGAAGATGACAGGAATTTTAGATAGGTTTCATATTAAAATGTGCATTCATGGAGAAACTGACAGTGCATATCACTGATAAACATGTGCGTTTCCTGTCCATTCATCTGGCTCAACTCCAACAAGAGTAGCATGCTGGGACTGGATACCAGGCACCATGTTAGGGTGGGAGAGATTTTTATAATAATGTCCAGAGGTTGTTCAGCTAGAAGAAGATTCCCCTTGTAGTCATGAGGGGGAAGCACCAGGTCTGTTAGGTACAGGATAGGGGGAAAAAAATAACATGGACAGAAACTGGGGCATTTGGTTGGAAAAGCAACGAACAAATTCATTACAGTTTCACAGTTCAGAACTGGTGCTGGAGACTGAGTCTTCCCCAAATCCCATTTTTAAGGTTGCCTTACCAGTTTCTTACATGCCAAATTTATACCATCCATCTCTTTCACATGTGGTTCTTACTTCCAAAACTACCTTCTACCTGTCTGTATTTTGCTGAACCTTCAAAACCCAGGTAAAGTCCTATCCTCTCTGTGAGGCTTTCTTCATGTTTCCATGGCTTTCAGATCTAGTCGCTCTGTTAACTCTTTGAAAACCATGTGGCTGAAATGTCCGAGTAGATGCAATCCTACTTCCTCACAGTCAGCGTCACCCTGTTTGGTAGCTTCCTGCAGCATATACTGCTGACGGAGAAAATATTTGTGTACTAATTATCTCATATGAATAGTGCTTGTCTCCTTCCATTAAATATCTTTGAGGAAAGCATCAGTGCTATATAATTTCTTTTATCCCAAAATGAGTTGCACAGCATTAGATTTTCACAGCAGCCAACATTTATCAAATATTTACCATGTGCTTGGCACTAGTCTAAGCTCTTTTCATTTATTAACTCATTGAATCATCACAATAACCCCGTGAGGTAGGTACAAGTATTATACTCACTTAACAGATGAGGACACTGAGGCTTAGAGAGATTCAGTTAATCATCCAAGGCTACACAGCTAGGAAGCATGAGAGACAGGATTCAAAGGCTGGTTGTCTATACTCTTGACCACTTACTGCCAGTAAGTGGTCTGTGCTAGAGAATTTATAAATGTTTTCATACTTGTTAAGAGATAGACTGACTTCATCTTAAAGAGAAAATAATTAACTCTAAAATAAAGCATCGTTTGTACAAAAGATGTTCATATTCAACAGTGAGTATTACCAATTCCCCTTTGCAAAGATTTGATCAGAAAATTGAACGAAAATCCCATCCTTCTCAGGCTGCCCTTGAGCTTCTATAAAAACAACAGAAAGCACAGAGTTGACCAGGGCTTTCAACTGGGTTCCTCCTCATCTGAAGGTGAAGTGGAAACTGGGCAAGAGTCCAAATGCTTTACCAAACCAGCCATTGCTACTGGTAGCTTCCTAGAAACCATTTAGGGGCTCACAAAGCCCACAGTACACAGGGAAACCTGGGCTGCTCATTAAAGAGGAAACAGGAAACAAGCATCAAAGAACTAGCCGTCTGGACGATTTGTTCGTGTTACATACATGAATCATCTCTGAATAAGAGGGACAAAGGCTGTTCTTTTCTTCCAGGCTTGTTATGTCCATGCTGCATCCAAAGTGGTAATGTGGTGTTTGTTAAGGCTGTCCTGTGAAAAGCGCTCCAGGTCTCCCCAGAAATTCCAGCCAGCAGCAGAGTTGATGGGAAGTGTAACGAGCAGTCCGCTGTGGAGGACAAAGATGATTTTCCCCATCATCTATTCGTATGTTTATAAATGAGTAATGAGGTCAATTTGGGACAGGCAGGTTTTGTGCCACAGTTTGGACAGATGTTCAGGGCCTCTGGAAAGCACAGCTGCCTGGTCCAAGTGGTGGTTCTTGCCAAAAGTACTAAGTGTTCAAAGGAGAATGTGTCACCAGGGGCTGTTCAGAGGAGCCCACTGATCATCGGGGAATAATAGACTTGTATTGATTCTTCCCAGCTATATCCACACTTGTAGAACCTGTAGCTCTCACTAAGTAAATGGACAAAATTAAAAGACACTTTTATAGTTGACAAATAAATATCTAATTAACACAGTTGCCAACCTTTGCTTGTTTATATCCAAAAAGATTATACTTTTTTCCTCTTAAATTGGCAAAACTGAACTTTAAATCAGTCACTTTTGAGGTGTCTGGCCCTGTCCTTTCAGTAACAGGCTCAGAACTGTGACATGGATTAGGGAGGGTTTTTTTAAAATATTTTAATTTTTTTTAAGTAGGTGTAGCTCACATGACATTGGACCAGAAATAATAGTCATTGTTAGCTAAGATCATATTTCACTTTTTGCTATTACAAACCATGCTAGAATGTACTTTTTTCTCCATGGTTCTTTGTGCACCCTTGTTATCGTTTCCTTAGGGTTCATACTAAAAGTGGAAGGGCAGCCCGGGCTGGGTGCTCAGTTGGTTGGAGTGTGGTCCTGTACACCAAAGGGTTGCAGGTTCGAGCCCCAGCAGGGGTGCGTATAGGAGACAACTAATAGATGTTTCTCTCTCACATTGATGTTTCTCTCTCTCTCTCTCTCCCCACTTCCTCTCTAAAATTAATTTTTAAAAATATCATTGGGTGAGGATTAAAAAATTATAAAATAAACAAAAATAAATAAATATATACATGAAAGTGGAAGGGCAGGATTGTAAAACACATATATTTTCTACTTTTCTAGATATTTTCAAATTATCCTCTAAAGGACACTATTACCAGCAGTTCTTGAGGGGCCTCGTTTCCCTACATCTTTGCTCATGTTTGTTGTTGTCAGGCCCTTTAATGTTTGTCTATCTGGCTGGTATGAAGTTGTCTTGTTTTGTATTTTCCTGATTATTACTAGAGCCAAATGTTGTAACATTTGTCTATTTTTCATTTCAGGTTTCTCTGTTCTAGACTATTATTATTATTGTTATTATTAGCTTTTTTCCCATTGAGTTTTTAAAAAAAATATTTCTGGAGCTGTTCATAGATTCTAGATATCAATTTTTTTTAAAGTTATGTGTATTGCAAGTACTGTCGCTGAGGCTGTGATTTGTTCCTTTCATTTTTCATATTGTGTCTGTTGTTGAGCAGAATTTAAAAAATTTTTGCAGTCGATTTTGTGTCTTTATTGTATGATCCTTTCTAATTGCAAGTCATAATGATGCTCTTCTATGTTTTCTTATAAAAGACTTAAAGTTTTTTTCCAATATTTAATTCTTTAGTCCACAGGGAGCTCATTTATGTATGGTGTGAGATAGGGATCAAATTTTACATTTTTCCACATAGATCACCATTTGCCCCCACATCTTATTATATTAATAGTCCATTTGTTCCTCCTGATTTGTAATACCATCTCTGTTATATATCAATTTTATATTGTTAGTGGTTCTGTTTCTGGATTATTTTTTTTATTGGTCTATTTATTGTTTCTATTTTCCTGCCCTTATGCCCCTAATGTATCATCTTAATTAGTACACATTTATAAAGCATCTTGGTGTCTGTTAGGGAAGGCACCACTGCTACCTCCATACTTGTTCTTTTTTCTTTAACTTTATTTTTATTGTTTACATTATTAAGAATGTCCCAATTTCTCCCCCTTTGCCTATGTACTTGTTCTTTTTCTCCAAAACTGTATTGACTACATGGGGCGTTTTTCTCTTCCACATGAGTTTTAGGATCAGCTTGTTAAGCTCTAAGGACTTCCTTGGAATTCTACTTGACATTCTTTGTATTTATAGAGTGATTGTGTGAGAAATGACATTTATGTGATATTGTGCTTCCCAGCTGATTGGTATTATTTTCTATTGTCTATTAATTCAGACAATTTTTTATGGGATCCAGTAATGTTTTGAAATTTTCTCCAGGGAAATAATAGACATATTTGTTGATTTAGTACTAATTATCTCAGAAATTTTTTGCTATTGTAAGTAGAATTTTTATTTTCATTTCATTTTGAAATACCTTAATCTTGGTACATATAAAAATATTGATTCCTAGAGGTAAAATGATATATAATTATACTGAGTTTCCTTATTAATTATTGAAATTTTTGATAAATTTCAGTAGGCTATCTATTTAAGCAGTCGATATAAATAAATACATTGCTCCTTGCTATCTAATGCTTATAACTTTTTTCCTATCTTAATTCAATGGCTAGAATCTTAGGAGTGATGATAATGAGTATTCTTGTTATGTAGTTCAATATAATGAAATTGCTTCTAAAGTTTCTCAACTAAATATAATGCATGACATGAATTTTTAGTATCTATTTTAAGATGAAAGAAGTTGTTTCCAAAATTTAGTTCACTAAGGGTCTATTTCCTGAAGAAGTATTGAATTTTATCAAGTGATTCTCATAAGTCTATTAAAACGGTCACTTTTCCCCTTTCATTTGTAAATTTGATGTGTTATATTGATCAGTTTTAAATGCTTACTTGTTCTTTTATTTTTGAGATTAAATATATTTGGATTTGGCATATTTTTCTTAAATGCTGCTAAATTACATGCATTAATAATATTTTATACATGACTTCTGCATCTGTTTGTAATTGAGACTGGTCTATAAATTCATTTTCATGTATTGAAGTTATAATAACCTTATGAATTATAAAACTTACCCTAATTTTTTCTTTCACAGTTTTTCTTACTTTTATTTTTTATTGTATTTTTTCCGTTACGATTTATCCCCCTTATTCTTCCCTTCCCTTTGCAATTACCTCACTATTGTCCATGTCCATGAGTCCTTTTTTCCTGTTTGCTCCATCCCTCCACCTCCTTACTTTGGACTTCTGTTTTCAATCCAAATTATAAATGCACACACTTTAAAGAGTAAAATAGTTTTCTAAGGTTTGCCACCAAAAAAGAAAAAAAGTTCCGCTCACTCCTAGCAGCCCTCCCGCCCAATTATCATTTTTCTGTTCCCAGGGGCAAATACTTTTAGTTGGTTATTTTGACATTTACCTCAAGACCTCTGGAAAATATGCTTGCATTGTAATGAGTATTGATTTATCTTTCTTTACTTCCTTTGCTCCCACACACACATATACTGTTCCCATTTCTCCGCCCTCCAAAGTCACATTATAATTTCAGTTACATAGGATATTAGTATTCTGTTGTTGCAACTAGGTAAGTGCTACTCAAAGTAAGACAGCCTTTTTCCACATCTTGTTGGTTTTGCCTAAAGTAAATACCATTTGTGTTTGTACTTGTTTTGTTTCTTTGCTTTGTTTCTATGTTTTTATCACTAATAACAATCACAAACTGAACTCCTCACCAATTGCCTGGATCTCCTCTCAGGACATCCAGACCCAACAGGCAGTCTATCAGTTTTACCTCCTGAAGAGGTTCACGTGGGAAACTTCAGACCTGCCTCAAAGCAGACTGGCTGCTCTCAGCACCTAGCAGACAGCTGGCGTCCTGGGATTCCCCTTCGCCAGCACCCTGAGGGTTCCCTTTGCTCCTCTCCTGTACTGGATCTACTGTTTCCCATATCCCATGTTTTCTACTTGCTTTGCATGTGTAAATATTTAGAGATTCTCCACCACTGAAAATGCCTATTGTACTCTTCTTTGAACACTAATTTGGTTGATAATAATAGGATTCTAGATTGGAAACATATTCCTTTAGCATTTTGAAGGAAAGTGTTGCTCAATTGCCTTCTACTTTCCAATGTTGATTTCGAGAAGCCTGAAGCCAATCTAATTCCTAATCCTTCCCATGTGACTGTTTTTTTCCCTCCTGGAAGTTTATATGTTTTTCTCTTTGAGCCGACTGTACTGGAATTTAAGAAAGATCGTCCCTGTGTGAGTCAATGTCTATCCACTTTTCTGGGCACTCAGCGAGCTTTTTCAAATAGGGAATCAGGCTCTTCATCTCCAGGAGATTTTCTTGAATTATTCTATTGATTGTTTCTTTCCATGCGTTTTTACCGTTCTTCCTTTCTAGAATTTTTAGGTGTTTCACCTCTCGGACTGGCTAAGTTTTATTCTCTTATCTTTGTCTTATTTTTCTAGAAATTTTCCTTATTTTTGGAAACTGTCAATTATTTTGTTTCTTCTACTTAATTGTAATTTCTGAGAACTGGCGGCGGTGGTGGTGGTTTTAATGACCCTTCTCACAGTACACTGTTCTTGTTTCATGGTCAAAGTATCTTCTAATCTCTCTTCCTGGGACCCTGATGACAATATTTTCAAAGCTTCTTCTTCCTGCTTAGTCTCTGTTTCCTTCAAGTTGCTTATTTCCTTGTACGTTGCTCTTTAGCTTCCACCTTAGGAGCCTTCCCTACATGTCTTGCACCTCTGTTGCCACCTTGCTTGGATGTTGAGATGTTTCCTCTTAGGCAGTTCAGATCCCCCAGAAGGGACCTTTCTAACCAGAAAGGTCAGTCTGGATTTTGCCTGCCTGGCTGCTCTGCCCTTGCTTCGGAAAAATGCTGGGGTGGGGGAACTAAAACTCCTGGCATGTAAGATGTTTGTGTTTTCCTAACTGCCCCACTTTCAATATAATACCCTCATCCTAAACTGTGCTGACTTCCCCCAAAACAGAGAGTGTTTTACCCTTTTTTGCCTTTTTTTGGGGGGGGGTGATGAAGAAAAATGGGTGAAACATTTTCCTGTGCTGTCAGGAGTAGGGAAGGGGATCTGGGGATCTAATTATGCCTTAGACTTTCAATTCAAGATACTTAATTTTAACCTCCTCTTCTCACTTCTTGAAGCAAGTGGTGGGGTCAACTCTTGAGTCTTCTGGGGTTCTGTGAAGTCAGATGAATTCTTGGCAATTTCCTTTCCAGGTTAAGAATTCATTTTCTCAGTTCTCAGTTTCTATGCCTTGCTCAAGAGCTTTCCAGCTTCCAGAATGCTTTTGCTCCCTAATCATCCTTGCATTTGTCTCCAGATTACTTTTGATATCAGTTCCACTTCACTCTTTTATTTTCTTAGATAACTCCATAGGCTTTTTACTATTTTAAAGGTATTAATAGTTTTTTCAAAGTTTGTATGTGATATAGTAGTTATTTAAAATTTCAATTTGATTATAAATCTCCTAAAGTCTTCCCTTGTTTTTTTTCTTTGATTATTTTGTCCCAGTGTGTCTAATACACTTTATGTATCTTGGACTTGATGCCTACAGGTAACTGGTAAATCACTTCTAAGAGACATATTCAATGTTCTCACTCTTGGGGCCAAGGAGATGCAGTGCATGTGGTGCCAGGGAGGGTTCAGTGGGTTAGGCTGTTATGGGAGGGTCTAGAAGAAGGACAAGTCCAAGCAGAAAATGTGTAAGGAAGGAGAAGCCTGGGATCATAGGCTTCTTCCCTAAGCAGCTCTTCTTGGGGAAGAAGGTGTCAGGAGCCCAGAAAACCCAAGCTCTGAGCAGCTGGGAAGAAGGCTGGACAGGGTGAAATGGTTCAGGATGAGAGTCAAATGAGAGGCTCAGGGTCTTACTATCATAGGGTGCTGGCTGGGGAACTTGCAATGGGTTGACTAATTCAAAGCAATAAGGCTGAATCAGGTAATAATTAATGTAACTTTTTAAAAGTTTGAAGTAGTTCTCTTCCTATATGATAGAAGAGGAACTCAGATCCTGAAAGTGTGAATGACTTGCCGGAGGCGCACAAGTGAGCTGCAGAGCTCCAACAGAATACAGCTCGGGACTCTTAGCTCCGCATTCTTGCTACTCTTTTACCTTGCTTTTCATCCATGTTTCTTTGGCATTTATAGGGAAATGGATTTACTAAGTTCCTCATCTGAGAGCCACTGTCTGTTGCCTGTTGAGCTGCCAATGCAAAGGGACAAGAGTCAAGGCCCAGGGCCATCCATCTGCAACCTACAGTGATACAGGCATGCTCCCTGAAATTCTGACACCTGACTTTCAACAGAAGGGCTGCCTATTGGAAAGTCTAAGGTCACTTATACATGGCAGAGACCAGTTTGTCATGCAGCACACAAACAAACACATTCTCCCTGTGTTACCTGCTCCTCAGAGCAGTCCGTGTAGCCAGACCCCGAGTAGCCATAGATCCCTGGTGGAAGCTGATGTGCAGGGGTGCTGATGTCATGAGGCCTCAGGTGATCACCCCTGGTACCGCACACAGCTGGGCAACCCTGCCTTCTGGGGACAGACATTGGCTCAGGAGGGCTGCCTTTGCCGCCCTGAGCGCCCCATCACCGAGCTGTCTGGGCCTTGGAATCTTGTGAACATGTGGGCCTCTATGAGGTGGGTCCGTCGTACTCCTGAACACCAGAGACCTTCCAGTGTCCTCTGAGAATCACGATAGCCTCAGAATATGTCACCCTGGGAGGGGGGCATTCTGCTTCATCCTGTTGGTGCTTCCTGTCTAGAATGCTTGTGTTCTTTCTATCCAAGCCCCAAATTCCAACCCCTCCCCTCCAAGAAGGCCTCTCACTTCGGCTCCATGCTTCCGGTCTGCACTCCCTATCCTTTAAATCATTATTTTGATAAAGCAGGCTTTAAAGAAAAATTATTGCTCACTTTTGGCCAAGCACCTTGAAGCACTCCTACTGTTTTCAAGGGAGAGGAAGGGAGCAGTAGGGTCGCTTTGCACATCCAATTGTGTCTGGCTAGTTAGAACGAACTTCCACTTCCTCTAATTAGTAGTTCTTTAGGTTTATGCCATTCTCATCCCTCCTTGTATTTAACAAAATATAGAAGCAATACAGCAACCAAACTCTGAAGGGTTTTAAAAAGAAGTACAAAGTGAACACCCTAGTTCTTATACCCTAGAGCAACTTTTTTCTCTTTAAAATATTTCTGTGTCTCTCCTAATCCATATATCTCATATTATATATGTTAATACCCATAGTATAAGAAATAAGTTACATTTTCCTATTCTGTATTCTATTTTAGAATCTTTCTTTGTATATATTTTTTCTCAGTGTTGATGGCTACTTGATATTCTACAGCGTAATCACATTCTTTCTAGAGGAAAGAGTCCATTTATTTTATGGGCCCCATTCCACTACCTATACTTGTGCTAGATGCCCATAATTGAGGTAAACACTATAGCATCTTATTGTCATGTTGGATTTTCAAAATGTGGAAATAAAAAGGAAAGCACGTTAGGTAAGGAGGCACACATCAGAGGCCAAGAATTGTAGATCAAAACCTAGGCACTAAGAGTTCTGGGCTGGGTCTGTGGAGTCAGAGGTTAGGGTTAACTAGAAGCAGAAAAAGGGGAAGCCTGAGAGCCGGGAAGTCAGTGAGACACGAGACCTTGCGGGTCAAACGGAGGGGCCTGGGTAACACGTGATCAGGCACCCTTCCACAGCGGGTGTTTGCTCTTTGTTCTCCCTCTTACTCTTCTTGCTGTGCTTGGGTGCTCTTGAGGTCACTGGGGAGGGGGGAGTTGAACAGGTGGTGCTTGGAACTCAGGTAACTTTGCACATATTTCATCTGCCCATGACTAAAGCATGGGTCAAAAAACTGGGATTATAAAGATGTGCCCTAGAACAAGTTCCTGCCCTGCCCATAATGTCGCCCAGGGGATCTGCCCACTCATGGTCCCTACTGAAAGCGGGAGACAAAGAAGTCATAATCGGACTGGACCTAGGGTAAGCACTTGACTCAAAGGCCATGTGAAGTTTGTCCTGTAAAAATGACTGGTCCAATCTGTTTTTTTCTGTGAGGAATTCTGCCGTTTGGAGACCAAGAGGCTATTGCCAGTTAGCGAGGCCTGAGTGTAAAGGAATATGCGTGGAGGAGAGGGGCCTGTCAGCCACAATGTAGCACCTGGGATGAGGTGACAAGGAAATTGCCTCTAAACCTGGTAGAAATAAAAACAGAGTGGAAGTCCTCATTAAAAAAAAAAAAATTGAGAGAGAAGAAAACTTTTTCTCCAAAGATAGCCTATTGTGTGAGTTTGCTATTGCTCCCTTCAACTTTTCCTGGGTTAGCATACACATGTATCTTTTCATTTAATCTTTTCCCTTTCCCTCCCAGAGACACCCTAGCAAATCACTGTTCCTTCCAACTAAGAGATTACTGTATCAAAGATCCTAACAATGAAGCCTCAGTAAAGAAGAAATTCCTTAGAGATCCCCGCATGAGGTTGCCTTTAAGTCACATCTCCAATGCGTAAAAAATTTGGCAAGAAAACCCAAAAGGGCTCACTGCCTACCTTTACAGGAAGACAATTAAATCAATTAAGAGTGAGATACAGTATGCCTTTTGCCTTCAAGGTCAGGCCTTGACTCACTAGAACCTTGGCAAAGTCTTGCTGTCTGGAGGGAGTAAGAAATCATCTCTGTGGCTGACAGACTACTGAGCAGATGGTTAGTAAATCAAGATTCTGATATAAAATGTTGACGCTTTTTTAGCTCAGGAAGATGTGGGTGAAATATTACGAAGTTAATCACATAGAGTAAACCACTGGCCTTAAGGAAGAAGACCATTCAATGTGAGATGAGATCCTAATCGCACCAACCAGCACCATAAAACCAGTTACAGCCCCAAGGCCAATGGGACAGAAGGAAATTCTAATCAAAGAGATATCATTTGTTTTTACAAAAGTGTTTAAACAAGAGACTCCTTATTTTGGTGAATGGATTGTGTATCCTGGATATGCATTAAAGAAGGGAGCATCCTACCTCAGGATTGGTATTATTAGATTTGTATTATTAAACTCCCAATTAAAATGATCCACAATAATCATAATTTAGTAGGAAGAGCTATGTCCAAACACCAAGTCTGCGAAAGGAAGCTGTGGGTTGTGAGTCAACCAATTCCCCTTTCTTCGTCTATCAAATGGGACTCATAATTCCTACTTTTTAGGGTGGACATTCTCTCCCAGGTGGTCTCCCCTTGGGGTAGAATCCAGCAAGAAGGTCCTGGCTAAGTTCTGCCTAGAGGGCGGCTCCAGTGCCGGATGCCCACACCCCGGAGAGCCCGAGACTCTTAGAGGCATGCCTGCAGGGGCTCTGGCACCCAGTCCGCAGATGTTCACCGTCTTGGTGCTGTGGTCCAGAGACGTTCCACAGCACCCAATGCCTTTAGGTAAAGACCACAGCCAGTTGTCATGAGGCATCGTTTCGAAATGGTCACATTAATGCTTTCTGATTTCGTGCAGGTCATTTCAACATATATTATTTCCTC
The DNA here is from genome assembly GCA_004026545.1 of Mormoops blainvillei. NCBI lineage: Eukaryota > Metazoa > Chordata > Mammalia > Chiroptera > Mormoopidae > Mormoops > Mormoops blainvillei. The sequence continues at coordinate 293,598 of PVJD01001019.1, forward strand.
TTATCCTCATAGCACGGTGTGTGTGATAGTTTCTGTTTAACAGAGGGAGACACGGAGGCTCTGAAAGGTGAGGCCCATTGTCTGAGGTGGCGCACCACACCAGCGGCGGAGCCAGGGGCTGAACCACTCATCAGATTACAGCGTGCACATGCTTCCCATAATCCCACTGAAATTCTGCCAAGTCGGCTGGTGGTATGGCACCTCTCCATCAGCTAATGCAGACTTCCTGGACTGCCATTCTCACAGTTTGTCCTGGTTCAGTGCTTCTCAAACACCAACGTGCATACAAATCACCTGGGGCTCTTGTTAAATGACAGATGCAGATGCAATGGGTTTGGAATGAGGCCTGAGAAGCAAATGCCTAGGTGGTGCCGATGCCGCTGCTTTGCTGACCACAGTTTGAGTAACCTAATCCTAGCTGACACACAACACTTCCAAGTTATTCACTGGATTATGAATAGAACCTCTTCTCAAAGCCCAGTACCTTCCCTTCTCCACGAAGTCATGAGTGGCCAGATCTGTGCAGCAGTCCCGAGCAGTTCTTAATGAAATTAAAGCCAGACTGACATCTCTAATACTCCCCAGCTGTTATCTAGTATGTGCCATTAGGGTAATTGTGTGAGAGAGCTGAGAGTTGACGCTAAAATAATAACTAACCAGGGCCTATTTAAAGCTACAGGCAACACAATTAGTAAGGCAAGGAAATTCAAGGTGGGATCATGGGGTGAAAGCAGTGGTAGAAAGAGCAGCAGCCACCGTAGTACCTTTCATGTTTTAAGCTCTTACGCATTTGATGGGTAATCATTACAGAAGTTCAGCCAGAAAGGCAGTATTACAAATTTTTAGTTATTCATATTCTACTTTCATTGATAAAGTACTCTAAAGAGTGTCCAAGAGTTTCTAACGTAGGACAAGAAAGCACAAGCTTAAATGCGGGGACGAGAAGAAAAATCCCAGTGTGGGAAAGCAGGGCCAGGAGGGTGGCTCCCTCGGGCACGCGGGGCCTGCGGGGCCTGTGGGCCCGCCAGGGGTTACCCGGGCCTGGTCCCCAACTTTTCAGGAGCCAACGATTGTTTTTGGATTTTGGGGGCCCTGAAGAAGGAGGACGGCAGTTACTTAGGCATTGGCACTTTTGGCCCTGCCATGGAACGCCAGCCTTAAGGAAAACCCTGCAGGTTTTCTTGATGAGCGTGCAACCCATGCAACCAATTACCACCCAGCAAAAATAATTACACTGTGCCTTAATACACTATTCAAATGCCTACTTTCCCTGGAGACTGAAGGCTCTGGGGCAGGGACGATCCCCCCATTTTTTCACTAGGTCGGACCTTTTCCTCTGGCCCTCAGGCTAGATCCCAGCATTCCCTCACTCGCACTTTTCTCTTGCAAAAACCGTTTTTCCTCGCTCCCTCCATCTTATTTATCAGACAAGAGCCCAGCTCTGGGCGAGCTCAACCTTCTCCTTCTCTGAGCCTGCACCCGAGCAGCTGCTTGTAGACAGAAAAATGCAACAGAGCTAAATGATTCACTTTAAATTCACAATCTCCAGCTTCAAATGGGCACTCAAAACTGCCCAGCAGGTCTTTTATTTTTCTCTTGTTACTTACTTCCCTATTCTCTGAGAAGGCTATTTTATACCTTCTTTTCTCTCCTCAAACCTCCTCCATTCCTTCCTCTGTCCTCAGATGATGACTTCTCATTTCATGGATAAAATTGAAAAATCGTCTTTACTTCACCAAACCTGCAATCTTTACTGGGGCCCATTTTCTCCTTCTTTGCTCGGGTTAAAATGGAAAAAGTACCCTGCAGCCTATCAAAGTCCAGTCCCTTCTCCACGCACCCTGGATCTCATCCCTTCAAATGCGGTCCCAATTTAGTTGTCCCTGTTAATACATTACCAGTTTTTCTCTTTCTTACTGGATCAGCCTCACTGACAAACAAATATGCCTTATCATCTCCTGTATTTATTAAAAACAAAACAAAGTCTCTATTAACCCCACATCTCTTTCCATACCACCCCCTTTCTTTCTTTCTTTAAGTATATTTTATTGATTATGTTATTAGGGTTGTCCCCGTTTCTGCTCTTTGCCCCCGCTCTGCCCGCTACCCCCATTCCCACCAGCAATCCCCCCATCTTAGTTCAGGTCTGTGGGCCGTGCATGTAAGTTCTTTGGCTTCGCCATTTCCTCTACTATTCTTAACATCCCCTGTCTATTCTATACCTACCAACTATTCTTAAACCCTGTACCTTTCCCCCCATTCTCTTTTTTCCCCCTCACAGCTGATAACCCTCCAAATGATCTCTATACCTATGATTCTGTTCTTGTTCGGGTGGTTTGCTTAGCTTTTCTTTTTTATAAGATTCATTTGTTGATATTTGTGAATTTGTTGCCTGTTCAGTGTTCATACTTTTGATCTTCTTTTTCTTAAATAAGTCTCTTTATCATTTCATGTCATAATGGCTTGGTGATGATGAACTCCTTTAGGTTTACCTTGTCTGGGAAGCACTTTGTCTGCCTTTCCATTCTAAATGATAGCTTTGCTGGATAGAGTAATCTAGGTTGTACATCCTTGTTTTTAAATATTTTGAGTGCTTCTTGCCAGTCCCTTCTAGCCTGCAAAGTTTCTTTTGAGAAATCAGCTGATAGTCTTAGGGGTTCTCCTTTGTAGGTAGTTCTCTCTTTATCTTTAACCTTTGGCATTTTAATTATGATGTGTCTTTGTGTGGTCCTCTTTGGGTCCAACTTGTTTAGGATCCTCTGTGCTTCCTGGACTTTTATGTCTATTTCCTTCACCAAATCAAGGAAGTTTTCTTTCATTATTTTTTCAAATAAGTTTAAATTTCTTGCTCTTCCTCTTCCCCTTCTGTCATCCTTATGATTTGGATGTTGGTATGCTCGAAGAAGTCCCAGAATCTTCTTATACTATCCTTATTTTTTTTTAATTCTTGTTTAATTTTTCTATTTTGGTTGAATGTTTATTTCTTCCTTATATTCCAATCATTGATTTGAATCCTGGCTTCATATCCTCCACTGTTGGTTTCCTGCAGATATTTCTTTATTTCATTGAGTTTAATCTTCATTTCTTCCTTTATGTTGTTGCCATATTCAGTGAGTTCTTTGAGCATCTTGATCATTAGTATTTTGAACTCTGCATCTGATAGGTTGACTATCTCTGTTTCATTCAGTTCTTTTTCTGGGGTTTTGTTCTGTTCTTTCATTTGGGTCATATTTCTTTGTCTCCTCAATCTGGCATCCTCCCTGTGTTTGTTTCTGTGTATTGGTAGAGCTACTTTGACTCCCTGTAAAAGGCACCTGTAAATTGTGTGGGACCGAGACTTAGGTAATTGCCCGGGTGGGGCAACCTGCTTTACCACTTGTGACTCTGTATTGGGGGAGGGCTCGGAGAGGGGACTGTGCTGCTGCCTGGCTTCTGTGGATTTGCCCAGCACTCACCCTGTTTCCAGTCACTTTATCCACTCTTTGTATGGGACAGGCACCTTGCCAGCTGTTGCCCTGGTATTGAATCCCAGAGTGGGTGGGTTTGCATATGTTTTAAGACTGTGTGGGCCCTTTAAAAAAGTTTCCTGAAAATTCAGCAGCTTTTTACACTGCCCCAACCCCTACTGGTTTTTACAGCCAGAAGTTATGAGGATTTATCTTCCCGGCGCTGGCACTCTGGGCTGTGCAGTCTGGTCTGGGACTGGGATTGCTTGCTCCCAAGGTACCTCTCCTGATTTTTGTCCACCACATATGAATACCACATGGGGAACCCCCGTGCTCTTTCTGCCACTGCCGCTGCTGCCACCTCTCTGCACCGCATCTCCTCACTTCTCTGCCCTGCCTCTGCATCTCTGCCCCTCCTACCTGTCTAGATGACGGCTGCTTCTTTAAATCTTTGGTTGCCAGACTTCCATACCATTTGATTTTCTGACATTTCTGGGTGTTATTTGTTTTGAAATTTAGTTCTAATTCTTTTTTTCTTTTTGTGGTTGCACAAGGAGGCAAAGCATATCTTCCTATGCTTCCATCTTGACCGGAAGTCCTCCCATTTCTTAAGTTCATAGCCCAAGCCCTTACAAATAAATGTCCGTACATCAGCTTCACACTTACTCTTACCCCGCTTCAGATTGGCTTTTACCTTCTTCCACCTTGTCAGTGATTTCAACACATGCACTTCGCATGTGCATGACCAACTTTCCAGACCTCCAGGAAGTAAAATCGAATGAATGACTTTTAGTCTCATCTTAATATCTCAGTAGCAGTCAATCACCTTTTCTTTGTATTCATTCTTGGAGTCTCATGATACCTATTTCTTCTCCTTTATCTGACTTCTGAATTAGAATATTCTCTCTCCCTGAGCAATCTCATCCAGTCCATTGGCTTATGTTATTTTTTAAGTTGGTTTCAATTTTTATCAAAGGTACATACACACAGAATTTAAAAATCATACTGTTAAAAACCTGTTGATATTATTGTCCAAACATCAAACACATCAGATAGTATGATGCTTCCATTTATTTTTCCAGAGTCTTCCATAGCTTTCTGATCCTCCTGCTTCAGTCCAACTTGGCTCTCCCACACAGCTGATACCCCATGACTTTCCTTCCCCACTCTGCTGTGTTAACTGAAATCTTTCTGGGATCCTATCCTCCTTCTTGGTTTACAACTTTATGTGGCCGAAGGATATCCTTCAATAGTTTTTTAAGAAAGAGTACATACATTTGAATTCTTATAATTATGAACACACACTTATTTTATCTTCATTCTTCGGGTTTATAATTTAGCTAAGAATATAATTCCATGTTAAAAATCATGACCATTCAGAATTTTGAAGCAGTGATCCATTTTCTTCCAATTCTCAGTGTTGCTGTTGAAAAGTCCAATGCTATTTTGAATCCATTTATTTTGTATATCATTTTTTTCTTCCTATCTGGAGGTTTTTAGGATCTTCCCTCTACATCTAGGTTCTAAATTTCACAACGTAATATGTCATGCTGTAGGTCTGTTTTCATTTATTGTGCAGGGCACTTGATGGCTCCATTTAAGCTGGAGAAATGTGTCTTTTAATTTGGGGAAATTTTATTGAATCAGCTTAGTTGAATGCTTGCTTCTTGTTTCAATCTTCTAATTGTCTTTTTTGTTGTTTATTATTTATCCTTTTGTTATTGTTCTTGTTCTATGATCTATGATATTGCCTCTAATTCATACTCCAACTTTTATATTGATTTTAAAATTATTGTCAGATCAAAATCTTCAAACATTTTAAATTATTCTCAGTTCCCTTTCCATACCATTCTTTTGTTTTATGGGTATCATGCCATCTGTAGCCATTCGGAGAATATTAGTTATCATTTGATTTTGAGGTTATTTTCCTTCCTTCTTTTTTTCCCTCGTTGTATATTTTTGTTTTTTCTTCATTTTGAAGATGTTCCTAATATATCTGTTATTCTTGTTTGTTTATTTGTACCTAAAAGAGAGTTAACTGCAAGCTCTGTGATCCTGATAGGGCTTTATCAGTTGATATATTTTATTGTAGATTACAGTAGCCAGACTGGTGTTTTTTCCATTCTCCAAACATGAAGGATCCTTTCTACCTCAAGGACCTTGGATATTAGGATCTATCGAAAAGGTTCCCTTCACTCCCTTACACACACACATACTCTGTGCACCCCCGCAACACGTTCTTGCCTGAAGCCTTCTTTCTCCTTTAGATCTTTGCTTACACATCACTTCTTTAGATGGGCTTTCTCTGACTGTTCCATCTAAATAAAATAGCTCTCCATTATTCTCCCATTTCCTTCCTCTTTAATATTTACCACAATTTAATTTATGTAATTGAAAACTTATGTATTATGCAGCTGAGTACTTTTCTGTTTCCTGTTGTCTAAAAACAAGCTATGTGTGGGCAAGGACCATTTCAGTTTGTTCAGTGCTCTGGCCTCAGGGCTTAGCACTGAAATACAGCGTGTTCAACAGATATTTATTCACTTAGTCAGTGAATGGATGGATATATAAGTGAATAGAAATGCTAGGTTTTTGGTCAATCTCTGCTATAAGTAGTTCTATAATCTTAAGCAAGTTACTTTACTTCTCCAAGCTTCATTTAACTTCTCCAGACTTAGAATAACAGTGCTCATTCTACTTTAGAGGTATTTATGAGGCATAAGTGAAATAATTGATATAAATGTGCTTAGTACGAAGGTTTACATAAATATGAGGGATTATAAGAGACTGAATGTGACTTACTCTATCTTTTCTGATTTTTTTCTTCTTTTCATGTTGAAACCTCAATTTAACACTTCAGGAATCATACCTTCAGAGCGTCTTCTACGTGGTGCTGTTATTAAGAGTTCTTTTGAGAACCAAATTAACTAAGCTCTTAGATGTGATTCAAATCAGACATGCCTTATTCAGACTTCTGAGCAAAAAAACGTCATGAGAAGATTCCAGTTTCTGGTTCTAGTTCGATGCAGGGAATGGGCAATATAATATCAACTCATGTTCTGCTTTTAAGTATAAGGAAGGAAGATATAATAAATATTCCTACTTAGGGATGAGGATTAAATCATGCCTCTATTTATACTATAATTTTCCTACATTTGCCCCGAACTAACCAAAACAAATGATACCCTACTCTAGTAAGAGTGTCGTCAAGCTAGAATGCTTATTCATTGCTGATAGAAATGTAAATTGATATAATCCTTCTAGAAAGCCATTTAGAATTATGTACAACATGACTTAAAGATATTTATAATTTTTGGTACCATAAATGTTCTTTTGAGAAATTATCCTAAGGAAATGATCCAAAATATAGGAAAAGTTCTATATTAAAAATTATTATTTCCTGTATTTAACAGTGATAACTATTTAGAGATGACAGGATATATTTCCAATAACATATTAAAGGTCAAGTAAATTTATGGAGTATATTTGGCAGAACATTATGCAGCCAAAACAATCAAGACAATAAAAGCTATAGAAAAATGTGGAGAAATGTTTATGATACAGTATACCAAATTGTACACTCATTATTACTGACTTAAAAGTTTTTAAAAGAAAGTTTAAGTAAACATCACAAAAATGCATTCTGTTTAAATGGGAAAATAATGGAGGAATTATTTTCTCATGAGCACCTCAGAACTGGCCAGTCAGTCAACGGCTTGGTGTTTCTGAACTTCGGGAAAAGGATATAAAGAAAAACAATGATGGAGAAGGGAATATCATCTTCAACTGGATGTTGAGCTTCTTAAAGCTGAGACATTGCTCTGACACCTCTGACACTCTCTTCAGAGTTTAACTTGGGCCTATGTGCAGAGTGAACACAGGCGTGATTATCAAATGCACATCCTGTTAGTCTTCCTTAGCTCTCGTTCCAGTTCTGAGGCTCTTTTAATTCTTGCACGCTGCAGGACTGAGCATTAATTAGAAAGAAAGCAGGCCTCCCTCCTTCTTTTAAGAGTATCTCTTGATAAAGGGAAGCAAAGCAGAAGTCTCTAGCTTAGGCATCAGCAAACTTTTTCTATAAAATGCTGGAGTAAATATTTTGGACTGTGCAGATCATGAGATCTCCATTTCCACTACTCAGTTTTGACTTAGTACAGTGAAAGAAGCCACAGACAACTCATAAACAAATATTTGTGTGTCCCAATAAAATATTTTCAAACACAGGTGACAGGCTGTAGTTTGTGGACTCCTGATGCAGTTAACATATTTTCTTCCCCGTGTGCTTGTGACGCCTCCATTGGCCATCACTGTTCAGTTAGTTCCAGATGTTCCTCCCCTCTTTAAACAGCTCCTACTTCCACTGACCATTAAATCAACTTGGCATCAAATCTCAACATATTGTGCAGAACTTTGCCTTTCAAAGTATAATCGATTGATCTGAAACTTTGGCAACACCAGGAAGCTGGTTAAAATATGAGAATTGGAGGCCCTAGCCCAGATGCACTGAGTCAGAACCTTCACTGCAACAGGCTCCTGAGGTGATTCACATGCACATTGTATCCTGAGAAGTTCTGCTCCAGAGAACAAACCGCAGTTGCCTGTGTCACTCTCTCTGAAATAGCCGTGATACTATGTGGCTCTTTGAAGAAGTTAAATTGGAGAAGCCAGTTAGTGTGTCATTACCTGGTCTTCCTCCTGGACGACTCCTCAACTCCTCCTCACCTCCATTAAGGCTGACAAACGGCTTACTGGCTGATGACAATAATAGTGGATTTGTTTTCTTCCCAAACCTAGGGCCCACCGCTCCATCCTGTCAAGGGTTAAAGTCAGTTATAGATCCATACTTTCACATTCTCTTCATGTGGTTCTCCAGCAAGGTATTGGGCCCCAAAAGTAAATTAAGACCCCTGTGTATCCAACAATTCTGCAAGGCAAAGATGCAAATCAGCTAGCCACAATTCTGTTCATGAAGCCAATGAGTAGTTTAGAGAGAGGTATGAAAGCTTAGTAGGCTTGTGCCCAAATTGTGAGGAGGACGTAGCTCGCTGAACCATGTAAGACTGCTGTTTTTGGAGGTCAAGAAATGGTTGCCTATCGCCCATTCCACATGATTCACCCTAATGGTAACCCACGTAACTCATATCGCAGCCTAACACCTGACACTTGTGGAACACTTAACAATGAGCCGGAGCCCTTGCTGGACAAACTTCACACCCCACTATTCCTCTTAATTCTCAGAACAACTTGGAAAGTAAATTTTTATGTTTCCTATTTTACAGACAGGGGAATAGAAACTCAGATGAGTAAATGACCCAAGATCATTTGCAAACTGAGGTTTCAGTTTCAGAATCCAGGTTTATTCCACTGAACCACAACACTTTTCTTTAACTCACTCTCTTTCTCAAGATGAAGCCTAAACTCTGGGGCTATGAAAACATTCTGTGGACTATCCTGGCATACATTTGAAACAGCATATTGAGGTAGGCAAGTGGGGCTTAGGTGTCTTCTGTCCAGGGCTCCCCTGGACCTCTTCTTGGCGCCCGCCTAGGAAACTGATGCTATCGTGGCTGCTTGGGAGCTCCTACCAAAGGGCCCTGACTGTCCTCTTCTCCAGATCAGTGATTCTTAGCAGTGTGTAACCTTTAGTCACACCTCAAAATCACCTGGAAGGACTTCTTAACGACAGATAATGGGGCCCAAACTCTAACATTTCTAATTCAGTAGGTCTGGGGTAGAGCCCAATAACTTTAATTTCTAACAAGTTCCCAGGTTACTCTGATGCTGCTGGGTCTGGAGACCATACTTGGAGAATCACTGTTACAGACTTTAGCCATCCTATCCTCTAGCTCCTTCTTGGAGTTAAGCACTCCTAGCACTCTTACCTTCCCACCCCTATTCACTGCTAAACTAATCTGAGGTGCTATTATGACTTAATAAATTCATGGCATGATAATAACAAATAATAATAGAGGACTTTCTCAATGCCAAGTGGATCTACCACACATTTAGATACAATGCAAGCTGTGTGCTCTTTCATGTGAAACCCACTGTAAGGGTAGACCTTACCCCATTTGGGGATACAGTTCTATGTCAGAAGTGCTCTGGGTATATTTTCCACTTTTGGGGTGAAAAGTGTCAAATTTCTCTGTATTTTGAGTCCCCTTCTGGTATTCCAGATTCTTCCTCTTGCTGCCTTGGCTTTACCTATAGAATCCCTCAGGATAGCGTTTCAGCAAAAAGTGTATAAAAAGAAAACAAGAAGGGGAAGGGACTAGACAAAGAACACGTATGAATGACCCACAGACATGGACAACAGTGTGGGAACTGACTGTGGGAGCAGGTGGTGAGAGGAGGAGGGCAAAGGGGGGAAAATTGGGACCACTGTAATAGAATAACAATAAAAATGATTAAGTAAATAAAATGGCATTAAAATATTTTTAAAAAAAGAAAAAAGAAAACAATGTCTTGTCCCCATGATAATTTAAGGGTGTGCATAGTGACCAAACGTCCTGAGAGGTGTGAACAGCTTGGAGTCCTCCAGCGGGTAACCACTGAGCTCATACACCTCCAGAGTGGCTGGGAATCTTCCTGTTTCTGACGCGTGAGGCTTTTTTGGGAGTGGCTCTCTGCCATATGCTTCTTCCTGGACTTTCTCTCCCTTGGGACTCCCTCTTGGTTTCTCACAAACGGGAGTTGTCAAGCTGATGCCATTACTTGTCCCTTAGGACCTAAAGCAATTCCTGATCGCCCTTGGCTTCAGCCTGGCCCATTCCTTCCCCTTGTTGCTTTGATGCCCTAAGCTTGTATTCTTTCCACCTCCCCATGCTACTGGACAATTGACGTAAATGTTGCCCAAGAGTGACGTGTTTTCCCTCTCGTTTCTCAGGCACTCTTGTGCGTCACACCACCAAACACTTTCTGTGTCCCAGGATGGCAAAAGCTTTCATTCATTCAACACATGTATTGAATGACTCAAATTTTAAAAAATTTTTTCTAATTATAGTTGACACACAACATTGTATTATTTTCAGGCATACAACGTAGTGATTAGACATTTGTATATCTTATGAAGTGGTCACCATGATATGTCCAGTACCCACTGGCCCCATAAATTGTTACTACAACATGATTGAGTGTATTCCCTCTGCTGTACATTACATCCACATGACCTATTCACATGTTGGCTGCTAGATGGGAGGGGCTGGGGGATGGGTGAAAAAGCTGAAGGGAACTAAGGAGTACAAACTGCCAGTTATTAAATGATCCTTATATACCAGGTACTGTGTTAAGTACTGAGAAGGCAGGTGCATTTGACATGCAACATTTTCCCTAAATAACATGTATTTCACTGAAATCCTGAGTAAACTGACACTAGAAATCAGATAATTGGAAAACACAACAGTATGTGATCAAATCAGATGCTAAGTAACTGCATCGACCACTGTCTGACTCAGGGTCAGCACTTCCTGTAAATCAAGTGGGGGTGACTGAGACAGCATGACTATAGGGATTTCTTCCCCAAGGTTACTTAGACAAATTCTCCCATTTTTTTTTTGCTGCTTTGATTGTGGTATAGATAATGCAAATGTGAGGGGTTTAGGTTCATATTAATTCAGATTCTGTTTTTTACTGCAGTTATCTAAAGAAATATAACATAGGCCAAGACAACTTTTATGTGAGAGACAAGGTGGAGGGTAACCTTATGAAACTTGGTATGTGAAACGTGGCTCAAATGCCAGGAGTAACAGGGGTTTCTTAAAGACTCCTAGCCAGCCAAGAGTTCTCTTGGGGGTGTTAAGTGTCTGGCAGAAGATGGGGATGAAGACACAGACCATCAAAACTCTAAACTTGAATTTTACTTATGTGAATTTTGACGAGATCTTTTTCTTTAATGGTGTGAAATTAATCTTATACACCAGGCCCAATAGCGTATATATTTTTTTCTCTCTATGGCTGAGGACCAAGTGAGTTTCAAATGACCCTTTAAAAATCTCACTGTAGCTCTAGATGAGAAGTCTCAAAACCAGGAATTAAGAGTCACTGGGAAGCCTAGCATATCAGCAGAAAGGTTGGCAATTGAATTTATAATTATCAACATTCCAAAATAGCTTTCTAAACATAATTGCCAAAGACTCAAACCACAAAAGTACTGATTACCAAATCTCACTGTGCAAAACAATTTTTTTAGGCACCCAAAATACCATAAAGGCAATTTTAAATGCAAACAACGGGCTGGGAATTTTTTTGCAAAATTAATGAAAAAATTGCACATTACATACAGGCAGGCAATGGGAGGTTTATAGTTGTAACACAGGTAAATAATACAATAATTAATAAATAATAAGTCAAGAATAAACTCTGCGTTTTGTGTACTTACAACTGTAAACTGACTTTTGCCCACTCCTGTATTTAATAATAAATACAGAGGTTTTACAAATCAGTAAGAAGAAACCTAATACCCTAACATAAAAAAAGGTATATTAATTAGGGGAGCGCTCACAGTCGGAACAGCAAAATCTCCATGGCTTATTACAACAGAGGAACTTTCTCACTCTCATAATCTAACTTAAGTAAGTGTTCCTCATTGGTGGGAGGCTTTTTCCTCTTGGGGCTCCATCATTTTCAACATGTGGCTTCCAAGATGATTGCATTCCACTACACGAACCAACGGAAGAGTTGAAAAATCATGAGGGTTCATGTATGGGACGCTGTAGGGGCCAGGCCTGGAAGAGGCACATGTCACGTTCATTCACATTCCACTGGTTACAACTGACTCACTCACAGGGAAATATTTAAGTGCGAGGGGGGGAAGGGAATATTGTATACTCGTGTGTCTAGAAAGAAGAAAAAATTGTTGATGAACAACTACCTAGTCCCTGCCACAGCCAAATTGTGTGCCTTATAGAAGCCAAATAGTATACATCTATCCATTTATGTAAACACATAAAACTAAATTAATCTCAATTTCTGACAACAGCTGTGAGATGTAAGAGTGCCATGTAGGATCTGCAAAGAAGGTGTTTACAAAACAGTCTTGCAACTCAATCTCTCATCTACCTCAAGAGTATAAAAAGACTCTGAAGTTACAGATGCTAAGAGGATTTGTATCAGGCAAGAGAGTTATTGGTGTTGTAGGAGGCTTACACCTCTCCCTCCCTCCTTTTAAGCCTAGTAAGAGATTTCAATGAGAACTCAGATAACTGATCATCTTATCCAGGGGGAGCGTGTCTGACTTCTGCTTGAGAGGCCTAAAGAGGGGGGAACCTGGAGTCAGTAGTTGGCAGAAACAGACAAGGGGTTGCAAGTTGGGAAGTAACTTCGCTCCTACCATGGGTGAGAGGTTTAGGTTTTTTGTCACATTTGAGAGCCACATGCCAGGGAGAGTTGGTGAGCTGCTGCCTGAGATCCTGCCCAAGAAGAGCCGCCTGGGGTGGGGGGACATGGGAACATCAGCAAAGTAAGCCGGAAATTTACTACCAGATCTTAGAGGCTCAGAAAGGCAATTTAAATGACAAGCTGGAAGAAATGCATCCACATATTAAGGGAATTACAAGAGAGAAATTCCCAACAACAGGGTAGGGTTCCCTGAAGAACCCATAGAAATGCCCCATGAGAGAAAGAATGAGCTTAAGTACTTGTCAGGACCAGAGAGCACTGAGGCCAACTCGTGAGAGCATCAGTCAAGTAAGAATTCTCCTGCATCCTTTCCTCCCCCCACCCCCATGCCCCTGCTCCGCGCTCTAGCTATGTAGGCTCAGAAACCAAACGGGCAAGTCAGAGGAGAGGTTAAAGTGCTGGGTGAGGAAAGAAGAAAGAAGCCCCCTTTCCTGCCTCAGGTAGCAGGCCTACACTGGCCAAACTGGAGGTCAGGGAAAGTGGGGAGACTTTGCCTTTAAGTAAAGACTGATGTTCATGTTGTTACTCTGGGCTGGACATTAATTACTGAAGCAAACTGCTTTGTGACCAAAAGTGATTGAAGGGCTTCTCATTATCTGAAGTGACCTGGTTTTCATCTGAGCAGAGGATGAGTTTCAATGTGCCCTGTGAGACTGTATATGTGACTTCAATGCAATCATTTCAACTACACGTGTAAACGTTTTTGAAAAGATAATGACATGCTAACTAGCAGAATCTCGGGAGGGTGGGACTGTGGACAAATGAGTTTCCTTTTCATTTGTGTATGTATCTATGTCTTTCAAAGTTCCCACAGCACACATTCTGTTTATGACACAATCAGGGTGATTATACGTACCATACCGCACATATGTGGTGATTTATACATGATGTGAAATGCAGTAAATTGTAATAATTGTAAGATATTTTGCCACCTTCTCCCTTGCAAGGTGACTATTTACTGGATACTTGACTTCAAAATCATAGAGTGTAAAAGCCATCATTATTTGATTTATATACATTAAACTGAACATTAAATTCATTTTAATGGCCGTATTGGTATCAGCCCGTGTCTTAAAGTGTCACGTTTATAGAAATTGAGTGATCATTTCACAGTACATCCATCTCATCTACCCTTTTGCCCTCCAACATCTGTCTGCTATTTCCGTATTTCCTCCTTCTGAGTCCTCATTAAGTTATCTGTCTTAAAAGAGGAAATATTTGGTGTCCAACTGAAACCCTACAGTTTTCAAGAAGGTTTCATCATATGTACATAAATCTCCTTCCCCTACTGAGTCCCCCAGTGAGTAAACCTGGTCCACGTGACTGAGGGACTGACTGCGGACTGCCTGACTCTTTTTTGGATGTGAGGCTTATTCTCTTAACTGGGTGACTGTCTCCGAGCTAGAGAACGCGTGTGGTCCTTCCACATGCCTTGAGCCTGCAACTGCCCATTCCTGGGCACACGTCAGGTAATCAATTTGTCACATCAAACAGATTCAGGGAGAAAGACATGATTTTTTTCATTCTTGTTCCTCTTGGGTGGTCACCTCTCAGATCTTGAGCCACTCAGGACAGATTTACTAGCCACGGTTCTAAGGCAGCTGTTGTTTTTCTGGCCTGCATTTGGAGAGGTTTACTGATCCGTATGCCAGGTGAGGCTCAGAAAGGAAGGGAGAATGAAAATAAACACCACAAACAATGTACGCCTGCTGTCTGATCTGGCTGGGAATTTGGGGATGATCAGTGGACTATCAGCTTGTGCTAACTCCATCCCCCAAATAACAAAGTATTTTTGTTATTTGCCACCACTACCCTTAGCTGCCTTCTATTGAGAGCCTTCTCTTTATATTTTACTATGCACTTTATAAACATTATCTCAGTGAGTTTCTGTAACATTAACAAAGTACGGAATTATTCACCCTCCTTTACAGAAGAGGAAACAGAGGTGTTAAATGACTTATCTGGGGTCACTCAGCTGCCAAATGGCAGGATGGGATGTCCGTTCAGGCTTGCTGGCTTCTAATGCCTATACTGTCTCCACTATATCATGGCTTCTCTAAAAACTGTTTCTTTAAACAGTAGTTTCTTCCTAAGTTAAATGTACTCTTTTACATGACTCACCAATTCTATTCCTATCTACCCATTAGAAATGAAAGCACATGTCCACACAAAGACACATATACAAATGTTAAAAGAAGCTTATTTCTAATATCCCGGGCCAGGAGGCAACCCCGATGTCAATCACCAGATGAACACAGGCATAGCGCAGAGATGTCGCGAGGTCGGCTCCAGACCACCGCAATAAACCACCTGTTACAGGGAAGAGAGTCGTACTCTCTGCTAGTGGGGGGTTTTGCCTTCAATTAGTAAAAAAAGAGCAACACCATTGAAGAGCCGTAAAGTGAGGTATGCCTACAGACAGATGAATCGGTAAACAAATCGATTAGACTAGATTTAGGTAAAAGATAAATAAAATGTGGCATATCCGTATAATAGAACCCGACTCAGCAATGAAAAGGTAGGCACTACTAATATGTGCAACAACATGGGTGAACCTCAAAAACTTCTTCCTGAATGAAAGAAGTCAGATACAAAAGACTATGCATTTTATCATTTTATTTATATGACGTTTCAAAAGAAGGCAAACCTGTTGAGACACACACCTGGCCAATGATTTGTTAGGGCTGCAGAGAGAAGTGGGAATGAACTACAAGGGGGGGAGGAGGCTTTTGAGGGGCATGGTTGCACAGCTGTATAACTTACTAAAAGTTATCAAAACTGTACATTTAAAAAGGGAGAACTGAATGGTATTGTGACTTTAATAAAGTGGTTAAAAACGAATGTATCCATTTCAAGTTTACAGATGACAAAGGCCCATTTCATTATTCCCAAACTAGCCAATCCCCATTTGTCCTCTCGTGCAGGCAAACACTGACAGGTTACGTCTGCCTAATCTAGATTTCAGATCAATGAAATCACACACCGGCATGCTTCGCATAACATTTTGGTCAGTGACAGACCGTATCTATGACAGTGGTCCCAGAAGATTATATTGGAGCTGAAAAATTCCTATCACCTAGTGATGTCGTAGCCTTCATAACACCACAGTGCAACCTGTTAATGACTCATGTGTTCGTGGAGAGGCAGGTGTAAACACACCCACCGTGCTGCCAATTGTATGAAAGTACAGCAGCACGTGCAATTCTGGACAGTACACAATACTTGAAAATATAATAAACAACTGCTTTATGTATTGACCATACTATACTTTTTATCATTATTTAGAATGCATTCTTTCTACTTATAAAAAATATTTGCCCTAAAAGAGTATACCGTGTCACGTGGGTAGCAGCTTCATACATCTCGTGGTTACTGCGTCTCTCAGTTGTTTCATTTTCTCTTGTGCTTGATTTAATCTCATGTTGTTTTGTTCAAGCATACACAATCCCTGCTAATGTTGCCAGTAAGAGGTTGCCTCAAATGATTGACCTGGAAACAAAATCAAGAGTGATTAAGGACTACGAAGGTGCATAATCAGTGATGGTTATTGCTCACCAGTCAGGCATGTCCCATTCAACCCCAGCTACTGTCTTGAAGAATAAGAGCAAGTGATGGGAGCTGTGAAAGGATCTCTTTTGTTGAAGGCAACAAGACTAACAACAATTCAACAAAGGCCTATATCAGATGCAAAGAAACTTCTAATAGCCTGGATGGAAGGCCAGACATGGAAGTGTATCCCTCTCAGCCATGTGATGATCATGACCAAAGCAAAATGTTTGTTTGCAATGTTGAAAGAAAAGGCTGGACCTGACAATGGTGTTGAATTTATTGCTAGCTCTGGATGATTTAACTGATTCAAGATCATCATTAATTACATAACGTGAAAAATGAGTAGTGAGTCTGCAAGTGCTAATGTGAAGGAAGCTAAAGCATTTTTGGAAACTCTAGATAAGCTGATTATGAAGCAAAATTACTTACTAGAACAAATATTCAATATGATAGAACCTCCGTGTCCTGGAAATAGATGCCTAAAAGGACTTTCATCCATAAAGAAGTCAAGTCAATGCCAGGTTTCAAGGTCTTTAAGGACAGAAGAAGTCTAACTGGGTGGCGGCGGGGGGGCAATGTTACAGACTAGAAATTGAAACCTTTTGTGATATAGCACAGTGAGAACCCCAGGGCCTTCAAGCATGTCAATAAGCACACACTGCCAATGTACCATGGGAGCAATAAGAATGGATAGAGTAACCAGCTCCCCTTCCAGGATACCCTCTTGAATTGCTATGCCAGAGAAATAAAATGAAGAGGTACTGCTTGGAGAATAACACACTTAGCAAGATTTTGCTTATTGTTGATGATGCTCAAGGACATCTTCCTTTCATTGGTGATATTTATATCAAAGGGGCATGTCTTCCTCCAAACACCATCACTTTGATCCAAACAATGAATCAGTTAGAGCAGCCTTTAACACCTACTACCTGAGGAGGACCTTCGCCCCAGATATTGCTGCCACTGAGAAAGACCATAATGCAATTCAGAATGGATTGCCACACCTATGACTGCATCAAAAATCTGGCTTGGGCTTGGCATGATACCACCAGGGAGTATATCAATGACATCTAGAAGACACACAAGAGGTTCAAGCCCTTTTAAGGGCTTGCCAAGGATAAGGAAGTTGCAAAAATCAACAAAGATGTGAATGAGGTGCAAACAACTTTAACCTGGATGTGGATGAGGGCGACACCGAGGAGCTCCTAGAGGCAGTTCCCGAGCAACTGAGTAGTGAGGAGATGTCAGAACTGGACAGGAACATATAGCTGTACAAGAGTGAAGAGGAAAAGAAACTACAGAAGAAGAAAAAGAAGAACCCCCAAGAAAATCCACAGTGAAGGGTTTAGCAGAAGCTAAATAAGCAGACCTCAACAGGCTCTCTAAAATGTTTGAAAACATGAACCTCAACAGTGAAAAATGTTAACTAACAAAGTCAGTGTTCATGGCACATACCTGCTTACAAGCAAATCTATGATGAAAAAAAGAAACAAACCAAGTAAACCACCATGGACATGTTTCTGAAAAGAGTGACACCTCCTTAAGAAGAGCCTCAGGCAGACTCTTCGGGAGGTGTTCCAGAACAAGGCACCATTAGCGTAGGCGACAACAGCTCCATGGGTGTTACTGCCCCCGAAGACCCTCCAGTGGGAGGAGCTGTGGAGGTGGAGGCAGTGATACTGATGTGCCTAACTCTGTGAAGGCCTAATGTGTACGTTTTTGTGTCTTAGCTTTTTACCAAAAAAAGTTTAAAAAGTAAAAAGAAAAAGAATAGGATATAAAGAAAAAAATATTTTTGTATAGCTGTGCAATGTATTTGTGTTTTAAGCTGTGTTATTAGGTAAGAGTGGTAAAGTTAAGAAAATAAAAATGTTTATAAAGTAAAAATGCTGTAGTAAGCTAAGGTTAACTTACTATCAAAGAAAAATGTTTTGTGTAAATTTAGCGTAGTCTACGTGTACAGTGTTATAAGGTCTACAGTGGTGGACAGTAGTGTCCTAGGCCTTCGTGCTCATGCACCACCCACTCACTGACTCACCCAGGGCAACTTCCAGTCACTCCAGGAGCCAATCCCAGCAGCTAGTGGAGCTGTGACCACCACCACATCTCCCCCCGACCCCCACCCTCTCATTGTAAAGGGCAGCCCTGATATAGTTGCCTTCACTTCAAGATTTGGTGACAGACACATGGAAGCCACTGAAACTGTCTCTGGCTACCAAAATAGTAAACAAAAAGCAGTATCACGTTTCTAGAGGGATTATGTAGATTACTGACACCACTGAGGCCTTGAGAAAGGTAGTCATGGCGGTGCCTTCCACATCCCTTTTCAATAACACAGAAGATGTACGTATCTTGGAAAATAACTTTGGATTATCAAGACTGTGTTTGGGTCTTAGTTTTTAACTCGATTGCGTGGAGAAGATGACCCGTGCTGTGCACACCAGTGAGTCTCTTTCCTCAGGCACCTCTATCGTTGCCTAACGGGCTCACAAACAAAGCAGCCACAGGGACATGGATGCAGGTTCTGCATGGGCTCAGTGACATGGACTTTCATTCATGAAGTCCAGCCTGGTTTCTAACCCTACGTTGTGCCCAATCTGCCAACAGCCTGCTGAACCCTGATATGGCATCATTCTCCTGGGGTATCGTCCAGCTACCTGGTGGCAGCTTGTTTACACCGGAACACTTCCTCTATGGAAGGAGCAGCTGTACTCTCACTGGAATGTTACTCTGAATATGGATTTGCCTTTCCTACCTGCAATACTTCTGCCAAAACCACCATCCATTGACTCGTGAATGCCTCAGTCATCAAAATAATATTCTAGCTTCTGATCAAGGAACACATCTTTTAGCAAATACCTCATAGCAATGGACCTATGCTCATGGTATTACCATGTTCTCCAATTACCCCTAAAGCAGCTGGCCTGATAGAATGGCGGCATGGCTTTTAAGGCTCAGAAACATGTAGTGCTGTTTCTCCCATAAGCAGAATCCATAGGACTGTGATCAGGGGTGCGAATGGCAGAGACTCCTCTCATTAGCGTCCCGCTGAAAACAGCTTTGCATTCCATCTCCACAACTGGGGGACCTGCCCTACTTGTGGTCATTCTCTTCAAAGGAAGAATGATTCCACGTGGAACACAGAAACGGTTCTCCAAAAGTCGAAGCTGAAACTGCCACCAGGCCATTTTGGGATCCTCAAGCAAGTGAGGCCAAAGAAGGGTATAGTCTGCTGCCCGGAATGGTTGAGCCTAACTACCAAGGGAAATTGGTTTGCTACTACACAGCAAAGGAAAGAAAGAATATGCCCGGAAT
Source organism: Mormoops blainvillei (assembly GCA_004026545.1). Classification (NCBI taxonomy): domain Eukaryota; kingdom Metazoa; phylum Chordata; class Mammalia; order Chiroptera; family Mormoopidae; genus Mormoops; species Mormoops blainvillei. The sequence continues at coordinate 313,304 of PVJD01001019.1, forward strand.
GCAAGAAATTCCTTGGAGCCTCTTAATACTCCCCTGTCTTATGATTAAGCTAAATAGAAAACTAAAACAACCAAACATAAACAGGACAGCTTGCGGACAAAGCCCTTCAGGTACAAAGGTTTGGGCCACCCTGCCAGGCAAGGAACCGCAGCTAGCCAACACATTTGGTGAGTATGCTATTGAATGGGTAGTGGGGAGAAATAGCTGTGAAGAGTTTCTACGACCACCGGATCAGACGTGAGGACTGTTAGTAGCTTCGAGTATCCCTTCCGTATTTGGACAGGAAACAATCTGTATGTCTATGAAGGCTAAAGGCGGAGGCTCTGGCTGGCTAGATTTTGAGTCCCAACCCTGCTATTCATTGATTCTATGACCTGGACTACGTTTAAATTTCTTTCTTTTTTTTTTTTTGATGTTTGGTTCTGAAAAAATGTGAATAATTATGCTATCTTCCTTAGGGAGTTCTGTGGCCTTTAAATGGGTTACTACCTTGAGAAACGTGAGAGTCAGAACACAGTGTGGCCCTCAGGACGCGCTCAGGGGGAGCTGGCACAATTAGGAGAGGGGTAGCTGGCACGATTAGAGAGAGCAGATTTCTACAGATCTGGCTGTTCCTTCTTCAGGGGAAACTTTCCCCATGACTGTCCCAAAACACACGTGCAAAGGAACACGTTCCCAGGCTTAAATTTCTTTCTGCTTGTTTGGCCATTTTCGAGGGACCCTCCCCAGCAAATTCCAATGAGCCTGGCCTTCGTACTACAGCATCCTCTAGCATTTTCGTGAGAACACTCTGAGAATAGCTTATGCTTGCGAAAGAGACTTAGGGGAGGTTTAAAAATGCTTAAATTTGACCAAGTCTCCAAATGAAAAATACAGCTTTAGGGGAAACCAGACATCTCCCTCTTTTTCTTTCACTCTCAAGATGCATTATGATGAACACTGCCCCAGGGCTGGTGTATGCAAACTTCCACTGTGCTTATGGGGAAAGATTATAATTGAATCCCCTATAATGATGGGCAAAAGGAAAAAAAAAAAAAACAGACAGACAAGGCTCAGAGTCTGCAGACTGGCCCAGTTTGGCCTCTAGCCCACAGCACCTACAATTATTCTGTGGTGATTTTTATTTATCTATTTAGTGCTCTCACTAGGCAGGGAGAAAGAGAAAGAGGGAGCATGAGAGAGAGAAGTTAGTCATAATTCAGCTCTTCTGGTTAGGCAGCAAGCTCGAAATTGAAAAAGTTATTCAAATGGATAATAAAATGAGGCTGAGTTTCTAATGTCATCCTCCATGGGAAAATGGCATAAATTGTGGGACTTTGAAAATGGTTTACATGTTGTTTCTGAGGAGATTATTTAAGAGTCAGCTCAGTGATGCCCTGCAAGGGAATTATCCCATGGTGAGTGGCAGCCTTCTGCACTTGCATCAAAAGGGAGGATGAAACTCTGCATCTGATCAGGAGATGATCAATAATGGCCACCAAATGCAACCAGGGCTACTCTGATCTTCACTGGTGAGGCTGAAAAAATTGTTCCTTAAAGCCGTGGCCCTGGATGAAATGTGTCAAATATAGTCAAGCAATCAGTGTATGTTCCTGGGTGTAGGCAGGTTAAGAGGAGAGGTTGACGATAGGAGGTACCTGTCAAGCACGGCATGAGGCCAATCCCAGCAGCTGGTGGAGCTGTGGCCACTGCCATATCTCTCCCCCAACCTACTGTGAAGGTCAGCTGGAAATGTTTCCCTCCATTTTAAGAGTTGGTGATAGATATATAGTGATCACTTCTACTGCAGGCCTTATCTGCATTCCCAACCAAACTCAATGTGACATTTGTAGTTACAAAGCACTTTGATATACAATAGCTCAGGGAAGTAGGTAATTCATTTTATCTCCATTTTATAGATCTGAAATAACTAAAGTTCAAGGAAAGAAAGGGATTCACCAGGGTCACGTGGTTACTTAGGTTGTGGAACAGAAGTGTGAACCTGAGGGTCAGTAAGTTATCACCATATTTAAACCCATATCCCTTTCCTAAATAAAATATCAATATTCAGTTTTAAAAACTGGACACTTCAGAACCTAGAGAAGAACTGTACAATACTGTACAATGGAACTTTCTGTGAGGACAG